>JAZEWT010000005.1:16994897-17008386 GCA_036362905.1 Mordacia mordax
TGCAAACTCCACACAGAAAGGCAGCCGAGCCGAGAGATTCGAACCCGGGACCTTCTTGCTGTGAGGCGACAGCGCTAACCACTGGGCCACCGCGCCGCCCGGGTTGTATAATCCACTGTAATAAAGCGGTCAAGAGCATTGTTACCAAGCAGCATGGTCTTTGGTTTCTAGATGTCCTTTCTGCGGCTAAAGTGTGGTTAAGACAGATCAACTAACGGGTGGCCATGTATTATGCATTTGCATTACTTGTTTGCTTCGTGTAACCGGCGCCAACCTGCACCGTCTCTCTCTACACCCAACGAATCGGCCGCCGATCGCACGAGAGACTGCAGGCCGGCGCCTAGGCCAGCGAGATGTCAGACACCAGGTGATCTCGGCTCGCGTGAGTGCACACGTGGAGAGGATGGGGAGAATCTGATGGTAAAGTTCTGCGTTGTGTATTTGTTTAATCCCTCTCGCGCTCTACATGCACCGCTCCGAGTCCGTCGACACTCTTTACTCCCCTTCCACCACAAGGACTGGATTCCACACGTATCTTCTCTCGAAATGATGATTATTCACTCTGCAGACACAGTACCTTTTAAACACACCCACCAACATACGAAGCCACATGAAAACTCCACAGCCCTGCGGATAATACAGAACACCTCATTATTAACCAACCTCTACGGATATAGTTTTATCAATATGTGCGGAACTCCAGCAGCAGGGTTTCTCACCTCTATCATGCTTCACTCACACTGAGGAACGCTTCCACAAGGGTGGGTGTGTACATGCTGACACGACAGCATTTTTATATGTGCGACCGTGCATATGTACAACTCAATACCATAGCCACCGGTTACATTAGCCTAAATTTTATAACCAAATGTATTCAAGCTTGCAGTTTAAGTTATGATATATTTGAAATAAGGCGGTGCGGTGGCCCAGTGGTTAGTGCTGACGCCTCACAGCAAGAAGGTCCCGGGTTCGAATCTCTCGGCTCGGGTGCCTTTCTGTGTGGAGTTTGCATGCTCTCCCCGTGACCGCGTGGGTTTTCGCCGGGTACTCCGGTTTCCTCCCACAGTCCAAAAGCATGCTCCTGGATAGGTTGATTGGCTCGCAGACTAAAATTGTCCCGCAATGCCCGGCGATGGACTGGCGTCCCGTCGTCGGGTGTATTCCTGCCTTACGCCCTGTGTTTCCGGGATAGGCTCCGGCTCACCGTGACCCTATATAGGATTAAGCGGTTTCAGATAATGAGATGAGATGAGAGACATTACCTATGCTCTTCTTGGCAATCACGTTTAAATTCAAGTTGCTGCCTGGATTTAAGCCCAAGATCTATTCTAATGCTGCAACAATCATTATCCCCTAAACCATTTATATACGTACTACCCTATTTTAAGGCAGCAGCACTAGCAGCATCATCACAATGTAGAACATTGGCATGGTATTCCATAATTGACTCCTACATAGCAATCACCAAAGACATTTATACCTTCATTGTATAATATATTGCACAAGTATGATATACGAGTAACGCACATTTCAGAATAAGGCTTTAAAACGGTGACTTTAGGAGTATTGAGCTAAGAGTTATTAAAGGCTACATACACGATTTACTATATGGAAATTCTTTGTTCTCGAAGCATCTGAGTCTTTGCTGTGCAATGAAAACATATTTAGAGCAAGGTAGTTTGCACATTTGTAAGCTTTTAAGAAATCCAACTACAAAAATTGTGACTCCCACCGTCTAAGACAACTGCATTTCGCTGAAACTACTACAATCCACAGGGGCAAAACAGCAAAATTTGCAAGTTTGTGTGGATTTTTTTTACATTTTGGAGGTAAAACTCACAATACTGTAATATTGTTTTGCTTCAGGAGTTGTGTGGTGAATGCCTCCTCAAATTAATGTGACAAGTCATGAAGAAAAGCTTTTTTTAAAGCTGCCACCACCAGTCTACTCCTATCTGTAGAAAGTCGGATGTGATCGGATACATTTGAAGCTTCTGTAAGACCATTTCTGGCTGGTACTCGATTACCCAGTAGACAGACTAAGCACGTGCTTAGGCTACCAGCAAAGCAAAAGAACCAACAAAATAAGTTTTTTCTAGTCGTAGCCATATTGTTGGTGAAATAATTTAATAAGCATACAATAATGTTGGGGCGGCGCGGTGGCCCAGTGGTTAGCGCTGTCGCCTCACAGCCAGAAGGTCCCGGGTTCGAATCTCTCGGCTCGGGTGCCTTTCTGTGTGGAGTTTGCATGCTCTCCCCGTGTCGTGTCTGCGTGGGTTTTCGCCGGGCACTCCGGTTTCCTCCCACAGTCCAAAAAGCATGCTGCTACATAGGTTGATTGGCTCACAGGCTAAATTGCCCCGCAGTGCCCCGCGATGGACTGGCGTCCCATCGTCGGTATATCCTTACCTTGCGCCCTGTGTCTGCCGGGATAGGCTCCGGCTTCACCGTGACCCTGTATAAGACTAAGCGGTTTCAGACAATGAGATGAGACAATAATGTTGCTTTGCACGTACGAGGATTATGATTTGGAAAGATGACAACACTGGCTCAGCTCAACGTATCCCGCCGCTTCTGTTGTCCAGGTGTCTGTCATTGCAGAACGATATTGCTGTGTCGAAAACAATCTCGTTTCACAGATTGTTGACTCGTACCTGTTGACTTGAACATGAATCTCTGGGGAGAACTACCCACAATTTCACTTATGTACACGCAGAGCTTAATGAAACCAGAACAAACGAAATTGACTCACATTGATCTTCATGACGTGATCGTGAGACAGAATCCAATGTGGATGATGAGTATAAACTACTAGCAGAATGCTTTTTTTCTCAGCTGAAAATAATTACCCCCCCCCCGCTCCGAGGACAGCAATGTATAAGGACATTAGAATAATATTTGCACTTCTAGAGCGCCTTTCACCCGAGGGTCACAAAATGCTGCACAGAGCTGTGGATATAACGGCATGTTAACAACAACATCAGAGTACATCAATCGAAGTAAAACAATTGCTAGAAATCGATGAAGGACATAAAATTACAGAAAATAATTGCCAAACAAATACTTTTGTTTGCTTCAAAGCACAGTACTTTCCTGTGTATGGAAGTGGACATGCGTCATCCAGTTTGCTTCGAAGAACCTATTCAGGATTTTTAAATTCTAAACTCTAGAAAGAAGCTATTTTCATTTCAGCGTACATGTAAGTGTTGCCCATTTCAAAAATATTATATCTGTTATGTCGTAGTATTGTTTTAATTTTGAATTACACATTGTGGGGGTACCATAATCTTTTAAGTGCTTAGGACCTCTAAAGGTCTTCATCCAGCCCTGCCTCTGACATGACTCTTAATCTACTGCAGAGAAACCCAAGATTAGATAATGAATGAATAATAATTGCACTTCAATTGTTCACCACTTTTAGGTTATTACGTGTTGGTGATTTATTTACAGTACAGATTACAGGAAAAAAATGCCGCTGCATATTTCGCGAATCTGCTGTTAATCACAGATAATTGGAAGACTGCATCCACAGATATGATGTCCTTTAGTTTTATATAGGGCTACAAACAGCAGGAAAAAGTAGTTAATATTTAGAATCGTGTGAGTAGTTTCACTGTTACATCATTAGAATTTAATACCAGTACATTGATGTAAATTCTTGCTTCGTTTAACTTGTAAAATTCCAGATGAAAGCCAATTGTTTAAAATTCATGTTACGTAAATCGAGTGTACCAGTTATGGCTGTGTTCACAACTGTTACAAAGATTGCACCTTTTTTTGGTGGAATGTCTCTTACTTTAATTACAAAAAGTGTCAAATTTAAAATATAAAAGCTCCTGAGCCAGCAATTACGTACGCTTGAAAAGGCATGAAGGTTTAGTTTAATATGTATTATGATTGTCAATTTCCAAAAGCTTCAAGATATCACTAATGTACGTAAGTATAACCTTTGGATCTATGCCATGTATTCGAACGTTTAGACATGTCATTAGACAATATCCATGCATAATTGTAGCAGCCAAGAGCCATTGTAAGTATTCTATAAGCTTTCCCCACTGAAAACTGCAAATCGTGTCTCTAAATCTCTCTAACAGCAATATCTACATTTAAAATTCACACCTTCCAATAGCATTGGGTGCTGAGCACTGAAGTGCAAAGTGGCAGTTTTGGTGACGACTAATGTATTTGACCTGCCATGGTCAATGCCGTGTTCAACTTGTCTGGAGATATATCATAGGTACACCTTTAATTAAAGGGATGACCACATTTACATTTCAATTCTGGATAGGAATAGCCACAATTTAACCTGAGATTGACTGAAAATGAAGCCAAAAATAACCTATGTTAAGAAGATTGAGAAATTGCTTCAGAACATTTACACACTGTTTTTAAATGTAATTTAATTGTAATACAGGATATGTTTCATAAACGAGGATATTGCAAACAAATATAACAAAAGCTGAAAAGTGCGTTTCGAAGCCAGGAGAGATACAAGCTCTCATTTACACAGAGAAAGATAGAAGAACAGGGTGACGCGGTGGCGCGGTGAGTAGCACTGCTGTCTCACAGCAACAAGGTCCCGGGTTTGCTTCCTGGCTTAGGTGTCTTTAAGTGTGGAGTTTGTGTTCTCCCCGTGTCCACGTAGTTTTTCGCTTGGTACTCCGTTTTCCTCCCATCATCCAAAGACACGCTGCTGCCTAGGTTAATCGGCCTTGAGTAAATCCCCCCCCCCCCCCAGTGCCTTGCGATGCACTGGCCTCACATCCTGGCTACAGCCCCGCCTTACGTCCTCTGTCTTCCGGGATAGGCTCCAGCTCCCCGTGACCCTGTACAGGATTAAGTGGGTATTGATAATGATGATTTAGCAACATAGCGGAGATGGTTGTGGTGGGAAGGGTCAGAGGTGATGGTGCGATGTTTAGATGCAGCTCTACAGCAATTCACAACCATACAAAGTGTCCATATAATGGAGCATAGCTAATGGGGTTATGGCATATCGTTGTTTGATTCTCACGATCCTGCGGTGGTGTGTGTAGGGTATGTGTGGTAGTGGTGGTGGTGATACGGGGAACAGTAGGTGTAATGGTTAGCCAGCTTCACTTATGAACCTGGCGACCAAAGTTTCTCATCTCATCTCATTCTCTGAAACCGCTTAATCCTATATAGGGTCACGGTGAGCCGGAGCCTATCCCGGAAACACAGGGCGTAAGGCAGGAATACACCTGACGACGGGACGCCAGTCCATCGCCGGCGAGTAGCTGGTGTAGTGTGTAAACTTTGCCACTGGGGAGACAAAGGCAGACAGCCGGTTATAGTGCTGGGAATCCACTCCCTGCTGGGAATCCACCCCCTATAAAGGCCATGCTAGCCTTTATAGATGCTCGGTAACAGCAATTGACCGTGTGGTGCCAAGCCTCGTGTGTGCCAGGCTAGGTGCATCCCGACGCCCGTGCTGTGGAAGCGGGTCGTTCGCCAGGTTACTGCAGGTCGATTGGGCATGGCCGCGCGTTAGTACTGATTGGCAGAGGTTGTTGCTAAGGTGGGTCAACGAGGGAGAAAAGAAAGTGGGTGACATCCCCCGAGGTCGTAAACAACCCTGATGACGTGCAGTCGAACCTTCTGGAAGGTCTGGGGGGTATATAAGGGGACGTACGGAAGTGAAGAGGTTGTCATGTGGGAAGCTGACGGCAGTCATGTTGAGTGAGATGAGTCGTTAGCACGCGAAGCACGGGGTGTGTAGTGGTGTGTTAGTCTCATCTCATTGTCAGAAACCGCTTGGTCCTGTACAGGGTCGCGGTGAGCCGGAGCCTATCCCGGTAGACATAGGGCGCAAAGCAGGGATATACCCAAGATGGGACGCCAGTCCATCACCGGGCACTGCAAGCAAGTTAGTCTGCGAGCCAATTAACCCATACGGCAGCATGTTTTTTGGACTGTGGGTGGAAAGCGGAGTGCCCGGCGAAAACCCACGCAGACACGGGGAGAGCATGCAAACTCCACACAGGCACCTGAGCTGAGATTCGAACCCGGGATCTTCTTGCTGTGAGACGACAGCGCTACCCACTGTGCCACTGTGCTACCCGGTGTGTTAGTGAGATGTGTTGTGTCGCTGTTCGTGTTAGTCATTATGTTGCTGGAGTGTTAATATATTAGGGTGTAAAATAAAGGTGCTGCGAGAGACAATTCTCCCGTTCCCTCGCTGGTGTGGCTGTCATGCGTGTGGTGAGAAGACGAGCGTCACCACCGTTTGCGCGCATCGCGCGACCCATGGGGGCGTACCAGCGGGTAAGCCAGCTGGTGATGTTGAGGGGAACCTGGCCCGTTGGTGCGCCCTCGCTACCGTCTGATAAGGATATACGGGGGTCTTTGGCTTTTGTGTGTGGGTGGTGAGTGCGGTAGGTAAGTTGAGTAAGCGGCTATGGGCAGGACACTTCACTGGACGGGATAATATTGGTGATGACATAGCGGCCGTAGGCAAACTCGTACCAGCGAGGATGGTCATGGTGGAAATGTCATTATGAGATTAGAGTGTTTATGCTCGAGTTACATGGCTTGGCATCGTAGGACTGTAGGAAATGGCGAGGACCTTCATTTATGGAAGCCTTCATTCAGCAGAGGCTAGACCGTGATAATAATTACATTATAGGTGTACAGAATATTTTTCCAGTAGGGTCCTGCTCAAATTCAAAATGCTTCGTATTTGGCTTTCAGTGAGTAGAAACCGGTGAAACCGGAGAAGACCCACCACACATACGAATGGGTGATACTCAAAGCTCCGCATAGACGGATTTAATAATTCAATGATTTTCTGCCATCTCCTGGCTATCTCGCAGCCAGAATCAACCCTATAACACGCAATATCCCCAGCTTATCTTTCATTCAAAGTAGCCAAGATCAGCCATTCCCCTATTAGATTATACATCTCTTACGTGTAGGCGCTAATTAGCTCCACCTGGGGATGACAACTCTAGGTGTAGGTAGCCCTAGGTATACAAAAATCAGTCACAACAATCCACAACACGCGCTCTATTAATTCACACCCTGTAGCTATACTTATATAATAGACCAGAGTGCCAATGACAAAATCAACCTGACTGCCCGATCTAATCCGGTCTCTGTAGCGAAGCAGCGGTGAGCCTGCAAAGTGCTTTGGTGCGGGGCTGTGTTGTCAGCAGAGCAGCGCAACAATGTATATTGCTGTAATGTATTTTGCTTTAAGTATAGATGTTTTCTGCCTTCAGCAAGTGCCATTGAAGAGAACGGTGAAGAATGTACTGATGTAGGTTTTCACGGCTCGAGGTATGAGAATCGCTTACCATAGCTATTCTTTTGAGACAACAGCATCGAGTGTCTAACTCAGAAACGCCCGTTGATGCCTCCAGCTTGGGTGACGTAACGTCGCGAAGGACTGAGAAGGAACACTCGACATGGTCATCCCGAAAGAACAGCTACGGTGAAGCGTGATCAAAGTAACCACTCTTGATTTGCATAACTTGGGGAAAGTGGATTGGCAAGAGACCTGTACATGTACAAATAATGTAATGGTGAATGCAACATCTGAAAAACGTTTCAAAAGGTACACAGATACTGCGCATCATCTGTCGAACTAACTGGAAATGCTAGGTCAAAATGTTTATCAGCGTTTCTATTTGGATACCGCAGTGGAAACTGATTGTATCCAGCCAAAGGCATGGCCCTAATCTCAGTCCCTTCACTAGGTATTTGAAGACGTCAACAGCGTCACACCTCACCTCTATATATAGCAAGCCACAATATGTTTACTTTCCTTAGTATATTTTATGTACAAATTGTGTATAGATCTTACAATATATCACATAACTAGCATCATTTACATTTCATGAAACAAATTTGATCCATTTGTAAAAAAAAAACCCCAAAAGAAATGTAGAGTTGTCATATAATACATCAGGAACTGTTTGAGATTCATATAAATGAATGCATTTATTTACTTCAACTGATTGTGTGTAAGTCGCACTGGATAAGGGCGTCTGCTAAATAATAATTTATAATAATCTTTGCTTATGATTGAAATACAGTTCCAGATGGAGGGTTAGTGTGAGCGGGCTGCGGAACGAACATTTGGCAGCATCTAGCAATAGGCGAAAGGTGATAACATAGTGTAGAGGTATCCACTGCATAAGCCCAAGTGCTATCTTAATCCTCCCCACTCCCCATAGTGATTATATAAATTGTCACTGTTTGGGGTCACGATTCAAAAAATATTTCTATTTTGTCACGTCTTCACTCTTTTTTTGGTCTTGTTTGTGGAAAAACTGTTTGCGTAATTGGCTTATCATCTCATCTCATCTCATTATCTGAAACCGCTTAATCCTATATAGGGTCACGGTGAGCCGGAGCCTATCCCGGAAACACAGGGCGTAAGGCAGGAATACACCCGACGACGGGACGCCAGTCCATCGCCGGTGGCTTATCATGTATCATATCAAACCATTTACATGCTATTTGCATGAATTTAAATTCATCATTTAGCATGCAAGTATTGTGTGCCTGGAAATGGCTCTCAATCAATAGATTAATGTAGGCATCGTGGGGGGTTGGGGCTCATAGGTAGCTCAGAAACAGTAAGCCGGTGGTGCTCGTGTGCCGTAAACAAGTTCTGGAAAGGGCTGTTTTTGACCGGTTTGAGCCAATTGGTCAGAAGGAAGGGGGCGCGGGTTGGTAGCCTGGGTCGCATCAGAGGCATATAGAGGTGTGACTGGCATTGGGTTGGGGAGTCGGTGAATGAGAGCTCGGCATGCTGTTGACGATGTAGAGGGCGACGATGTAGAGGGCAAAAAACGGACTGTTCGTAAGGGAGGTTGCGGCTCGTCGCTGATATACTGGCATGTTGGGGAGAATGGTGAGGAGAAGCACCAGCACGTTCTGGGATCGAACGGTCTGCGATGGGGACCGGCTCTGATCTCTCGCTAGTCTGCCTAATGCACTCGAACGCAGAGATCCGTTCTATAACTACCGCTTCACACCGCAGTATAGAACAATATCATCATCATTATTTTCAATACCTGCTTAATCATGTACAGGGTCGCAGAGTTCCGGAGCCTATCCCGACAAAGGGTGCAAGGTGGGGCTATACCCGTGATATGACGTCAGTACATCGCAGGGCACACTTTTTGGGGCAATTTACTGAGCAGGTCAATTAACGAAGGCAGTAGAGTGTCTTTGGATGGTGAGCGGAAACTGGAGTACGTGGCGAAAACCTACGTGAACACGGGAAAACACACGAACTCCACACAGAAAAGGCACCCGAGCCGGATATCGAACCCAGGATGTTCTTGCTGTAAGGCGACAAAGCAACTCACTGCGCCATTGCACCACCCTTATGGAAATGTATGCACTCATGCATTGCAGTATGCATTTTTAAATGTTACATTGAAGTCAAGTGATTAAAACACCGTCCAGTTCTAAACACTCTTCAATGTTCGAGACAAGTGAAAAATTCTTAAAGCATTGCCATTTAGGCTAATGATAAGTTCAATGCCGTAAGATATTATAGTTAATGACTTGAATAATTTGGCATATTTTTGAATAGTATTTGAACTTCCGCAAAATTTGACAATCCTAATTTTCATCATTACTTCCACTGTGGCCTGTAAAGAAGCTACATATATATTACTCTAAATGTATGAACAATTTTAGTAATGGTTGTATGCATCCAATAATAAAAACACATTCATCTCAATGAGTCTCATCCACCTGGTTAACAGCATTTCATTAACTAATGTATATCGTTCACTTGGTACACATTTAAGATGCTATCCTCTAATAGGACTGCCGCCAGCACCAGGTAGCCAAAGAGGATGATCCAAATGAGCAAATTAAGGTTGCTATTGAGGCGAGGGAGATCTGGCAGATGGAGATTGTCAAACTCATTACATCTGACAACAAGTCACCTCCATAACATAAGCCATTTCTATTCCTGAATGCTGTTTTTCCCCCTTTCCTACGGGCAATTTGAGAATGCAATTGTTGGTGACGTTTAACATCTAAAAATAGTATACTACAGTGTTAAAAAGAGAACTGCAAAAGGAAACATTCCGTTTGCACCTGGTCTGCACAAACAGGACACAAAAATGACACAAACACACTAGTATGTTTCCAATAGTGCTTCTGATTGGCAAAATCTACTCGGTTGAGCAGTGTTTATAAGAGCTGAGGAAAGTAAATTGGTTTGTATAGATGTGGAAGAAAATAAGTGACTCGGAGGATGGTATAGATATAGAAGTTTGGAAATTATAATTTTGTTAAGCACATGGACGTCAACTCTGTCACAATCTCCACGGTTTTAGCGGAAGTTGCTTGCAATAAATGTTCAGATAGTTTGTTAGGGGAGAAGGCCTGAGATGGGACATCCCCAGAGGGGGGCTGAAGGCCAGATCGTGAAGAGACGAGTAGCTACGCAACCACACAAATAATCAGGTCCAGAGGCGGTTCATGATTGAATGATCATCAATTAAATAATCTATTGATAATGCAACCTGCAACCTTCACTCGTCTAATCCGCGGGATATGATCTGTAATGTAGTACATTGTTTGGCGTATTATTACATTATGCAAGACGGGATGTTGCCAATTGTTACGAAACCCTTATGCTTGTTATGTTCACAGAATAACGCGCGCTCACGCGTGTGTGGTTACAGTTGCTCCGTAGTTCTGGTGGAAGTGATGTGAGGACCGGCTTCCCACCGTGGGAAGATGCAGACACCGTGACACGCAAGCAGTGGTTGGGCCGCTGCCCGTATGCCCGCACGTGGAGGATTCGGGGTCAGGCGTACGGTTATCACGGAGGCGCTTGCTCGCCGTTGTCTCACCGCAACCCAGTGACTCGGTCGCCGTTACCCGATTGCGTTGTAGTCACTAGGTTGCCGTTGTCTCTCGGGAGTTTGCGTCGCGATTATCTCGAGCTGCGGTTTGCATTCCGCGGCGAGTTAACACAGCAGTGTCTTTCTCGCTCTCCATTTCGGTTTGTGTCTCGGGGTCGGTGGGTGCTTGCTGGGTCTTGGGTCGACGATGTCTCTCTCGGTCATGTCTGCCGTCTCGGGCAGGTGTGTCTCCTGTCCGCCCAGCACCCCACCTCTTGTGTCCCTCTCGACCAATTGGACATCGCCCAGTCGCAACCCAATCTCCCTTCTGCTCAGTCTTCCCGTTCCTCACACGAATTCCGGAGGCAGACAGTTTTTCAGACAGGAAGTAATCGAGTCTCAGTCGTTTCACCTCTGCCGAGATATTAAATTATGTCTGGGTCAGGTTGACCTGGTGTCACCTGTGGTTACCGGGTACTGTATCGCTGTTGGTGCGCTGTAATTAAAGCATGTCTGGGTCACGTTGACCTCTCTGATTTCTGCAGGCAGTATACGTCTCATCTCATTATCTGAAACCGCTTAATCCTATATAGGGTCACGGTGAGCCGGAGCCTATCCCGGAAATACAGGGCGTAAGGCAGGAATACACCCGACGACGGGACGCCAGTCCATCGCCGGGCATTGCGGGACAATTTTAGTCTGCGAGCCAATCAACCTAACCAGAAGCATGCTTTTGGACTGTGGGAGGAAACCGGAGTACCCGGCGAAAACCCACGCGGACACGGGGAGAGCATGCAAACTCCACACAGAAAGGCACCCGAGCCGAGAGATTCGAACCCGGGACCTTCTTGCTGTGAGGCGTCAGCGCTAACCACTGGGCCACCGCGCCGCTCGGCAGTATACGTGTAAAAGCAAAGTAGGTGATTCCATCAGCCTGATAATACTTGAATGTGTGCGTGACCGCCAGACATAGCAGACAGGTGTGACAGGAATGTGGGCTGAGGGCAGTGTACCAATATCCCTCACAATGACCAGTATGAAGTATGGTCAACTATCCCTCACAGCCCACAATGTCTGAGGAGGTCCTCATCCAACAATTGATTAACAATCAGGCCGCGGTCATTGCTTCCAAAAGCTGCTATTTCAGGACAGCCGTGTCGAGCTCTGCTCCCACATCAGTGCAAGCAGGATGTACGTTGCGCACCAAGACACAGCATGCGAAAGAGCACGCGAAATGACCACATTGGGCAGAGATGTGAGGAGATGAGAAGCGAAGACCATAGGATAGGGAGCATGAAACCGGATTGTGATAGAGGGCGCATTGCACGCTGAAGGGGATGCAGGGGAATGGTCATGTGGGCGATGGTGGCAAACATATTGCGTAGACATATTATTTCATGCATAAAAGTTACTCGTTTTAGTGCCGGAGGGAGAGATATCTCGGGGTGGCACGTTTATTACCAGATTGTAGCAGGTACTGCTGTGGAGTGGTGTTAGAAGACTGGGAAGATGGGGTTTGACACATTTGGCTGGAGGCTGTGATGGGAGCAATGGCAAAGTTTGAGAATATGAGATGTGTTCCACATTGCTGCTGCTAATAAAACGGGGCTTCAAAGTCTCTCCCACTTATTGTGGTCGTTGCTTTGACGGGTGTGTTGAAACTCAGAATACTGTAAATGCATAATGTGTACAAAATTCGAAACAAGGTATGAAGCATATATTTATGTGTTATGTCCCCATAGTTGTTTTTCCTACTCAAGCTTTTCTATTATAACATCATTCGTATGCAACTGTCATCTCTCATTTGGCAGTTTCTTCAGAAAATGCGATTTCCATCTGTTAGTGTTTTTTTCCCTACTTTCCTTGCTCTGAAGAAGGGCCATTGCCTGTAATGCCAACGTTCTGTACATGTTTCTGTTATAGCGACGTGTTACTGATAGACGTTATGAGTTTTGATTTATTTGTGCTTGTGCACCACTGCCAACACTATGTTTATATAACAGAGTCCTTTCATTGACAAGACCTGATAGAAAGCTGGTGAATAGCACTAAAACAGAAGTGTCTCTCTCGATTATTTATTTAAATTTGCCTGTTGGCTGCATCCATTTCACCTGCGCACTCGCTGTCATCCTATTGAAGACAATGACACCAGTTCCACACCCTTCAACGTCGATCGCCTCGCTTTTTATCCGTTTTTTACGAAACCTACATTGGGGTATGTGTGTAATGGTTAAAATCTTTTGAGCACAAAATTAAAGCATTTCCGATAATGCTGGAGAGCAGAAATTTTGTACGCAGGCATAACTCGGATGACAATGCAATCTAGTGAAAAGTTTGAAGACCGGTGACAAACCGATCCTGGGCCTGCCATAGAAACGATCCTTTCAAATAACTATTTATTTAGTCTTATGAGGGCGATATTTTCCCGATGCCAGACACGCACTCAGCTGACTTGACATTTTTACGTCTGTAGGGAGCAATGCCTAGTTAGGGGTGAACCAGTTCACAATTTTACACCCTTAACGGTGTCTATAAATAAACTGGGTTCTTGCCTATCAAAAATTGCTGGATGCAAGCATGCTCGTTTGTTGATTAACAATTCAAAGAGCTTGACTTGATTTGCAAGTATACATCAAACAATACATGGC
>JAZEWT010000005.1:17008624-17053141 GCA_036362905.1 Mordacia mordax
TAAAGCGGGTGGCCAAACACTGACCATATAAGACTACAATAATATTTTCCTTTAAGGAAAACCTTTAAACCATAGTGATATTGAGTGATAACTGATAGTTGTTCCTTTTACAAAACATTAGAAAAACACGTATTTATGACTAAAATAATGAAAATGTAAATCTCACTGTAGTGTCAGTCAATTGTAAGTCGCATATTGTCAGTGTTTGGCCACCCGCTTTTAGTCTGTATCCCTAGATAGATTGATTTTGTGTTCAAGAAATGTATTTTCTACTTTTTAGTGCGGTAAAAGCTGGTGATTTAAAATTTTTTTATTTTATCCTATATTATTCCTCTGCTGGCTGGGCAGAGTAGTTCAGGATTGTTGAAGAGTGATGTCACATGTGATAAATATGATTGCTATTTCTATAATCCACTTTTAAATACATTAAGCTGGGACTGCCGGTTATTTTCATATCTGGTCACAATTACTTTGATATCGTTACTTTAATATTATATATAGCCCTTTGTCAACCCATTGCTGAATTGACAGAGGGCTATTTACAGCCTCCTCATCCTGCATCAATTGTGATGGGTTTTTTTGTATTCATACGTCACCGCACTAGACGATATTGGTTGGCAAAGTGAGGCGGGCAGGAAGGTGTCGGCGACTAATTCAGATATCACTTGACATTTGTGTTAGCCATTGCCGGAAATCGAACCCAGATTACCAGTTTCATGACGTGCAGGAGTCTTACCAAAAAGTATGATAACGTCAACATCAGCCATTTTCTAATCGCCGCGGATTGAAGGCCTCCTACATCATCGCCATCATGGTCTTGCAATGTTGCAACCCCTCTCGCTCCTTCTCACGAGTTGATTTCCTCACGAATGGTTAATAACTCCCATGTGTTATTCCTGTTTGGTCCCCAATCTACCACCGGTCTCATCCATCTGTTAATGCCAGGATGATGGCTCGCCGACCTGCGAGCCACCGGGAACATTTATTCCTTGTTGAAGAATTGATTTTTATTGCTTATTTTATGTCCTTCTATAATTTATTGCCACTATTTGACCCTCAATTGAACTGTCGTGTTGTTGACATGCCATTCTCGCCACAGCTCAAATTTGTAAAAAAAAAAACCCAAAAGACGTTATTGTTGCTGATTTGCTGCTCTTATGTCGTTGTTGTTGCTGACATGCCGTTCTCTCCGCAGATTTGTGCAGCGCTTTGTGACCTTTGGGTGAAAGGGGCTCTAGAAGTGCAATTATTATTATTATTCTATAGATACAACCCATATTACACTTCCAATCTCATAGGTTTTGGAGTTGCAATCATTGTCCCTGCTTCCTATAAATTCATTAAATTGTTGCAGTTTAGGTTGGCAACTCTATAAATGAATGAATTCTGCATACACAAAAAAATCCGGTCTTACACACGCAGGAATTAAATGTATGAACTATATTGTGAATTAAATGATTGGTTGATGAATCATTGCATTATTCTATCCTCGGCAGGTTTGTAAATAGGTCATGTATCCCAGATCGTCTGCACAACTGAAGCTTTTTCAATTGTTAAGCCTTTACGAGTACAATCCGAAGTATCTTCGTGGCACTCTGGGTGTGATGTTACTATGCAACATGTTAATGGATTGTCAATGTTTCAGACTCACCAAAGTTTTGAAATAACGGGGGATGTGGTTATCAATTTAAAGTCAATTTCTTTCATGTACCAATCTTCAAATTCACGTAGGATTATCGATCAGGGCAGTCTATTGGGCAGTCTATTTCTTTTTTTGCAGTAACATTTTAATGAAGTCGGAAATCAGTCTTCAATATGGGTGGTCCGTTAAGAACAACCTTTAATATGCAAGTTCATTCAGTCAATGTTAAAATATTGCGGTTTTCTCTCAATGCGTTTTGTTACTGGGTGATAATTGGTGCAACAAACATTTTCATGTAAACAGTAAATGCGCATTTCCCATATACATGTACATGCATTGCTTCTAACAGTCTGCAATGACCTGAAATGGTCTGTCAACGTAGCTTGTTATTCAGGTCGAGCATTCTTGCCAAAATACGTGCTGTAAAAAGTACTCGCCCAATTTTTTGATGTTCGGTAGAGGAAATAATGACTTTAGGCATTTTTTTTTTACAAAATGTGGTAGAAATTGATTTGTTATTGATATTCTATGGCATAAATGTCAATGAGTTTGACTTACTGGATTCCTGAGGAATAAATGAGCTGATGTCCCTTCAGCTGTTTACACGGACAAAATATTTTATGAGATAATATTTTCATGATAGTGTAAGTCACTCTGGATTAGGGAGTCTGCTAAGTTATTATGAATAATAATTTAGTTAATTCGTTGACACGTGACTTCAGTGAGATGAATAGTCCATTACACTGACTTCTGCCATGTGTCTCATCTCATCTCATTATCTGAAACCGCTTAATCCGATATAGGCTCACGGTGAGCCGGAGCCTATCCCGGAAACACAGGGCGTAAGGCAGGAATACACCCGACGACGGGACGCCGGTCCATCGCCGGGCATTGCGGGACAATTTTAGTCTGCGAGCCAATCAACCTATCCAGGAGCATGCTTTTGGACTGTGGGAGGAAACCGGAGTACCCGGCGAAAACCCACGCGGACACGGGGAGAGCATGCAAACTCCACACAGAAAGGCACCGGAGCCGAGACTCGAACCCGGGACCTTCTTGCTGTGAGGCGACAGCGCTAACCACTGCGCCACCGCGCCGCCCTGCCATGTGTCCATAGAGCCATATTGCAGCCTCCTCCTCCACGTTAAGAGCCAACCGGTCCGCCTGGTTCCTGACTGAGTCGCCTGCTTCCCTCCGGGAGATTGAAAACGGGTCGTTGAATGGAGGCATCACCGATAAGGTCCATGTTTTTCTTCACCTCCACATGACTCCATTCCTCATCCCAAGAAGTGTGGACAGGCCCCACGACTTCAGGTTTTGGGGATGACACCCACACTGGGCGCCTGGACTTGGGACGCACTTGCAGAAGCTTGAGGATTTCAACGTGGAGAGATATACACAATCAGTATGCATATATCGCCAAATAGTTCTATTTCACTGCACTGGTTTGATTGGATATGCTGACGCAAATGAAATAGCATTCTACCACTCAGGGTGTCGACACTACCGTAAATAGATTCACACTGTGTCACGCTATCCCTCTAAAACAAATCCTGGCTGCTCCCCCAGGTCTGAAAAGCATCTTTTAGAAATATAGTAGTTATATCAGTTGCCATTGAAAGTGATGCTTCTCAAAGGCAGACACATGGAAAAAAGCACACCTACCAGCATTTCAATTTTGACACACAGGCAGATCATATACTTAGAGCTGTTTCATTTTTCCCATTGGCTGCTTTAAACTGATTTCTAGGTAAGAGCCCAATGCAGGATGATTTGAACCTATGCACATGTGTAAGCAGAATTATTTCTCTGCATAGAGTATTTCTATGTAATGCAACCTTTTTAAGCACATTGTCATTAACTCGATATTGATTGCAGTATTTGTTCAAATCCTTACAAGTGTGGGTTATTGCTTAGTGCTATTTGTAGAAAAACTGATTGTTTTTTAGCCAGCAGCAACTAAGCACAGGAGCCCCACATATCCCCCTCCCCCCCCATTATTGCAATCATAAGTCTGGTGTTAAATTGTATTACAACTTACAGCCCCTCGGTCAATCCACTGTTAGATAAAGTCCTCAATGCTGTGTTGGTCATTGTTATGCATATTTCACCATGTTGGTCAGTGTGGGCTCGTGAAGAGTAGAGGGCAGGACCAGTTCAGAGATCATCCGCCAGTGATGTTGGACATGGTCAGTAATAAACTCAACTCATGTTGCCGAGTTCAGAGGGCAGTGTACAAACCCTGGCACCACCACCACCTTGCATGTATGTTACAGCTTTCCCAATTACAAAAATATACTGTAAGCTCAAGCTGCTTTTGGGATAATACCATCATTTTGGTGCAAATTTTTTTTTTACTTATAATTATGAAACAAAAAATATGTTTTAACATAAAAACATACGTCATGAAAAATCCCGATCAATTTACCTTAATTAACCAAAAACATAATGACCAGTTAAGAAGTTTATTACGGGATTTTCCAAGGTCATTGCCGTGCTCTCAGATGCTGCTAAGTAGGCCATTCGCCACCTTGGGCATGAGACAGCTACTTTATATAAGGGCCCGCTCCACATTTTAATTCTAAAAATAGCAACTATTATTCATGTTTTCCAAATACCTTTGGAGACCCGATGTACTGTAACTTAATCTCAGACGTTATTCTATCATAATGCTTTATTTTTTTAAATCAATGCCTGGAGTTTCTTGGATTGCTTGCTGGCTGTGTTCTCTCCATCCCAGCAATAACTCTATCGTTAGTGGCTGCGAGCTACCGACAATAGCTGATTAGCTGGCTTAACGGGATTTGTCGTGTAACGCAAATGATTTCATCGTTTTGAAACTGCGGAAAAGTTAGGAAGACGTTTAACAGTGGCACCAAAGAAGGTGAGAGTAACACATGTAGAAGATTGACAAGGTTCATTTAAAATTCGTGTAACTTTTAATGTTGTGCTCCGATTAAATTCATTCGTTAGCCAAATAAATCTCTTAAGTATCTGGAGAATGTGAAAAAGATTGTTTGTATTTTAATCCGTTAAAAATACTAATTACGTGTCGTGCTCTTCGTACAAGATAGTAAGAATTGTAAGGGAATTAGCGCCGTCTCGGCGCGGTGGCGCAGTGGTTAGCGCTGACGCCTCACAGCAAGAAGGTCCCGGGTTCGAGTCTCTCGGCTCCGGTGCCTTTCTGTGTGGAGTTTGCATGCTCTCCCCGTGTCCGCGTGGGTTTTCGCCGGGTACTCCGGTTTCCTCCCACAGTCCAAAAGCATGCTCCTGGGTAGGTTGATTGGCTCGCAGACTAAAATTGTCCCGCAATGCCCGGCGATGGACCGGCGTCCCGTCGTCGGGTGTATTCCTGCCTTACGCCCTGTGTTTCCGGGATAGGCTCCGGCTTCACCATGACCCTATATAGGATTAAGCGGTTTCAGATAATGAGATGAGATATTTTCTGTTGCAGAGCAATAGGTTCTCTGCTACGTTAATGGGGAATAAACATACCGCTGTATCTCCACTTTAAAATTAAATGTTTAATATACCGACCACTCTTGACACCCAGAAGGCCGAACCCAGTCTAAAGTTAAACATGTCTCGAAGGTCAAAAGACTAAAAATAATGCAACATGTTTAGGTGGAGACACTTTTATTTATAACAGTGCTGACTGGAGATAATAATGTGCTTGCTTGTGTTGAATACAATAATTAGACAAGGTAATATAAATTTTAATTGCAAAGACGAATATCAATATTGTGGGATGGCTGCTTGCACAAGCGTAACACTTTCAGTGAGTGCCGTGTGCTGGCGCTGTCGGTGTTGCTAGGAAACCAGGCATGCTTTCAGATTTGTCCTTTATCACCCGCTCCATTGCATTTAATACGGCACATGCACGTGGATATACATTTCAGCTGCCTCACAAGTGGAGAAGGCAAACGGGTTTTCTTTTTTAACTGCGGTAGTTTTAGGTTGCCGTTACGAGAAATGCTTGCACATTGTTTAATTTCATCCACTTAAACATGACTTTTGTTATTGCGGTGCTGCATTTTGATTACCACTACTTAACCATGCGAAAGTGTGATGAGTTACCATCCTTTTGTTAAAGGGAGTTTTCCGGAGGAATCATACAATCATCAGGATATTGCCCTAGGAAATTCCTGCAGGACTCACTACGTTGCTGTCGGTGATCACATTTGTAAACTCTCCATTTGTTTGAATGGGATTCCTGATCTGATCCCACAGGGCTTCCTGTCCTGCCTGCGCATCCGCGTGGGATCAATATCCCCATTATATTTTAAGTCTGAATATGATCGATATAGCCGAGCTGCAAATTCTTGCCAGCCACATTGATTCAATTAGTCGACTGCCAATTTTGAAATGTGTTTACCACATAGAGATCTTCAATGCTAACCATGCTAATTTTACATTTGGCCATAATCACAATTGAAGGTTGTCAACATGAACGAGATGATGCTCCATTGAAACGTATATCAGCATTGTCTATATTGTACATTGTTATCTATACTGTATATTTATTTAATAGCTATACTACTAGACTGGTCAGGCCCCATGAGTCCACCTTTTTTTTCCTGAATGCCCCCGTGAGCTCAGATTTTTTTAAACAACATTTCACTCGGTAAGTATATGTATTGTCATTGTGATATTTTTTAATCTGTATTCTCTATTGTCAAACAATTATATTCCAACTGCACTGTGCATCATGTTATGGATTTAAAAATTTTCAGTATATTTCACAGCAGTGCGTTGCATTGTGCGCTAGATATTAAAATATCTCCTTTATTCATAATAGGGGCAACATCATGTATGTTCTGTACAGAGTACATCTCAGATGACACAAGCTGAATTCATTGAAAAACATAGGTTAATATTTTTGTTGCATCTATTGGTAACAATATTCAGATGGTCATTGATTTTCGATACTTGGGAACGCTGATCAAACATTGGTGTCATGCCAAGATTTGCATAGGCCCCTCTATGATAATGAATGTATTGTGAATAATTGCTATGCTACTAAATGTTTCACAAAAAACATCTCATAACATCTAATTATCATTTTAATATTTTATTGTTCATTGCCCCTGTAGTAGAACCAGATAGCCTATTTATGGTTAGATTTGCCTATTGTGTAACAGGTCATAGGTGTTATACTCGCTGGATCCAACTCTGCCACTATAAAGCCATGTAGCTAATATATTATTATACTGCCGTGAGCAAATGATAACTTGCATACGTGAGTCACGAAATCCCACTCGATTCAAGTAATAGAATATAGATAATAAACAGAGCTTAATTTTTCACTGAAACATTTCCAGGTCACTAGAGCGTGACGAGTAGCCATATCGTACGGAATACTGGGTGTGAAAAGATTTTCTAAGTCACGGATTCAGGTAGACTTGGTAACTTAATGTGTATCTATAATTGCTAATAACCAGATTTTTTTTTATACATCCAGAAGGTGACAACGTGGAAAAATTAATGTCCTACATATTTTACTTTAAATGCTTTAGAAATTCATATGTAAAGGTGGATAAACATGCATGAATTTGGACATATTGGTGTAATACAAGAACCAGAAAGGCTATAAATCACTTATCATTTACAGCAATGTCCTTCTAACACATATGCTAGTGCTCCGCTTATGGTCATTGTGTGGGTTCCATCTGGATTATGAAGTGAAGGAAGCCTATGAAAGCTGCTTATCGCCAATTATGCATCGTACGGCTAAATCCGACATGCTGGGTTGTTCAGCCAATTAGCATAAGCTCTTACCTTAGTTTCCACACCTTTTTAAAATAGAAAAGCAGTGGTTCTCTGGCAGTCGACCCGCTGGAGTCATATTTATTATGATATGTCCTGTCTCACGAGGAAACCTCACCAAAGTATGCATCCATTTTGTTTGCATGAAATTTAATACTATATTCTTGTTTGGCAGTTGAATAGCATTACAAGGCAGATTATGTATTTTTCTTTCATTTCATTTTCATGTATATGGTCTTCAAAGGACTTTTTTAAAATGCAGAACTCCTACTGACTCTTGGGACCCACAGCGTTCAAATTCCCATGGCAACCACATCTTTCTACTGGGACTTTCCTTAAATCCTGCCATCACCAGGTGGGAATGCTTGCACAGTGCTCCGTTTTATCTGGTGACAGAACTATGCTTCGCCGCCATTCAGTGAAAGTGATCCTTTGTGCAAGCTTTACAAAGTACTTATTTTTAGAAATGGCAAGCGTGTGAACACAAGCCCCCTTTCAATAACCTAAACGTTAGATGTGTCATGATCTTTGATTTGGAACAAACATTTTAAAGGGTAAGCGTTCGATGATTGTCACCGTGAAAAGATTCCACTTAGTAAAATAAAATACTACGATGTATATGGACATTTAATAAAAAAAACTCTTTGTTTTACTTTCTTTAGTGATCATGAGGGTTGGCTTTTTGTCTATTTTCCGTTTTTCTCCTTTGGTCAAGAATAACATACATCCCTACTGTTTCCAATGGTTCATAGCAAGTCCATTTAATCGGAAGACAAAATCTGGTGCCAAGGTGCCGAAGCAAATCCCACTTTGCACATTGCATTTTCCATCTTTCATACCACACTTTTTTCCCAAACCCTTTCATATTTTAGTAATGCGAATAACATTCCACCGCAAAAAAAGTGTGCTTCGCTTGATGCGATGCGTTTTGCTATTACAGAGCATGTTCCAAATTAATTAGTATAGAATTTAAACATTATTAAGTTATACATATTTTATTAAATGCTTAAGACGATAATGTACCCGTTACTAGTAACAAATATAAATGAAAATCTGCAATGCCAGGTGAATCAAGAATCGGGCTTGGGGAACTTCAGGGGTTGAGGGAGGGTGGCTGAAGGGGACTGGTGCTCTCCATTGTGGGGGTTTCAGACCCAAATTGAGATCCAATGCTCAAATACAGTAGAGGAATAAATGGTTTAAATAATCACAGGTGATTATCTTTTTTGCGTGGTGAAGCTAGGAAACTTAAAAAAAAATACTGCATCATCGTAGTCTCTGCAACGTGACAAGGAGCTTAATAATAATAATTGCATTTAGAGCGCTTTTCACCCGAGGGTCACAAAGCGCTGTACAGAGCTGCGGAGAAAATGGCATGTCAACAACATCAGGACAGCCCAACTGAAAGTCAAGTAACAGGACGTTAACCGGAAAATTCTACTTTCTGCCTGTCATTTGATCCAGAAGTGAATCGGTCACGAGTATAATCATCAAGTTCCTTCCCCCCTTCTCATTTGGCTGTGCAATAACAAGCAGTGATGTTGTTACAGGGTTATTTCTTGATTCCCCTAACTTCATTGAAAAAAATACACCGGTTGACATTTGTTCGTGATGGATATAGCATCATTCAAACTATTAAGACAAGTGGACTTTGGCAGGACATTTTGCTCAAAAGGATAATGGCCGATGGTCAAGAATAATAGCGAAGTGGCAGCCAAGGAACGGAATTTTTAGGATGCCCACCTATGAGATGGAACTATGAAATCGGTTTGTGTGCAGATGCTCGGTGGATGATTATATTGCAGTATCGTAAGAAGTGGTAGTTTCTTGAGGTGGCCATGATAGTCACAGATTGACCATGGCTGTTGATAATTTCAACTTTTGAACAAATGTTACCTGGGTCTTATCCTAATTATTTTAGTCTTACACATTCTCATATCCCCATACATTCATTCATTTTAAACGCATAAATGTCTCGCCCTTAAAAATATTCCTTTTATCGTAAAGGCATCATTACAGTCTCAATATGTATGACCATTGGGGTCAATGCCTCATTTTGTGCAGCACTTTGTGACCTTCGGGTGAAAGGTGCTTTATAAATGCTAATATTTGTATTATATTGGTGTGGCCCGGTCTCGACTAGTGTCAGGCTGACGTCTGGTTAAAGCTAGGTTGAATGCAGTTGCTCCAGAGTAATATGAACGTGACAGTTTAATCCTCTGCACCTCGTTACCATTCCCTCACCCCCTAAGGAAGAGTTAATCATGACTGACTAAAGAGCAGCAATTTTTTTGGTAGTGCGTTTAGCCTCTCTCCTTCGCGACGGTTCATCTCCCATGCCAGAGGCATCATTAGGATTCCTACAGGTTTTTCTGAAAGGCGTTTTATATATATATACACACACCTGTATTGAATGTGTGTGTCTTTGTAACGTTGACATTGTCGTGAATGTCAACATTCTACCGGCCCCACTCTTTCCTCTGGAGTGTTAATGATTTTCGTTTTCACATACTCCAATGTGCCAGTCAAGAGAGGTGACGACAGAATTCTCGACTACATGATTAGCAGAAAAACAACACATACTACACGTCGTCACACCATTAAATGACAATCCGTAGCAACATCTGAAGTTATAATATAGAATCCATCTTCACAGCCCACCAGAAGATACAGGACGTGATCAAATCACTTAAAGACTGCCTACCGAAACTATAAACAGAAGGAGTCTGTCGTATCGCGCGCAGTAGTTGTGATTTAAGTTTATTTACATCGGCGAAATCAGCTGCACAAAAAGACAAAAGAAAGAACACAGGCTGCAGTCCAAATCGACAACAGCGCCTAACCCCATGGATAAACAACACACAATATACTTTTACAAGATGTGTGCGCAGGCCGCGATCCACCATCGAGGGCCAGGTTATTATTGTACGTGAAGCCATTGAAATACACAAGACTGCGAAAAACATGAATCGTAAGCAAGAAGGAAGTTATACTTAGCAACGCACAGAAATCAGCATTGCCGTTAATCCCTGCAAACAATAGCAAGCATGGCATGCAACGCACAGAGGAATACAAAAAATGCAGACGACACTTGGGAAAACGGGGATGCAAGACCTTTGAAAGGGCCACACTAACATCGCTCATTAACACTCCCAAGGACACAACGGAATCGGCAGCATTTTGAAATGTACTACTATTTTGACATCACACGTGTGCCACGGATATATAACGCAACGCTAAACCAGTTAGGAGCCTGGCGGTTCCTTCAACGTGGGAGGGGAAAGGTTATGAAAGAGATGGAAGGAACGCTCGACACGGCTTTCCCAATAGGGCAGCTCCTCAGACTATTTCCATTTCAAATGTTTCCATTTGGGCTCTGTGAGGTGTATTTTCTCTAAGCCGTATTTTTCTAATATATGTTCGTCATCTCCAGGGTGGTCTTGGAAGTCCCATTCAATTGACCCCTCATATTGGCTTTATTTGCTCCTTCATTTGTGTATAAAATAAACCTTGCTTATGTATGTCAGATTAATTACGTTTATATTTGCTTACATTACATTCCACACCCATTGGCATACAAAAATAATGGGTTTCATAGAATTGATTGGCGGTCACAAGACATTTGGACCATCCAATACATGTCCCTGGTGGCTGAAAACTGAAATGTATGTTCGCCTCTCTTAATCCTCACTCCGATGATAATTTTACCAAGAATTCTATCATCCATGCTCATTTGAGATAAATGCACTCAGTGCTGTACTTTGTATTGTTTACAAACCACGTGTCCACTCAGCCTCTAATTAATCTGTAGCACCTTGATGATCTATCATACTGGCTTGTCTGATTTCTGTGACATCAGTTTTTCATAACACAGCTTGGAGTGCATGAAGTGTGAATAATTTTCTCAACTCTAACCCAACATCGCTGTAATTTCGAGTCATTTTGGCAGTGCTGTTGCCATTCATGTTACAACAACTGCTTTCCCAGTATTCAAGTGCCCCGATCCGGCTTACTCGTCACCTCTCACTCTAGGCTGCATAACTGCAGCTGTCTTCTCTCGAGTCCATATTCTTGAGCTGTAGCTAGGCAACGAGCCATCCGAACACGATACTACACCTCGGGTGCCCTTTTGTGTGGGGCTTAAGTTCGTCCAATATTTTGTGTGCCTTTCCTCCAGGTTCTCTGGTTTACTCCCACAAATAATAAAAATCTCATTGATATAGCATTATATATAGGACGCAGTGTCTACCAGTTTTTGACGCCGGCTAATTGCAGGCTGCCTTCCGCCACTATACCTTCATGCGGTCTCCTCGCACATATTTGTCATGCACCTAACGATAACCATTTAAAAGGAACATTTTATAACAACCGATACTTACATATATAGTATTGGAATGTATTAGATACATAGTTAAAAAACTACCAAGAACACAATTTCATATTCTACTACTTCGTAGTATGTCTGTCTCTGTCTCGCTGTCTGTTTCTCCTTGTCTTCCGGCGTCTCCGCGCGCCTCCCCTCGTCTCCCTGCGTCTCCACTCGTCTCTTCTCATCACCGCACCCGTTGCCCTGATCTGCACTGCTTTCTCATCGTCACATCGCAATGCGTGTCTTAAAATGTGACGAAGAACAGCGCAAAATCATCTCTTGTAAAATCTCATCTCATTGTCTGAAACCGCTTAGTCCTATACAGGGTCACGGTGAGCCGGAGCCTATCCCGGCAGACACAGGGCGCAAGGCAGGGATACACCCACGATGGGACGCCAGTCCATCGCCGGGCACTGCGGGGCAATTTAGCCTCATCTCATCTCATTATCTGAAACCGCTTAATCCTATATAGGGTAACGGTGAGCCGGAGCCTATCCCGGAAACACAGGGCGTAAGGCAGGAATACATCCAACGACGGGACGCCAGTCCATCGCCGGGCATTGCGGGACAATTTTAGTCTGCGAGCCAATCAACCTATGTAGCAGCATGCCTTTTGGACTGTGGGAGGAAACCGGAGTGCCCGGCGAAAACCCACGCGGACACGGTGAGAGCATGCAAACTCCACACAGCAAGGCACCCGAGCCGAGAGATTCGAACCCGGGACCTTCTTGCTGTGAGGCGACAGCGCTAACCACTGGGCCACCGTGCTGCCCATCTCTTGTAAAATCATATTGTGAATGCTGCGCGTCACTTCAATGGTTGGCATGATTAAACCGCATAAATTACAGTGTAATAAACAGTTTGTGGGGGAAATTAATGAGTCCGAGTATAACACTGAGTTTTACGCAAATCCTGAAATGCTTACACTTATTGGTATGACTGTTTAAAACAGCGTCACCGGACGGACGAACGGGCATTAGCATCTTTTTTTAACTAACCGAATCCCTCCATTTGCTTACCTGTGTGCTGCAAAGCCTGTCATTGTACTTAACATTAGATTCGACTTGTTTCCACCTACCTCTTACTTTCCTTGTGCCCTCGCACTGTTTGCCTTTCTGTGTGGAGTTTGCATGTTCTCCCCGTGTCCGCGTGGGTTTTCGCCGGGCACTCCCATTTCCTCCCACAGTCCAAAAAACATGCTGCTGCATAGGTTAATTGGCTTGCAGACTAAATTGCCCTCAGTGCCTTGTGATGGACTTGCGTCCCATCGTGAGTATATCCCTGCCTTGCGCCCTGTGTCTGCCGGGATAGGCTCTGGCTCACCGCAACCCTGTACAGGACTAAGCGGTTTCTAAACAATGATATGATATATGATGATGACTCCAAAGACTGAACTTTATTACTCACGTCAGGCATGGGTGATTAAAACCAGGTTTTACATTCAGTTTCGAGTTGTAGCAATTAACCAATTAGCACAAGTAATCGATAGCGCGTCAAGCAGATGGAATTATTTCCTCCCAACACGAATCAAGTCATTAAAACTCAACAGCGAAGCAAAAAAATTCAGCCATTTCACGTGCATTTTTATTCGTTGTGTGACACAATGGTAGCATGGCGGTGGGTATAATCAGCTATGGCCGCAGTTACGGAAATTCAGTTCCGTGTGACGGTGGCGCCTCACAGCATGGGTTTGTCGGGTACTCCGGTTTCCTCCCACCCTGAAAAGACACGCTGCTACGTTAATTGGCCTACTGAGTAAATTGTCCTAAAAAGTGAGCCCAGCAATGTACTGGCGTCACATCCAGGGTATTCCCCCGTCTTGCGCCCTCTGTGGGCCGGGATAGGCCCCGCCCCCCCACAAGATTATAAATTAATGAATTCCGTGTGACAGTTAATGTTATTATTGAGTGATATCGGAATTCGTGTCGCCTTGCAACTGCACAAAGCCGAAATTCCCAGCGTGATGTCGTGAGGTCAAACAACCCACCATCAATTCATACATCATGGGGATTGAGAACATCATCCAGCTGTGGATTTACAATATATATTTTTCCTACACGTATATTTATAGTGTTCATTTGCTGAATCGATGAAATTATTACACTTGATGTAGATTACATTTTTACCCAAAAGGACCCAACCCACGAAAATTCAACAGAAAATGTTTAATCTTGTTTAATACTTGTGTATTATATATGTACCAGTGTATTGCTCGTCAGAAAAATCATGGGGTGCAGGATTATGCTTTGGTTAACAAATAAAAAAAATCTTTTTTTTGTTCGGAACGTAAAAAACTTCGGGAGTTTTTTTGTCACTGGTGAAGATATTACCGTTTAATTATGCTTATATGGCAGCAGGTCTTTTCCGAAGTCAGATAGGATCAACATTTTTGGAAGAAAATTTTACTATCGACAAAGCGACTGGGCCAAAATATGAGGACAAGCAGCCAAGCCGTTTTTGCACTGGAGCTGTTTTAAGAGGGGTTTCACAGGCTGCATTTGTGGTAAAAAAGCAACAATGTCGTTGCTTATAAGTTCCTTATATCAATCATCAGTTAATGTTACATAATGATAAAATGTACATCTCCTTGTCAGTCTCTTGCTGGATGAAAACCAATAAAAGTTGAGTCATAGGGTTTGTTTGGCCATACGTCACAATGCTGGTGAGTGAGGAATAGTTGCTGGGTTCGTAGGGCACCGCACACAGTAATGTCGCCACCGTTCCCCTCCACCCGACTCCCACTCTTCGTGTCCAGTAATGCAGTCGACTTTCAAAGGAACATAAATATTTTAATATACGTCGGGAAAATTAATTTGATTCTCTGCATGACTTTGCAAAACGGTATCCCACCCCTATGCTTTAATGGGAAGAAAGTTATAATAAAAAAAAAACAGTTTGCATCAATCATTACTTTGGATACTTTGATTTCGATGAGCCAAAATGAAATGGTGAATGATGAATAATCTGAAAAAATTGATTGCCCTTCGCGAATCCATTATTCGGTGAAAGCAATCTCATGGTATGATGTTTGGACCTAAAAGTTGCTCTTTCGGAATAGCCGTGTCGAGCATTCCTCTGCCCTTCGACACGGCTATTCCAAAAGAGCAACTTTTGGAAGCAATCATCATGCATCGAGCCGTGCAAAGCTACATCAGTACCTTTTCATGGGATGTCAGTCACTGAAGTTCTCTCTCGTCACCACGCTGGAAAGTGCAGATTGTGACCTGGGGGTGCAGTCAGAAGCATTTTCAATATCAATCGCCACTGTTGGCTGAGAACAGGAACTGAACTCAGTTCGCCGGGTTCATAATAGTCCGTTACCCGCTGCACCACTGCTCTCCAACTTGCTTAATACAGTACGATAATCTAACGCGAATATTTACTTGTTTGCTATTTATAGATTTTTCAAGCAGTCACACGTGTATCTTGTTGTACAATTCAAACTACATGATTGGTTGAAAATGCAATTGCTGTAGGGAATCAGAAGGAAAGGGGAAACATTTGTACAAAAATACGATCGTCTTCAGGTTTTATACATTAAACACCGCATACGTTAAATTTCAAGAGGGCATCTTAAATGTAATAACTATATATGTATGGTCTTTTACAAAGTTTGTACATAGGACGATGCACAGTAAATTATGTTGATTTCCACTGTTTAGTATACTGAAAAATGTTGATATTCATTTATACGTAAACAACAATCTATTAAAATGTTAACAGCGAATAATGAGACACGGTTTATTACGAGTAGGCCTGGCACTTAGATCTAGATAACAATTTGGAAAAAAATGATTGGCGTGTGAAAAATAAAACAACGAACATTTAACTGAGCACCCAACGGTCTATTTAGTCTGCAGCACTCTTAAGAAAAAGTTAACAAAACAAATTTTAACGTGGGGAAAAATGCAAATACAATTGCTGGTTGATAATTCGCATTACTCTTCTAGTATTTTACATTGCCCCATCATTGCCGTAAACGTTAGATGTAGATATATATTTCGACTAACAAGAAGCACTTGTCTGAGTAAAAATGTGAACACATATGACAATTTTAACATTAAATGTGTTGTGGTCGCTTTCCAAAGCTGTTCTTTCAGGATATCCGTGTCCAGCACTCCTCCGCTCTCTTTTGCAATGTTTCGCACCCCCCCCCCCCCGCCCGTTGGAGACATATTCAGGCTACCCCGAAAGAACAGCTTTGGAAAGCAACCATAATGCATCAAGCCGTGAAAGCCAACACCGATACATTAAATGCCCTCCTTGAATGTCAGCAATTTGTCTAAAATGCACATCGTAGTACAGTGTTTATTTACATCAGTTCTGCAGATATCAACTGCGGCTTCTCTGAGAACGTGTACAGTTTAGCAGCGCCCGGGTGCAAACTGTGGCCAGTGGCCCAAACTTTTGCGCATATGGGAAAAATAGCAATCCTGCTTTTTGCTGTGGTAGATCTGGTATGCACATTACAGTAGCTATGGGCAGTAAATTACTTTAATGGCAGTTTTGCAACAACAAAGAAAAGTGAACGTGCACATTCAGTGAAAAAAGCAACAAAAAACCCTGCGTTATTTCGTGAGCTTCATTAAAAATTAAGATGCTGAATACAATTATATATTAGCATATGTACTTTGCTTTTGTGAAGGCAAGCCAAACGGGCTGGATCCCTCACCATAAATCGGCCTTGCATGCTGGCTGCACTCTAGTTCCGACGGCACTCGTAAAGGCACGCGGTGGCGACACCATCTTGACTTCACTATACATGCAGCAGCCACTCCAGCGAGGAGACGGGAGACTTCTGTCTTTCCAGTTCTTTATTAAACACTAACCATTAACAACTCGCACACAACACTTATAACCGACCCTGCCCCTTGCGCGCTAACGACTCGCCTCACCACATGCCCGTTGTGGTTCCGCTGTCAGTCTCCCATCCAAAACTCTCTCTTCGCTTCCACACATCTCATTTTATCTCCCCTTAGACATTACCCAGCCCCACGATATCACTTCACGTCCCTTTAACCAATCTGATCTTTACACGTCTGCCTTATGTTCCCCTCCTCCAGACCACGTGATGTTTACGATCTCGGGAGGGGGGCACCTGCCACTACATTCTCTGTCGCCCTCACTTTCCCATTGTCACCTCGCCTGACCCTTTGTCACTCTGGACGACCCCATTCGCACCCACACCACCGCGACCCCTCCACGGCCCGATCGCTGGGCTTGGGCGCGCAGGAGTACCCAGCCTGTCACGGCGCGAGGCTTGGCACCACAGTTCTTTTCATCAATTATTCACGGTAAGATGTTTCGTCTCAAATAAGACATTTCGGAAACATGATTCTGTCTTAAGTGCAGGCATAACAAACTCCCTTTAAGGCAGGAGTGAATGAGTATTAAATACACTTGGATTATTTAAAATCAGTAACTATATAAATCAGTGAAGCAGAGGTAACCGGGCAATTCAGAAGTTCGACCAATGTAATGGCACTGCTGAAAACCCATGTTTGAGTCCAAATTTCAGCCACCCGTGTTTGAACTGCATTTAATGAATTCATTATTTCATCTCGGGCAAAAGTGACTGGACAAAACAACCCGTATCGTGTTAAATGTAGTCCTCTCATTAACATGGCTTCAAGCTCCAAGATATAAATATATTGGCTTGATTGTCTTGCAACCCTCTTTGCAGGTTATTATTACATTTTTTGTCCCTCGTGTGGATAAATAAGTCTATTGAAGTGACTTGAGCTCAGTGATGCCATCTTCCATAGCTGTTCTCTGGCACATGGTTATGCACTGCACAAGGTTATGTTAGAGTTACCATTAGGATGTCGTCAGCTCATGGCATTACACCATAGCATGTGTGTTATCTCAATGTGCAAAACTGCATACATACATTAAATACTAGAGACTAATCAATGTAAAATGCAAGTTTTGTGAAATTAATACATCAGACTTGTGCAGCACACAATAAAACATATACATTTTGTCAATCACTTATACCTTAGTGAACCTGAAATTGCAAACATTGTACTGTATGTTATCACAATGACGCAAGAGCACACAGCTGCAAATGGAAGGAAGCGTGAATGGAAAATGGCGGGCTGTAGTGTAGTGAGCGGGTGGGCAGAGGAAGTGTCTGACTGGGTGGGCTCCCAAACGTTTGTGGTTAAACTGAAAATGTTACCGGGAGCCATAGGGAAGTAATTGAACAAGTAGGAAATGCTTGTTTGTTTGGATGTGGCAATGATGTAAGCAAGATTAGATTAATCGGACATGTATATCAGAGCACATTTGCAGGCAAGACAGCACATTTATAGGGTTAAAGAGTTGTGCATTATTGTAGGATCTGGTCTACCAGGTGATTCTTTCCGTTGATTGAACACGCATAGCCTGTACAATCCCAACAGGGTTTGTCAAAACATTCCTCTTCTGGCTGAGCCATCTGCAGCCGTGTTTTCTTAAAGGGATTTCCATATTCAATGATAAAATCACTTCAGGGAAAACAAAGTATTGCAACATTCATGTCTGTAGCAGGTGTTGAGACAATGTAATAAGGGAAAAAAGGAACTGCTTTGATAGTGGTGTAGAATATCTACCGACCAAAGGAATTGGCAGCAAAACTGAAAAAAATTATTCAATAATGGGTGTGAACTTTGTCCTGAACAAGTTCCTCTACACTGTCAATAACACCACAGACTGTGTGGCCAACACCTGGCAAAAGTCACGCAATACTCCACATGGGAAACACATATCTACCAAATCTAAAACACTGCCCATTTTAACATGGTTTCCTCCCCCGACAACTTCATACCAATTCTGCTATTGGCATTATCTATTGAGACAATTAGTAATGACCCCTAGAAGCATATACCCAAGTGCTACATGTGCTCTCACTTCAAACGATCTCTGCTCTGCATAAAAAAACGCTGCCTTTCAAAAGAAAAGGAATATATAACGTACGTTTAGACAATGGCCCTTCCTTAGCGAATACAGGGGAATCAGTTTAATTTTCCTGAGAAATATTTGGCGCGACAATCGAACAAATTTTTTAAAAATTCTAAAAGCTCAAATTTAGAAATTTTAAGAACAGAATCTAATGTGTGTGTTTTTGTACTGCCATGAATGCTAAGGCCTTCAACTGAATACATTTGGAAACACAACTGAACCACAAACCGCTGCTTAGATTCAAACCTAGGCGGGCAGGGGTGGCAGCTCAGTGTTCCGACGGCTGAGCCACGTGGCCACGTCCTAAGACCTGCAATATTACCACAATAGTAATCTTCCTCCCATTGCACATCTGCACATTCTAGCTTTAAATATATATATATATACCTTAAGAACGATTTTGAGCTCTGCTGATACTTATCGAGGATCCTATTTAACAGCTTCTTCGAGGACCCTACCTACCATGGCTTTGTTCTGCAAACGAAAACCGTCGTCCTCCAGCACTGCTCCAGCACGGCGACTGCTCGCTGTGCAAGTGGAAAGTGAGAGGTGACCCACATCATAGCTGCGGCCATTCGAGACAAACACTCTGGACTGCACTCTCGGCTTGATTTCTGTCGCACTGGACAGTGTTAATTGGGCTACACATGCTCTCCCCGTGTCCGCGTGGGTTTTCGCCGGGTACTCCGGTTTCCTCCCACAGTCCAAAAGCATGCTCCTGGATAGGTTGATTGGCTCGCAGACTAAAATTGTCCCGCAATGCCCGGCGATGGACCGGCGTCCCGTCGTCGGGTGTATTCCTGCCTTACGCCCTATGTTTCCGGGATAGGCTCCGGCTTCACCGTGACCCTATATAGGATGAAGCGGTTTCAGATAATGAGATGAGATGAGATGGTTCACAAGCATGAACCTGTACTTGTAGTCGACACTTACTTGTCGTACACCAGACGGAGAAATTTGGATATATGAAGTGAATTTTTTTTTTGCGTTGGATACTCTAATGAATGTTTAATACATTAATTGCTGCGTTTTCTTTGTATATAGTTATATCACTGCAAAGGTGAAAAAGATAATAATAATGATTGCACTTCTTCCAAAGCGTTTTTCACCCGAGGGTCACAAAACGCTCCACAGAGGTGTCCCACACGAATCAGCAAGCCGCAGTCGGCAAACTGCATTAAACTCAGAACGCCTCAAATGTCGTGTTTTCAGATGGCACAAATCTGCCAGTAGGATAGACGTACGCAGTTAATGTCAGGAGCCAACTTATAACCCCCCCCCCCCCGAAATACACTAATCCATCACGCACATGCGTTAAAACAATCCTTCCATCTCCACAGTGTACATTTTATTTCGCACTCTCCATCCTCTGGCTGCCACTGTGTAGCCTCAACCACCAGCCCAAGTCAACGTCATAATTCTTAATTGTCGGTATAATGTCTCTGATTTGTATTTGTTCCGCAATCTAGTGTTTCCTTTTGTGTCTCAATGTGGTCCTTAGTATGCATCTCTGAATGCAAAGTCTTAACACTGCACTGTATAAACACACAACGTGTAAAATTAGTTCTGGCAATGTGGCATATGCTATAGTGGGCTACGTCTCTTATGAATGGCATAATTACAAAGCTACGCTTACAATTGAATAGGCGGCAGCTCTACACTGCCCTCTATTGACAAATGTCAAGAAAAACAGCTCGGATATTAAGAACTCTCAGGGACTGCCACCTACCGTTTTATCTGAAATTCTAAGGACGTTGAAGCAGTGGTTCCTAACATTTATGGACCACCAAGCAGCAATAATAACATGTTTTTAAACGTAGCATTACAAATCTGAACTCAGATAACGACGCCGTTTGTGTCTGTCCGTTATTCCAGGCCATTTCGCTCTGGGTCAAATAAGGCCACGGATCGTGTTGTCAGATTCTTCACCGAATCATCGATACACGTTTCATGATTACCCTTGCGTTGTAATGCTATTGGGCGGTTAAATATTTTAGAACAAGCTGAAATTTGTTAGTTAAAATCCTTCACATGGAATTTTAATATCCCTCTATAGTTAACACAAGCTTAACATGTTCTTATCCGAATTGGCTGTGCAAGAAATTGTTCAAACATTTGGCAAAAGCATGTAAAATATCAGAACAATACGTGGCATGATAACATAACCTCCTGATTGTACTGTGCGCAGGATATCTGCTTTAATAACCGGTAATCGGAGTCTGATTCTTAACGCACAGCTAACATTAATGGCAAGTAACATTGACTGGCTTCCAACTCATACTAGCAAGGGTGGTGAAGTATGGCTAAACAACCCCCAGAATTGACACGGGGAGGCTTTCACCCAGCATTTTTCTATTGAGTTAAAAGACAGAATCCACGGCGATGTTTGTTACAATACGTTTCGATCTGAATCCTTGGAACCCTGATGTTCTACATCAAAAATATTTATATGTTTCCTCAGCAAGTGTAAACTTGTAATTTAGCTGCTTGGTTAACATGAATATGAAACGAACACAAAGGTAATGCCTGTAGCATCTCAAACGTTCTGCCAATAGAATGAATTCCCCCGCATGCCCTAGTTAATGGTGAACATATAAAATAGGCAAAAATTATGCCTCATTGTCATTTTTTTTAATGATTGTTCTTTCAGATGTGCAGAACGCTGCGATACCTAGAACAGTCTGCAGATTGGTTCCAAAAATGGGTTAAGCCATGGGAGGAAGCGAGATATGCCTTCCTGGTGCTTCACACATCTCTTATAATTGTTATTTATAGCCATCTCGCTGCACGACTTGTAGCTGTCGCACCTTAATCCCGTGTGCAGTATCCTGCTTAATGAAACATGAATGTTCAGTTCAGTATCGATAGCTGTGTAATCTTGTAAGGTTGTGCGGGGTCGCAGCCTATCCCAACAGACACAGGATGCAAGGCGGGGCTATGTGTACGTGTAATTTGGTGTTTGATTGAAATTGAATATTACAAGTTGCTTAACCCATAGCAGTATATTAAAGATATCCATCTGTTCGTCTGTATTAAATATTTAAAATGACTTAACTGCTGTCCACATATATACTTTAGAACGGTTAGCTATTGCGATTGTTCAAACGATATTCGTCTGCAATATTCACTACATTAGGGTGCACTCACAATTCAGGTTGGTTATTTTCGAGGTCACGTACATTTTCTTGTTAAACCAAAGCACTTTACATTTATATTCAGTCAACTGCTTGCTCAACGGCGTTAAAAATACATTAACGTCAATACATATAGTGTTGGCGTAATGTATACGCAAAGAACAACTTGTAAGCATTATCATTCGACGCAGTGGCCTTTTTTACCTGAGTGTATATGTACAGCCCATATTTATCAACTCACTCCCTGACTGAGGGCCTCCCCACTCTTTGCATGGGAGATATTTGACCATACTTCACCATGGTCAATAAGGTTTTGTGAAGGTGAGAGCGGTTGTCGAACAATGCATTTTTCTGCAAAGGCACTGTACAATTACCACACCTGTTGTGTCCACACGTGGGTTTCAACATTCAAAGCACTATCCAGGACCACTCTTGCTCAACTTCCGAGTTATGATGAGATTGGGTACATTCCACTGGCCGTGGGGACGGGAAATATGTTGGTTGCCTACTCCAGAGATTGTACCCACGATTTCAGAACCGGAATGCTCATTGCCCACGTGCATTTGTCTCAACTGCCAAACCAGAACGTCCCATTAACACTGTGAAATACGATTTCAACATCTCATTGGCGTTTACCTTTTCAAAGGAGATTAATAAAATGCGTCCAAACGAAATGTTTTAAATGTCACGTCATCTCCCCATTTTTGTCTTCAAAATTTAAAACACAATTTCAGTATTTTCCTCAATCGTTGGTTTTAGATTTAAACGATGTACACTTTATTATTTGCATATTGACGTTAACACTAGATATTAAGCGGGTAACTAATCCAGTTGAGAGAGGAATCTGTGCTGGAACGCAAACTTGTGACAACAAATATGTCAGTAAACATTACTTTTAAAATGAGGAAAACTGTATGTTCTATGCTTTTACTGCTCGGTAAGAAATATATTTTTGTAGCCGAATTTACGTGTAATTGCATTGTCCATACTATTATTTATCCAGGCCACCCTTTCCTCCCCAATAACGCCAAACAATTTAGCGATGATTATACTTTTATAATGGTAGGTAGTGCTGTCCACAGGAGGACAAAAATTATTGTCTTATGGCTTATGCAGTTGCATTTATTTTGCCAGTGGCACAAATATTAGATTCTCAAGAAATATCCCACAAGACACACATTCTAAAATCACTCTCTCGCTCTCAGCAACTCTTGAATGTGCTGCTATTGTGTTCTGTGTTGATAGTGGCATACCAATGGGGAAACAAGACTTGTACATTGCCATGTCCAGCAGGAAATTGGGAACTTTGGTTTTTATCCCGTAACCTATAATGTATTCCAGGCGTGAGCTTCCACTAACAACTGCTGAACCCAGAGGGCATTACAGGAAACGAGGCTAACCTTGCCTTGGTTTGAATTTTTGAATAGGGAGTTCCTTACCTTGATCATCCATTACTGTTTATCTGGAGTTGTACCGGATTAAACGCATCTAGTTACCAGAGAGCATCAATTTCTATGTTAAAGTGATGTTTATTAAGGCATTATTAGCCCTTTTCGGATTACATTTCTCTTTCTGAACGGTATTTACATAGATAGTAAACTTCCAAAGTGTCTCAAATACATGATTAAGTTATATCAACAAAATTACTTCAACGTTTACATTTGGTCAATTATTTTACACTGCAATATCTAAGCAACAAAACACACCATATTCAATTATGCATTCAACGTCACCTGGTTAAAATGGGGCGGCTAGGTGGCGTATAAGCTGTTGATGGCACCTTCAAACGTCTAACTTTTCAAAGTTCTAACTTTGGAGGTCAACACCGTTGTGATCCTGTGCTTATTAAAGCCAGCAGAGGACACGGGAATGCTTTTCATTGCTGGTGACAAAGGTTATTGTGCACACGCAGTTATATTCCTTTACCCTTAATACAGTACATGATCAGTGTATTTCATCTCATCTCATTATCTGAAACCGCTTAATCCTATATAGGGTCACGGTGAGCCGGAGCCTATCCCGGAAACACAGGGCGTAAGGCAGGAATACACCCGACGACGGGACGCCAGTCCATCGCCGGGCATTGCGGGACAATTTTAGTCTGCGAGCCAATCAACCTATCCAGGAGCATGCTTTTGGATTGTGGGAGGAAATCGGAGTACCCGGCGAAAACCCACGCGGACACGGGGAGAGCATGCAAACTCCACACAGAAAGGCACCCGAGCCGAGAGATTCGAACCCGGGACCTTCTTGCTGTGAGGCGTCAGCGCTAACCACTGGGCCACCGCGCCGCCCCATCAGTGTATTTCGTAAAATTAAAATATATATTGCCGATAGTGAATATTACATATCCTTTTTTAATGTTCGCCCTTATAACAAAAACGTGTCATTCTAATGTTGTGCATTATGCATACCTTATTTGGTGTTAAAGTGTAATAGTTTTCATAATTACTGATTATACGGAGTTCAGCTTTCTCAAAAGAATATGCTAAGTATGTAAAATCCAAATACCTTTGCTGTGTTTGCTGAAATGTGCTTCCATTGAGACAAAATTGTATTCAATCACAAATTTGCGTGTGTGTGTGTGTGTGTGGGCGCTCAAGCCACATTATTATTAATTACTCTTTGGCAGACGTCCTTATCCAGGGCGACTTACAGCATTATAGAGGTGTGAGGAAACCACAGAGCGGCGAGGGTAAGGCGGCCATGCATACAGCCGGCGGCAACATTTACCAGACACTGCGTTATGATGTTACGAAAACGTTTGATACAGTCTCACTCACGAGACTGGGCTGATGTGTGCAAACACTCTCGTGTGGGCTACAAAACCGCTCAGCTTTAAGGCTTCAATCGGCCGTGGTGAGAAAGGCACACAGAAGAAGAAAGGCACTAATGGATGCCATCTCCATTGATTTACACGTGTCCGTGCAAACCCGTGTAGGTTAGCCGCCGTGGTCTGACCTCGTGATAGAACTCGTTCCCCACCTTAAAACAAATGACAATGGACCGTTTTAGAGACAATTGTAGCAGTAATCAGAAAGTAGTGGTTATGGAAATTTGATTCATGCTTTGGGCTCTAAACAATGATAGAGCATGCCAAACAAAGGATCGAACTGCCAATGATATGGCTATAAATTTGAAAAACACCATACTAATGACGCTGGACAAACGTTGAGCCATGGGTTATAACCACATTCCAATGTTGGTCCGACTTTGCCTTTTTACTGATATATAATAACAATAGCAAAATGTCTGAGTATTTATAATTTATGTAGCCGGTGTGAGCAACATATGTCTACTGTGTTGGTGGCAAGGTCACCGAAAGGTTATTAGACCCTGTTAGGCATCATGCAGTAAACTTACATTTAGATCACACAAAGCTTGCGCCAAATGAGCAGAGCAGTTGAGGCCTTCCCGATGTCTCCATGACAAGCTATTGGTAGCATTAATTTTGAATAAGCTCCTGTGCAGTAATATAATGATTAAAACAAATAAATGTACATCTCAAAATGGTTAATGACAAGAAGAGTGGTGCTGCATGGCAAACTGCCAGACATCTACAAACGAGACGCTAAATGTGGGACCTTTCTCTGGTGCTCGGATGGTTTAAATCTTCCCCCCATCTTTATTAAAAGCAAAACATGTAACACCTAGTGAGAAGGTATTCATTGTGGCAGGTCAAGCAGAAATTTAACGAGTGGAGATGACGTCAAAAGTCTGTGACTCGTGAAGTGCAGCCAGCGATTCTAATCATTAATCACGCATATGACTCGCATCAGGCCGCTGGTTCAGCGATAAAATGCAGTATTGAACGACATCACAGGCTTTCTAAGCGATGTTTGGACCACTCTCCAGAGCTGCAACCTTGCTCGCCCTTTTGCTAACATCCATTTGCTCTTTAATTATCCATCAACCCTCGCCCTCGGCCTGAAATAATTCCTAGGGCGGATCTGTGTAGATGTCTTTTGTAAGCAGCTTCACTTATCTGGCAATTGTTTTATTGTAGATTTCTTTTCGTAGGTGATTAGCAACGTAATATGTTGAGGCTGGTTAGCCGTTTGATAAATATGGGAGTGATTTAGCAAATGTCTGTGATGCGGTCACCCTTACGTAACGATGGCTTTGCAATCCATCTGGGAAGACGTGAAGACCTTTAGTTAATAGGCTACCAATTTGGCACGGAATGGTCATGAAATAAGGTGCTCCACAAATAATTACACTTGCACATATATTTTTGAAATAAAAACTGTAAAAGTAAGCATATTATAGTTTTTTTTTTCAGTCGCATCAAGGCGATCATTTAAGTAATTAACAAAGCATAGCATGTAAAATTGATGGAAATATTTCTCATCTCATCTCATTATCTGAAACCGCTTAATCCTATATAGGGTCACGGTGAGCCGGAGCCTATCCCGGAAACACAGGGCGTAAGGCAGGAATACACCCGACGACGGGACGCCGGTCCATCGCCGGGCATTGCGGGACAATTTTAGTCTGCGAGCCAATCAACCTATCCAGGAGCATGCTTTTGGACTGTGGGAGGAAACCGGAGTACCCGGCGAAAACCCACGCGGACACGGGGAGAGCATGCAAACTCCACACAGAAAGGCACCGGAGCCGAGAGACTCGAACCCGGGACCTTCTTGCTGTGAGGCGTCAGCGCTACCCACTGCGCCACCGCGCCGCCTACGCCCAAAATCATTGACTTGGCTATTGCCAGAGCGTACCCCCGCGGATACACTTTGGATGTTTAGCCACAAGGAGGCGCTGTCATACCTTGCAGTGTATATGGAAATGACAGTTGAAATGTTTGGGAAACGGTACAGACAGGCACGGTACGTGATTCACGGAAGAAACCATGATTCACCTCTGTATCATCATGGTAGAAGATCAACTATTTATTAAAAACGTTTGTATAAGGCTAGATGTGAACCTGATGTGGAACGACAAAGTGTCTTAAACTGTATCCACGCTTAACAGGGATAGGTTAATTCCAAACACACGAAAAGTTCTAAGAATGCTAGTCAGCCAAAACTTTAAAATATTCCTTTCCTGACACAACTATCGCATTACTCTTATTTTTTTCATTTGAAGTAAAAGCTCTGCAGGATCCTGATCATTTGCAGCGTTATGATGGCTTCGAACAGCAGCTCTCTCGGGACAGCCGCGTCGATCGCTCCCTCTCCCTCCATCGTGACGTTTCGCTTCACACGTTAGATGCATCTTCAGGGGTTGTGTCGTGCGTGACTCCTATTTATATGTCTTGAGAGAGCCGCTTTTCGAAGCAATCATCATGCATCGAGCCGTGCAAACCCCCATCATTACAATTTGCAGCATTGCTTTATCAACTTGTGCAGATTTCGAATGTCATATTTTTCCAATTGTTATGTATTTAACAACATAACGCAGGAGGTAAACTTTTAGGAAAGCTGTCCAGACTATCCCGAAGGAGTAACGCATAGGACAAATCTTTCAATTCGTGTTCATCCATGAATGTTTGTAATTGTACCAATTGGTATGACAAGTCGTACACGTGACGTGATAATTTACCACGACAACATTGGGGATTCACGCGTCCTGCACGCGAGCATAACTTGCCTTGGCTTCAGACATGCAATCCACGTACATACCACCATTTAACATCTGTCAGTACGCTATTCACTCAAAGTACGTATTTGTACAATGGCTACATTCCGATTTTAATCTCGGGGTAATCCTACTCAGAAGGTGATTTTGCCAGAGTTTGAACCTGTCATTATATTTCTATGCGCTGAATAGGGTCTGGAGCCTTTAATCGAGTCCACAATTGGACCGACGATGATTGCAGTGAAAGTGCGACCATCAAACCTAATGTAAATGAAAGCGCTGCTCGCGTTCTGTAATTCACCAACTGCTATCAAGCAAGGTGGCCAGCTGAAACCCGAACGGGTGTGCACATGAAATGAAGACATGCCCAACTGATTGCAGCATTGAAAATTAAAATATAAACATGTTAGAATGATTCACTTACTGGTCCTTGGAATTTAAGTCCTGTGCTTTTTAAAATATTTAAATGTTAGTTTCACATTTCCGTCCGTTAAGGTATGTTGATGCGTGTGTTTAAATATAATGTGTATGAAGTTTATTTGAAGCGTGTTGTCCTAAATCACTTGTGCTGTTAAGTTATTCTGTCCCCACAAAAAGTGAGTAATGTGTGGCACAATACAAGTTGAAATGATTAGTTCGTGGGGCATAAAGATGAGTTGTAAATTACAATAGATGGTGAAAACGCTTGACCAATACAACATTAAGTCAACTTGCAAGAATGCATTGTTGTTTAGTAAATAATAGATCAGTTCAGTATGAGTTCACACTTAACCCTGTACAGGGTCACGGGGGGTGGGGGTGGGCTGGAGCCTATCCTGGCAGACATAGATATTTATTAGATGTTTATTATTACAGCACAAAAATACCCAGCCAGCTTGCAAGTTCTTTACGGGATTCCGGCGATACTGCAAATCCGCGAGATGCAAAATAAAAAATAAAGACAAATTAACCAAACAAAATAAAAAAACAATAAAAACATTTGCACACAGAATTGCACGTAATTAACCAAAAAATTAAAACACAGTTAAACACTGCAATGGGGGGGGGGGGGATGTAGGTAGCATATTGCACATTGACAGGGAACAAATGCAACATTCGCAACATTTCAAACACGAATGACAGCTAGGCAGATATTCTAATTCTAATGGGACGAAAAGCGGGGATATAACCAGGATTTTGTGCCAGTACATCGCAAGGCATTTTTTTGGGGCAAATTACTCAGCAGGCCAATGAACCTAGCCAGCAGTGTGTCTTTGGACAGTGGGAGCAAACCCAAGTACCCGGAGACAACCCACGCGGACACGAGGAAAACGCGCAAATCTCACAACGAAAGGCACCTGTGCCATGAACTGAATCTGGGGCCTTCTTGCTGCGAAACAGCAGCGCTACTCACCGTGCCACCCATTGCATAATAGAAATGCACGAATTCACGTGAAGGTTAATTGTCATCTCATCTCATTATCTGAAACCTCTCATCTCATCTCATTATCTGAAACCGCTTAATCCTATATAGGGTCACGGTGAGCCAGAGCCTATCTCGGTAAGGCAGGAATACACCCGACGACGGGACGCCAGTTCATCGCCGGGCATTGCGGGACAATTTTAGCCTGCGAGCAAATCAACCTATCCAGGAGCATGCTTTTGGACTGTGGGAGGAAACCGGAGTACCCGGCGAAAACCCACGCGGACACGGGGAGAGCATGCAAACTCCACACAGAAAGGCACCCGAGCCGAGAGATTCGAACCCGGGACCTTCTTGCTGTGAGGCGTCAGCGCTAACCACTGGGCCACCGCGCCGCCCAAGGTTAATTGTGCTGATTTGTAAATCCGTTTAGGATCATATAATTTGCCTGTCTAAGTGTTGCTACATACTCATCCCATCTCATTGTCAAAAACCGCTTAGTCCTGTACAGGGTCGCGGTAAGCTGAAGCCTATCTCGGCAGACACAGGGCGCAAGGCAGGGATATACCCACGATGGGACGTCAGTCCATCACCGGGCACTGCGAGCAATTTAGTCTGCAAGCCAATTGACCTATGCAGCTGCATGTTTCTTGGACTGGGTGGAAACCGGAGTACCCGGCGATAAACCCACGCGGACACGGGGAGAGAGCATGCAAACTCCACACAGAAAGGCACTCGCTACATACAGCTACTGTAATATACAAGCGTCTGCATGACAATAAACACTTGTAATGCGTCTGCGCCTCCGTGACCGTGTTTTCGTGCATGACCAGGCGTGGAATTTGCGCGCGTTATTAATTGCATTGTTATAATTGTTAAATCGAGCTTCATTGTAGCGTTTACTGGTGTGTTTTTTTTCGTCTCACGTGACTTCTAAGAGTGCACGGCGTGTTCAGATTGCACGGTAATTTGTTGCTGGCAAATTTCTCCTTAGCTCATGGGTTAACGGCTAATTTAATGTTGCACGCAATGAATACCCATGCTCATGCACTCTAAAATGTTAATGGGAGTGAATTATTGTTCAAACACGTAATTGCTTGACACAGTTTAGGACCATGAGTGCATTTGGTATGAGCCCAAAAATCCCTTTGTGGCTAGAATAATTTTCGAGATTGCAATCAGGGAGTTGAACACAATGTAACTAACGAGGCAAGCTAGGATTTTTTGTTAGAACTTTCATATTTACAGCTTGGAAACAATACATATATTATTGCTTGCGCTAGGTTAACGGAAACAAGTTGTCGTAATCTTTAAAGTTACACAGTCTGCTTGTGAACCAGTGTCACACACTGCGTACGCTCTTGTAGATTGAGTATTTCTCCATAACCGTTCCTTCGGGATAGCCACGTCGAGCATTTCGAGAGAGGGGGAACGCTCGACGTGGCCATCCAGAAAGAACAGCCATGGAAAGCAATTTTCATGCAGCGCACCGTGAAAATCTCCTGCAGCACTTTCATGTAGGTTTAAGTTGAAGTTCATTTAGTTTGATCAGGCGAGATCCCAACAGACTAAGGTAAGGGTAGTGTCATTTGGACGAGTGACATGGGTTACTAAAGCGATAAAGCGATAGAAGTAATGTAAAATACCTTTATTTACAGTACTGTAAATAAATTCGTATGCGAGCAGTGCCACATGAGCAACTGAACACATTGCATGAACAAGAATAGACATTTGAGCGACATTTGATTGTTATGCTTGTCCATTTACAACCTTGCCAAGGGTTAAGATTAGCAATTGTCGTTATTATCCTCGACATAATTCTGTGACACACAAGTGCGAGTGTATACCCGTGCAGATATATAAATACTCTACATACGCTGCAATGTCATATGATGCAATGTCTAAAACAATTAAATAGTTGTGATCAAGATTGCTTTCCACAGCTGTTGTTTTAATAATAATAATAGCACTTCTAGAGCGCTTGTCACCCGAGGGTCACAAAGCGCCTCGCAGAGCTGTGGAGAGAACGGCATGTCAGCAACAACGACATATGAAGGGCAAATCAACATCAGTAACATATTTTTTAGGTTTTTTTGTTTTAAATCTGAGCTCTAGAGAGCGGCATAACAACAACATCGGAGTAGTTAAATTGAAACTTAAATAATGGCAATAATTTAGAAAAGGACATAATATTAGGTGAAAGTAAATGTGAAATAAACGAAGGAAGTAAGTGATGATTGCTTCGAAAAGCCACGTCGTTCACTTCCTGTCTCCATCTCGCGACATTTCGCCTCAAGTTAGAGGCATAGGGCGGCGCGGTGGCCCAGTGGTTAGCGCTGACACCTCACAGCAAGAAGGTCCCGGGTTCGAATCTCTCGGCTCGGGTGCCTTTCTGTGTGGAGTTTGCATGCTCTCCCCGTGTCCGCGTGGGTTTTCGCCGGGTACTCCGGTTTCCTCCCACAGTCCAAAAGCATGCTCCTGGATAGGTTGATTGGCTTGCAGACTAAAAATTGTCCCGCAATGCCCGGCGATGGACTGGCGTCCCGTCGTCGGGTGTATTCCTGCCTTACGCCCTGTGTTTCCGACATAGGCTCCGGCTCACCGTGACCCGATATAGGATTAAGCGGTTTCAGACAATGAGATGAGATGAGTTCGAGGCATCCTCAGGCGAAGTAACACGTGTTCCAAAGGATGTGCAGGTCAGCAGCGCGCCATCATCCTAGCACAACAACATTAAGCCGCATCATCAATCCCAGCCAGAGCGCTTAAAAGTCTTACGGAACAAGTGAGTCTTGAGATGAGATTTGAAGATGCCCAGGGACTCAGCTGACCGAATCTCTAATGGAAGGGCACTCCAGAGTGCCCTTCCATTCGGAGGTGTGATCTGGGCTCATGCAGCAAGTCCGTATTGGGATAGCTGTGTCGAGCGTTCCTCCTCTCTGTGTTGAGGAATTATCAGGCGTACTTGGTACGTGCTCAGTGTGCCAGAGTGTCTCCAAAGTAGGAGGCGAAATGTCAAGGAAAGAGGAGGAACGCTCGACACGGCTATCCTGAAAGAACAGCTTTGCAAAGCAATCGCTATGGAGCGAGCTGTGAAACGTGCATCAGTATATAGTTGTGATCAGTCAGAAAAATAAAAATACAGGTCCCAATAAATCACATCAATCCTGAAGCCTACTGTCTGTCCACCAGGATTATTAAATTGGTTCTGTCGTTCCTGGGCATTCACAGTGTAACTCCAACTTGAATCTTTTGGGGTTTTCGGGATGATAACAAGTGTGCTAGTGGACAAACACAATCTAATATTTCAATAATTTTGTCGTACGGCGTTGGCAGTGGTACAGAAGTACAAATAACAAACACTCCACATTTGTCAATAACACTGGTTTCAAAGGGAGATATGTAATCATCGGTGACACTTAAAAATTGCCCATTATATTGATGAACGTGTTGCGCGTTTTAAAAGCGATTGTCGTGGATATGAGACAAAACAGTATCTGATGGAATGACCTAAACAAACCGTTGAGGAAGGTGAGTTAAAACCTTCACAACTCTCATTCTCTTGTTTAGCTCTGGGAACCTAGTCCAGAGTGTGGTGTTGGGATCTGACGAGAGGAGGGGGGATTGGATGAGATGGAGGAGCTTGAGCCATGGGGTTGCCCTTGAGTGTAGAAACTTAAGAAGAATGTAAATGAACCAACAGTCAGATCAGGCACGTGTTCAAGCCTTGGCAATGCAGGGTGGAATTATGCGCATGGCTCAGTCTGGTGACATCTCTCCAGCAATATAAGTAAGCCACTTACACAGCCATGACACTGAAGTCTGTGGCTCTGAGTTGTAGCAGGTGGCAGCTCTCCATCAAAGCCAGGCAGGCGTGGTTGTTTTGAAGCTGATAAGTATAACTTATGCAACCCGACCGCACACCACTGCTCCTTGCCTCCATTCACTTCCCCTCTCCCCCGCCCAGATCCTCGTTATTTGAACATCAACACAATACATGCAGCACACACAGCTTCGAAGATGCGTCAGTTTTTTAAAGTGTTTAATGAATTTTTTTTTTTAAATCAAATCAATTTATTCTGTAATAATGTTCCCCATCCCATGTATGACATTCAACATACTTGGTTTGTAAAGTTAGATGAATTATTTCAGGCCACCAGGTCTGGCAAAAGTCATTCTAGGAAATAATACCCTTGGGGCTGGAAGTAGAAAAGGTGAAAAGAAAGCTGTGTGAAACGAGGTCAAAACAATCTTTCATTCTCCGCGGAGGGTAGGTGTCCACATCTTCAGTTATCAAGAAGATACAAGGTGTATGGTTGAGGATAGCAAAACTCACTGCCGCACTATTGGTGGCTAAACATATCCTGTTGATTACAATACTAATTCTGCAGAGGTCTTTAAGGCAAACGTTATTGAACATTACAGTGTATAAAGTGGTGCTATATATTTGCCTTAAGTCAGACAAAGGGTTGTACGTATATGCACGTACACTGTAGTACCATAGGGTTCACCAAGGTATGTATCCGAGTTTGTTAATCGGTATTTTATAGGTTTCGCAATGTAAGATTTAGTTTCTACAGCGCATTGAAAAGATGAAGCTCTTTGTTGCTTAGGTTGAAACGTTTCTATAAACAATAGCTGGATTATGCAATTTATAGACAATGTCATCGCTAACGATTTTAAAAATCAATTGCACGTATATACAAATAAACACATGTTGTCATGAAAATTACTTTGAAGGACAAATCAGGGCAAGCAACTATAAAATCACACCTCGACCAAGGGATTCGGAATACAGGTGTCATCTATTGCGTTTGTGCAATATACGCTTTGGTGATTTACCCTTTGAGGTAAATATGGTAGTTGTTCTGCACATTATGATGGTGTTAAAATGAAGGCACAACTGCAGTAGGGGTGGCACGGTGGCCCAGTGGGTAGCGCTGTCGCCTCACAGCAAGAAGTCCCAGTTCGAATCTCGGCTCCGGGGTGCCTTTCTGTGTGCAGTTTGTATGTTCTCCCTGTGTCCGCATGGGTTTTCACTGGGCACTCCAGTTTCTTCCCACAGTCCAAAAAACATGCTGCTGCATAGGTTAAATGGCTTGCAAACTAAATTGCCCACAGTGTCCGGTGATGGACTGACGTCCCATCGTGGGTATATCCCTGCCTTGCACCCTGTATCTGCCAGGATAGGCTCCGGCTCACCGCGACCCTATACAGGACTGAGCGTTTTCTGACAATGAGACGAGACCACTGCCGCATACAGGCGTAATCATGAGTTATCTATTGTAGAGGTCTTTAAATTAAGTTGCTGCCAATGGTGTTCTGTTAAATTTTGGAATTCATGCACAAACTGAACGTGCTTAAACAAATACAATACTGATGCGCACCTTAACTCTCTTTTGCTTATGATTTTGCAATTATTATTATTCATGCATCCATGTCTTGTATATATAATTCTAATTATATTATAATAAATGCAATTCATAACGCTTGGCACACACATTCAATTTCGAAGGTAATCATTCGAATAGGGGCGGCGCGGTGGCCCAGTGGTTAGCGCTGACGCCTCACAGCAAGAAGGTCCCGGGTTCGAATCTCTCGGCTCGGGTGCCTTTCTGTGTGGAGTNNCGCCCTGTGTTTCCGGGATAGGCTCCGGCTCACCGTGACCCTATATAGGATTAAGCGGTTTCAGATAATGAGATGAGATCATTCGAATAGAGAACGACTCAGAGACGTGGTTAGTTGGTGCCAACATTTGCCAGACACCGTGTTGTATATGTTATAATATAATAGGCCAATAAATTGATAAGTCTTTTATTAGTTGTGCAAGGAAAACTGAGAATCCGGAGGAAATTCACTCCAAACAAGAGAGAACGCCAAACTCCACACAAAAAAGGACCCGAGGTGGGAATCGAACCGCCTCAGGCAGGACTTTTTCTCTGTGAGGCACTGTGCCACCTTTTTTGCACGAAAAAAATATAGAATTTTGTTTCCTTTTTGTTAGCAATGTCTGTCTGGATGAGTACATGAAGGAAAAGAAAATTACGTGAAAGTACTACTGATATCAGCATGCGTGGCTATCTAAAAACATAATACATTTACAAGACTCTTAAAAACCTTGTTAAATCGTGATTTGATTCACAGGTTTAGGAGTATGAAAGTTCGTTTACGATTTTCATTACAGCTACTATGGCAGTTCAATATTCATTGTAAAGAAACATTTGCTTGAGCTCGAACATGGAAAAAAACCATCTCTATAGTGATTGCTTTCAAAAGCTGCTCCTCGGGATAGCCGTGACGAGCGTTCCTCCTCTCTTCTTCACGACGTTTTGTCTCTCACGTTGGAGCTGCTTTTGAAAGCAATCAGACATTGAGCCGTGAAAACCTATATTCTGCTTGAGCAGAAAACCTGCACGTAATTTATGTAGGAGAAAAAAAAGTCTTCCAAATTATTTCAGATAGCACGACCCATTTTGTTTAGACGTACTTAAATCTTTAAAAAATGCAAGCATATTGTGGTAATTGAAAATGTCTTTTAAATATAAGCCAACTTTCCAAAACAGTGCAGTACCCTGTAGTTTCCAATATCCTTTCTATTTCAGCCAGGGTTTAGCATTTCAGGCAGCAGGTGATCTTGAAAATGAAGCCACCAATATTTTTTTCTCTGCCAAAACCAGCAGCTGCCTGGCACTGTGATGATGCCAGAGACTTGATCTCAATATATTCCACGCACTGTTAGAAGCGCTCATGAGAAGTGCTACCATGGGGTGGAGGGGGGGGGCTTCAGGGAAACTATAAAACTAAAAAAAATATTTAAAACATGGATTTGCCAATACATTTACCTGCACACAGCAACGCAGCCAGTATCGTGTGTCAGTAACTAGTCATGGAATATTCATGCATTCTTTTGTATCGCGATTGTTCGACAAGCGCCTTCCATTGATATGTGGACTATGGGGATTAGTTGACTATTTTTCATCACGCTAGTTAGCGCGGGTTGGTGAAGCCACTGAGTGTAATATAGATAAGTTTATGTGTATTTTGTTTAACTGGGTGAGAACTCGAGATTCGGATGAGCATTCGCAACAGTGGCTCGATACTTTAGTCTGCAAGTAATCGCTGATTGCTATGTATAGACCAAATTGGGAAATTTGTGGGTAATTTTTGGATTTGGAAATTTTGCAATGTCACGTCGACACAAAATGACAACCTTTGGGATTTCTAACCTCCACTGTGAAGCACACTGCAGTGCAGTAGTAACCACGGTGGTCGTTGTATTTGAACCGCAAACCTCTGATTAAGCAGTTCATCGAATACCGCTAGGCCACATTAATGCCCATAGATGCAGGAACATATTACAGCTTTTAACAATATAGTTTTATGTACTGCTCACAGTGCAGCATACTAGAGCTTATCCAGGCATTATCTAGCCTCAGATTTTGCTTGGTTTCCTAGATCTGATTAAATCGGGTGTATTATATATAATTTGGCCAATGCAGTTCGGCCATGTGAGAGCCTCACAAAGTTAAAGAACGAATATTAACAAACATGCAACACTTGAGACATCGCAGTGATTAATTAAAACATTACTGGTCACTATGACCTTTTATCAATTTTGTTTTTATGAGAATAACTGTGCTGCGAATTGTGCTGAAAGGCACAATCCAATAAAAAGGTGACCTTCAAAATGATAACGTGTGACATTGACTTTGCTTCTGGATCTAAACAATGTAATGTGCTTTGCAATAAATGCGAGTAGCATATACTTAATAGCCACTTTGTTTGCATATTATAATATTGTCATTGTGCTTGGACAGTGAAGATTGCTTAGTCTGTTTTATTTGATGTATGCGTGTGCATACTTTTGCAAACCATCAGCAATAATAGGCCAAATGATTGCAGCTGAATATCAATGTATGATGATAAGGTACCAAATTATTATTACAATGTTGTCATACATCAGTTTAATTTAAGGCCATTATAATGAATTAATGTATTAATTATGGTAATGCTGTCCTCACCATCTTAACTGTGTACAACTTGTCATAAATCAGTGGACAACATCTATTCTCATGGACATACCTTGTGTGGAGAATAGAATTTTTGCAAAACTGAAATTTCGTGATATACCATAAATGAGAAACGTTTATGCAAATTGTTTTTTTATGTCATAAAGATAGAACTCTGGCGGTGCGGTGGCATAGTTAGTAGCGCTGTGGCTTCACAGCAAGAAGGAACCGGGTTCATTTCCCAGCTTGGGTGCCTTTCAGTGTGGAGCTAGTGTGTTCTCTCCATGACCACGGATACTCCGGTTTCCTCCCACCATCCAAAGACGTGCTGCTGCCTGCTGAGTAAATAGCCCAACAAGTGTCCCATGTGATGTACGGGCGTCACATCTTGGATTTTCCCCCACCTTATGCCCTCTGTCGGCCAGGATAGGCTCTGGCCTGCGGCGACCCTGTACTGGATTCATCTCATTGTCAGAAACCGCTTAGTCCTGTACAGGGTCGCCAGAGCCTCTTCGGCGCAAGGCAGGGATATACCCATGCTGGGACGCCAGTCCATCACCGGACACTGTGGGCAATTTAGTCTGTAAGCCAATTAACCTAGGCAGCAGCATGTTTTTTTGGACTGTGGGAGGAAACCGGAGTGCCCGGCGAAAATCTGCGCGGAAACGGGGAGAACATGCAAACTCCACACAGAAAGGCACCCGAGCCGAGATTCGAACCCGGGACCTTCTTGCTGTGAGGCGACAGCGCTACCCACTAGGCCACTGGGTCACCGTGCCCTCACTTCAATTACTGTACGTCGATAATGAATGTGTATTTATTGACACGCTCAAGGACTCAAAACATCTCCGGTCTACTGTAAAGTTTGGTCTAACACTACAGCGAATACTGTAACGGTATTATTTTTAGTTTATAATACGCTATGGGAGTTTTTGTGTTAACCACAATGCTGGTTGTATCTAATTGCACATTCTAAGCACTTGCACAGCTGTTCCGAAGAGCCCGAGTATATGGATAAACCGAGACAAACAGCGGGGTTGCTGGAAACGTGCAGATGTGAAAACGCTTTTCAAAAACCAGCTCTATGTTGACCCTGGCAGCAACATTGCATTGGATAAAACTGCAAGTTTTCACAGTGGACTTGATGGCTACATATTCGTCATTTCACATTTTCAATCCAAATACTGTAAAAAAAAAGGTATATATAAAATAAGTAGATGTGCAGCCTGTGAAAGCTGGCTCACACCACGTCTAGTGGAAAGGCCTCCAAAAGGATAAGAACTCTTGTCAGCCCCTCTAGAGCCACCATTTTTAAACGGTGGGTCGTGACCCATCCGTCGTCCACGACCACCAACTTGTGGTAGGTGGAGACCAGACCCAAGTGTGCTTGCTAAGTGAGCCTCGAGGTGAAAAAAGGTTGAGAACCCCAGCTCGATAGCATAATTGATCTCCTCTTACATAATGGCCCAATGCCTTTGGAAGAGGTGGGAGTACCCACATTTTACCCCACGAGAGGCAGTCTACTGTCTTGTGCCCGTTTATACTGCTGGGTGAATACAGCCAAGAGGGAAGGAGCTAAACAATTTTTCCCATTGTGTCATCAACCGCACGAGGGGTTGAACTGGTGACCTCTGCCTTGCAAGTTCATTGTGCCAACCGGCAAACCACAGCAGCACACCTTGCTACAATGTACATAGATCACGTATTACAATATAAGAAAACGCAATAAAAAAACAGAGGTAATTCCAACATAAACAGACGCATATTGAGAATTACACTGAGACCAAAAGCGAAACTATAATTCCAATAAAAAAAATACTTCAAAAGTTCCTGCAAACACATCTGCAATAAAAGTTGCCAAGTTGACAAAAGTTACGAACGTATTGGTCACAAGTGTGATGCTCATCTCATCACAAACTCATATATCTGTGCGGCCCATTTCAATGTAAAAGTGATTAGCGGCATCTGGTGCAATGGGAAGAATGATGAGAGAACTAAAACACACAATCTCGATGCTCGGGACTGCCTGAATGTCACTGTATCAGTGGTTTGCATGGGAGGAAAAAGCCCTGTGTTTCCAGCATTGCGTTTAGAGGAATGCGCAGTTGGGTACACGTGTTGTTGATCAATCACTGTCGCTTGCAATGAAAGTGCAACGCTAAAAGGATTTCGAGTTGTTTCGCCAGCGCCAAAACACAAATATAAAACGCAGCAGCAGCGTGCGGCGCAATAACAAAATCCTGTATATGGTGTGTTGGGTGAAACATGTTTTTGAGACTCTTGTCAGCCCCTCTAGCCCGTTCATGCACCTCCGCGATTTTATGAGGAGACTGTTTTCGACGTTTATCAGCCTCATTGACTGGGACGACTTAGTGTTAAACATCTGGGGAGGTCACGGGGAGAAGGACCCCTACCCTTCATTTGGGAGCAGAGATTGGTCACATGGGGACATTTGCTAGGTGGTTTAATTGTTTTCAATTGTTTCCTTTTTTTTTTCCACGAGAATGTTCTGAAAACGATTCGTGCGTCGTCTTGACGAGCGCACGATATGAACTGATGAAACGGCAATGCTGGGGCTGCAAACTCCCGCGTTGCATTGCCAACTCTCGTTATTAATGGGCAGCCGTGGGGTTATCTTCGCACCGGGGTGGGCAGATCGTGGTGTAAAGTGGGGGAGTAGGTCCAAGATCACTTTGGTATATGAGAGTCGTGTGAGTTCATCCTGTTTGCACGTGGTAGATGCATGGCCACTTTGGGTGGCTTTGTCCACTGGACTGCGTAGGGTTTCCTAAGCATGATAGTCGTGCTACATTTGCACTCCAATGCGAACGACTACTCTGAGTGAGGTTATAACACACTATTGTACAGTATCCTCATAAAGATTATGTTAGGAAATTAAATGTACGTGCATTATTACATTTATATAATCGAGTCAGTAACGTCAGTACCGCAATGTACACGAATCGTCATCGTCATAATGTAATAATTATCATCTTTCACTGTCAACCCATTGCTTGATAATGGCTCTCCCAAAGCTCGCACCTTCACCCACTATCCTGGGATGCAATAGTGTTGACACTACGGTTTAGGAAAACTTTATTAAACCATGATGTCAACACTAATTCTCAACAATTTGCTGCTTTGTGAACGGTTTTTCTGCATGTTGGAGACTGTCAGCTTTCTTGAATTTGAGATTTCCAGGCTTCAATTTCATACGTAGCAACGGGGCTAAGGCAATAGAATAATCTCCCTGTATTCCTGATCTCCAGGCTCTGTGTGCCCACAAGCATGCATCTCCCGCGAGTGCATTCGGTGCAGGAAACATCAGAAGCTACAATGCAATAAGCAACATTGACAGACATTGCGGCATCTGACGGCCCCATCAAGAAGAGACTGCGTACCGCAAAAGGGACAATTCGAAAACAAAAAACTGCAATAGGTATTTGATACAGGTTTCTGCTTCAAGGGGGCTGATGAAATAGGAAGTGACATGGTGTGGACTAATATGCACAGCAGCCAGTGTGATGTAGAGAAACGAGTGAGAGAATGAATTTTGTCAGAGCTGATGGGGTCCATGCGGGGGATATCCATTTCCATGAAATGCTTACTTGACCCAGGAGGTCTAGCAAAAAAAAGAAGATTGTTTCACAGATATCTGCAGTATCCACAATGTAAGGGAGACTTTGAAAGGTAGTGCGTGTCATGTGACATTAATGCAACTACTATCATCCAAAACGACAATGAGAGATGGAGTAAAAAAAAACAAGCTTGAATGCAATTACAACACATGCTTACCCAGTTTTGATGATGGTTACTTTTTAATTATTTTTTAATGAAATTTCCAAAGCATTTTGTTTGGATGAGAGCCTCAACTGGCAAGCGGTTCAGATTTTCCTGTGGGTGTTTTTGTAAAGCAGATGTTAAAAATGTATGTGTGGAGGTAAATGAGTGAAGGGAGTCTATCTTCTTGCGCAAGCAATCAGAGGGATAAAAACTACGATTGCATTGGGTGATGGAAACAATATCTTACACGTCGTAATGTGTTTGGATGGCCAAGGCTCATGGTTAGTGCCAGAGGCAGGTTAAAGGTACATGTCTACTATAAACTTTTCAGCATGATGACCTGACCTGACTCCGTGTTTTTTCGCAACCAGTTATCGATGGAGAAAGACCCCAAATTCTTTTAAAATAAACATCGGTTTTCATCAGGGAGAGATTATTACAGGCTTGCAATTTTAACTTTTTTTTTATCACCACCTAATGTATTAAATGTGCATTTCGTGCTTGAAACTGTAACACATTTTACGATAGTTTTAAACAATGTTTGCTGTTTCTAAAAAAAATGTTTTCACCAGAAATTTCCACTATTTTGCATATATAGTATTCGATATCGTTAATATATATTCGTCCTTATTTTCACTTATTGGCAGATTGCTCGCAGTGATTGCTCATTATAATGCTGATCTAGCACGGAAATGATCACATATTGCATATGGAAAATGTATCGTGGACAGTGTCTGATTTTCCCAGACCAGCTCCTTAGTGATGTGTAGCTCCTTAGTGATATGTGTATCTGGTGCACCATTTACACAGAATACATATTCAACTATGTACAACAATTCCGGTCATTAACTAAATATATACACCTTTAATTCTCGAACCAACTTTTCTTCAACTGAAGATCGTTACATTTATGTTAGGTCTTGATTTAAGGTGGGTTAATTTAAACCTAGAACAAACTTTTTGCTAGTCATCATCACGATTAATCGGGCGTACATCTGTTTTCGTGTGTAGGGTCAAAGGTTTCCTGTAGTCATTCTCCTAAACAATAAACACAACGCAAATGTAACTTTTAAAGTGCTTTGCTATGGATTATAAGCAATGTGTTTGTTTAGTACATAGCTAACACCTCGGGGGGTATATGCCTGAGAGTTGTCTGGTTTTGAGTCAAGAGCCTGCGTTATGTGGATTGGAAGGAAGACGAACTCGCACATTTATATTTCATAGAGCAGCGGTAGGCCTGTGCATGTGAACCAACACCAAGCTCGCTCAGACTGTTTTGTCTGCGAGTGTCCGTTACCTCCCTTGTGTATTAAAAGATATGAGGTTACAAACCCTGTCCAGATCCAGACACAAATCACCTGCTTTTACTTACAAAGCCTATTCCCTGGACTAAAGACCCTGGACTCTGCAATGGCATAGACTTTAAACAAATACACTGCTGGTACCTGGATTACGGAACATGTGTGCCACACATGTACAGGCAAACCGAATTGCTTGATATACAACAGGCTACTAATACAGTGCTTAAAACTGTGCTGTGTAATACAGTGCGATGACGTATTGAAATCTACACAGGAAGATAAGGATTTACTATAAGTCTGAATATTGTTCTCTTTTGCCTGACAAATAAGAAACAAGATGTGTGTGTGTGTATATCTGTTAATGTCTGTGTACAAGTTTATACACATAACTGTGCAGCATTAAGTCTGGGTGATTATTATGCCAATGACGGGCCGAGCTGATTTTTCTTTTGATTATTGTAACTTATGCAACAATATCAATACATTTAAAAAAATTGTGGTTAATGTACGTTTATCCAATTAATGTTTATGTAAAACTAGGCTGTTTGTACTCCGTGCTTGGTCCTCGATCAGTTTATTTACCGTTGCGTTATATGATGTCCAAGTTATTTTGTACACGTTATGTTATATATAGTATTGGGATGCATTAGAAAGTACAAGCGTTAAAAGCAACCAAGAACCGCATGGCATATTCAATTACTACATTGTGTCTGTGTCTCTATTTCTGTGTCTCTGTCTCCATGTCTCCCCGTATCCTCGTGTCCCACACAACAGAGAAGACTGGAGGGAGCACGACACTGTGCGTGTGTCCGTGTCTCAGTGTCTCCCCTTGTCTCCCCACGCCTCTTCTCGTGTTGCCTGACGGGACAGACGGTCGGATATCAGCAAAACATTTTTATAGAGATAACGTGAACCCAGATATCATCATGTCTGTCACCTTTTGGTGGAATTTGTATGGTTCCAACCCACCCATAGCACTGTATCACATCTTATTGTCATTTTAAGCAATACATTTTTTTGGTCAAGCAGTGCTTCAGGGTTTGCACACTGTCGTATGCACCTGGTTATTTGAGTTTTTAATTCCCAGGCACAGCTGGTCCTCTAGGGCGGCACGGTGGCCCAGTGGGTAGCGCTGTTGCCTCACAGCACGAAGAGCTCAGGTTCGAATCTCGGCTCGGGTGCCTTTCTATGTGGAGTTTGCATGTTCTCCCCGTGTCCACGTGGGTTTTCGCCGGGCACTTCTCTTTCCTCCCACAGTCCAAAAAAACATGCTGCTGCATAGGTTAATTGGCTTGCAGACTAAATTGCCCACAGTGCCCGGTGATGGACTGGCGTCCTAGCATGGGTATATCCCTGCCTTGCGCCCTGTGTCTGCCGGAATAGGCTCCGGCGACCCTGTACAGGACCAAGCGGTTTCTGATAATGAGATGAGCCGGTCCTCTAAATATCATGAGTGAAGTACGGTCAAACAAACGTAATCACCATCCAGCAGTGGATTGATAAAAGGCTATATGTCATAATATGTTAATATATTTCATTATATGTAGAACCATTGACATCTAATATCTCTTGATTTCTTATAATAATACAAATTTATATGAATGTTCCTATTTTTTCTTGTTGTAAAAGGAACATTGCAATGTAATTCTTTAAAAAATAAGCACACAATTACATCGAGTACTATTTAAAATATTTTCTTCATTATCTGAGAGATTATGGTCTCCAATCATGGTACTTTTTAACTAAAGCCGCTTTCACTGTGCGTCACACATTCTCATGTTGGTTCCAGAAAAGCTTTGTGTTTTTGGCCGCTATCCATATGCTGGGTATTGCTTTTGCAGCATGCTTAGTCTTTAAGAATTTCTGCCAGCATCTGTCAATGGCAAGCGTTCAGGTAGGGATAATCTGGCAATTTAGTAATCACGGCATGCCTAAATCATTCAATTACCAAGCGCCTTGAAAAGAGCATGGCAGTGGTCATCCTTCTAAGAGCAGTTTGCACCTCTTTTACCATAACCCTGGCTGTGTGGGTTGGCTCCAACTGGCCCGGGAGGGTAAGAGACGTCTTGCTTGTGTTTGGCCTCCCACGAGAGTTGTAAAGTAGAAAATTATGCGGTTGGATACTAACCCTGTAACCCACCGATGGGGAAAGATTATTTGTTCTGCAGAGGCACGATTCCTGTTGCCCTTATACTACCCCCCCTTTTCTAAACTCAGATTGCTGTTGATAGCTGGTAGGTGAGTCTGAAATTCTGCTTATTTGGGGCGGGGGGGGGGGGCACTTTATTCTAACAAACACCAATTATCCATTAATTTGCCGTCAATTTTCAATAATTCATTGTCTTCGATTCGATATATAACATGTCAGATTTTTCACAATAGAACTATATTTGCCTTGCTAATGGGGGAAACAAATCTTCATGAATAGATCATTAACGACACAACATGCAGATGTTTAATATTAATGATATTATTTTGTATTTGCGGGCGGCGCGGTGGCCCAGTGGGTAGCGCTGACGCCTCACAGCAAGAAGGTCCCGGGTTCGAATCTCTCGGCTCGGGTGCCTTTCTGTGTGGAGTTTG
>JAZEWT010000005.1:17061994-17085877 GCA_036362905.1 Mordacia mordax
ACGAGTCAATACAACATGTGGCAATTGATAATAATAATTGCATTTATATAGCGCCCTTCACCCGAGGGTCACAAAGTATTGCACAGAGCTGCGGAGAGAATGGCAAGGCAACAACAATATCAGGACAATTCAACTGAAAGTCAAATTGCAGTCATAAATTATAGGACATAAAGTAAGCGGAAGAAAAAATTATTCTTCAACAAACAAGGAAGGAATAAATGTTCCCAAGTGAGCGCAGGTCGGCGGAAAGCCATCACCCTGGCATGACAGCATTGAGCCGCATCAACAGTCCTAGCCAGAGGACTTGAGAGCCTAATGGAACAAGTGAGTCTTGAGATGAGATTTGAAGATGCCCAGAGACTAAGCTGATCGAATCTCCAATGGAAGGGCATTAATGTAAACTGTGGGAAAAGCATACTTTAATGACATTCCATTAAAGATAAAAATCCAAGATTTCTCCAATCCAACATTTAAACAAGTTTGGTTAAACAAAGAAAATCATTGTTTGTGGTTGGCAAGATGGTGCAATTGTAATACTCCTGCCTCACTACAAACAGGCCGTGTGTTTTCGTCCCGAATTGGGTGGAGTTTGTATGTTTCTTCCCCTTTTCGGCATGGTTTACTCTGTGTTCTCTGGTTTCATCCCATAGCTTACAAACTTACTCAATTTGGATTCCACACGGAGTAATAATAACAACACCGCGCCCTACTGTTATAATCCAGCAGGACCTTCCCGAAAAAAAGAGTTGAGACTCACTGAGGCATTGCTGGATAAATAAGCATAACAAAAACTATTGGAAGGAGAAATGTGACCTATATATATATATATATGACAATAGCTGAAGGCAGACCCGGATAAAAAATAATATAAAGAGAGATGAACAAGGAAGTATGGAGTGCTTTGGAACAAAATGTCCAGAAAATATACTACTGTACTGATAGCAGAAATGCTGTTCACGATAATGTATTGATGATGCAGTGTATGGGTACTTACAAAGAAAATGGAACAAATGCGGAAAAGTAAACACAGAAGGATGGTGAGTTGCTGTGTCGGTGTTCGACATCAGCAGGCAATGCAAATGCGTAGAGCCCCGAGTAGTTCAAGGGCATCCCGCTATTCGTTTATAATTATTATTCCATAATAACGTGCCTGTGTAGCCAGTGTTTAAACAGCGTGTAGGGCCCCTAAGGGCTCGGTCCGCCGTTGGTGCGAAGCATGCTGTGAATTATACTTTAGATAAAAAATGGGACACATGCACATTGGGGAACGAATTGACTTTGAAGAAAAGTGGGCTAGAGCAGGGCACAGTACGAGAAGGGGCATGAGGGCCAACCAATATTGTCAAGATGGCATAGTGGTAACATCTGCGCTTCACAGAAAGGTCTGACCGAGGCAGTTGGATGCCCACCTATGATACCTGTCTGTGTGGAATTTGCGTGTTCTCCCCCTGCTCTGCGTGGATTTCCTCTGGGTTCTCCAGTCTCCTCCCACAACTAAAAAAAACCTCATTAATTTATTGGTACACAACACCATAATATATAGGTATTGGCACTGACTGGCGCCTCTCTGTGCTTTCCTCGATACGTCTCTGTAATGATGTAAGTCGCCCTGCATAAGGGGGTCTGCTAATTAAAAATAATACAAAGAAAACAATTCCAAGAGGATAACCACATCAATGACGATCGAAGAGGCAGCAATGTGGGAAAGTATTTATTCAGCAATAGCTAATAATTCTGATAGTAATCGGTTCGAACCTGTTGTTAACAAACCTGTGTGGCCCAAGTCTGCTGCTATATGATTGGGCCCTCTAGCCACGATGCTGCCTCCTATAGCTGTCCCAAGCCTGCTACGAGGAGCACGTGTCAACCTACGATCGCCAGACCCTGCTTGAGATCAATAAACGGCACTCGTCCAACCTCCAAACCACACTGACGGACGAGCTGCATGGCCTGAGCCTCCGACGAGAAATAAGCGTGTGTGGCCGAAGTCTGCTGCGAGCATTCGGCCTCCGCGGTCGAGACGCTGCCTTCCATCGCTGTCCGAATGAGTTCGAGACCGCCGGAGGCGATGTGAGAGGAAACGCTATCGTGGCAAGCGGGCCGGTGTCAACGCCAGGCCGAAGGTTAATCCCACCAGACCGGTTCTCTCCTCAATCTTGCTTCCCAATGTCCGCTTCCTGGACAACAAGCTGGATTACCTCAGAGGAGATGAGGGACTGCTGCGTTGTTTGAACTCAAATATGTGACAAATACCAGCCTGCCCCCCCCGCCCCCTTGCTCACACCTCAGCTACTCAGACCACATATCTGTCGTGCGAATTCTAGCTTACAGATTATTGCTCACAGACCAGTTGTGAAACAGGGCAGTGTGGCCGGTTGGAGCGACCACAGCATTACAGGACTGTTTTGATTACACAAACTGGAATATGTTCAAGGAAGCTGCCTCCTATTGCCACCAAACCAACATGAAGGAGTACGCAGTATCAGCAACTGGCTACACCAGTAAGGGCACATATGATGTGGCTGTCTCCAAGACAATCAGTACACCTACCAACCAGAAGCCATGGATGACCATGGAGGTACGTGCGCTGCTAAAAAGTGGCGACACTACTTTTAGATCGGGGGACAAGGCAGCCCTCAGAAGAGCCTGAGCCGACGTGTCCTACGCTATCAGGGTAGCAAAGCGCATGTATGTGCGGAAAATGCATGGTCACTCTGTGGACACCAGAGACACGTGGCGCATGTGGCAGGGGATGCAGATCATCACTGACTATTAAACTGCACCACGCGCCGATGACAGTGAAACCTCGCTCCCGGACGCACTGAATGACTTCTATGTACGGTTTAAAGCATTGAACGATATGCCTGCTAGTAAGACTACCCCTCGTCCCACTGACCAGGCACTTTGTCCACAGCTGACGTCAGGTGTACCCTATCCAGAGGGGACCCATGCAAGGCTGCTGGACCCGACAAGATACCTCGTCGCATGCTCAGGGAATGTGCATACCAGCGAGCAGATGTCCTCACTGACATCTTCAACATCTCCATGAGTCGTCCCAGCATGCTTTAAGGCTACCACTGTTAATCCAGTGCGGAAGAAGACAGCATCTTGCCTAAATTACTATTGCCCTATGGCACTCAGAAAAAATCATCATGAAGTGCTTGGAGGGGCTAATAATGGGCCACATCAAAACCATTCTCCCTTCCTCACTAGACCTGCTCTATTTCGCATATCGCCCAACCGATCCACGGATGATGCTACTTCCATTGCCCTTCATCTGGCCTTGTCCCACCTGGAAACCAAGAACACCTACCTGTATGTAAGAATTCTGTTCACTGACTTCAATTCAGCATCCAACGCGATCATCCCCCTGAAGCTGGTAGGGAAGTTTGGTCTCCTGGGCCTGAGCACCCCCCTCTGTAACTGGATCTTGGACTATTTGTCTGAGAGACCTCAGACGGACCGGATCGGCAACAACACCTCCAGTACCACCACACTGAGCACCGGCGCTCACCAGGGTTGTGCACTCATCCCACTGCTATTCACACTGCTGACGCACGTCTGCTCTAATGACTGCTCTCAGCGCATAATGAAGGTTTGCGGATGACACGACAGTGGTGGTCTTCATCGCGAACAACGACGAAACTGCACACAGAGGAGAGGGGGGAGGGGCTGGCAGTCTGGTGCACAGACAACCACCCGTCTCTTTACTTTGACAAAACGAAAGAGATGACCATAGACTTCAGGAAGGCCCACGCTGCCCACTCATCTCTGGTAATTAATGGCTCCATAGTGGAGATAGTCAGAAGCACCAAGTATCTTGGTGTGCATATTAGAGATGACCTCAGCTGGTCAGTCAATACTGCATTCCTGGCCAAAGCACAACAACGTCTTCACTTCCTCCGACGACTGAGGAGGGCCAGCTATCCTCCACCATCCTCTCCACATTCTACAGGGCAACCATTGAGAGTGTCCTGACCAGCTGCATCACTCTCTGGTATGGGAATTACGATGCCTCTGACCCTAAGTCCCTGCAGCGGATAGTGAAGACAGCGGAGAACATCATTGGGACCCCTGTCCCCTCCTTCCAGGACATCTACTTCAAACGCTGCACACACACGGCCTCCAGCATTGTAAAGGACCCCTCCTACCCCTCCTATGAACTATTTACCCGCCTGCCGTCTGGCAAAAGATACCGCAGTATCCGGGCCAGACTACAACAGTTTCTTCCCCCAAGCTATCAGGCTCCTCAATACCATGCTGCCCCGCCCCTCTTCATCATAATAAGCAGGACACAGACGCTCCACCCCCCCAAACACATGTATGCATACCTGCACGGGTCACTTCACTCTACTCTGTCGTTTATATCGTCTGCGTGTTTTGCTCTGCCCCGTTAAATGTGGATTCAGCCTTGTTATGTTTTGGCACCGAGACCACAAGAAACGTATTTCTGTTCCTCTCTCTACTGTATTTGTATACGGGTGGGATGACAATAAAGTGTATCTATCTGTATTCAAATCTGTCTGAATTGTGCTGTTGGTTGTTTGTAAACTAAACCTTGTAATTATTAACTACACTTAAGCGACTAGAACTATGAGCTGAACAGGCGTACAAATTAGGTCTCCCGAGTGAATCTACATAATATGAACTTGTAATACACGATAAATAAAAATCCACGCTCTTGTTTATAATTGCGTGTTTGCCGTACACACATCTCGCTGTGAATTCAATCTCTGACAGCGCTGTTCATTAGTTAACGCAAAATATCAATCATCTTAGTGGAGAGAGTCGAGTGGTGATTCAGTGGTCAGCACGCTGCATTATGAGCCCAGTATTCCGTTTTGCATCTCCAGAGTGATTTCTCCTGTCCCAACACTTCACCAACACACACTGCTCAGCACGATGACGCATATTTATTCAAACATCCCCATTACCGAAAGGCTGCGGTTAAGCTCAAACTATATTCAGCAAGGGATTTAAAGTTCGGAACAATCTTATTCACGTTTAACTAATTTTAAGTCACCAAAATCCAAAAGCAACATGTATATGCTAAAATACGAATGAACATTACGTCTTCAATATTGTTGTTGTATTTTCCACCATGGATATGGACAAATAAAGTACTAATGCTGATATGATAATATATCTCATCTCATCTCTCATCTCATCTCATTATCTGATACCGCTTAATCCTATATAGGGTCACGGTGAGCCGGAGCCTTTCCCGGAAACACAGGGCGTAAGGCAGGAATACACCCGACGACGGGACGCCAGTCCATCGCCGTCTCATCTCATCTCATTGTCTGAAACCGCTTAGTCCTATATAGGGTCACGGTGAAGCCGGAGCCTATCCCGGCAGACACAGGGCGCAAGGCAAGGATATATCGACGATGGGACGCCAGTCCATCGCCGATAACATATAACAATAAAGGTTATTGTTGCTGATTTACTGTTCTTATGTCGATGCTCTTGCTGACATGCCGTCCTCTCCACAGCCCTGTGCAGCGCTTTGTGACCCTCGGGTGAAAAGCGTTCTAGAAGTGCAATTATTATTATAATTAGGAATGGTTTTCTCGTGCAATCACCCGTGACTGGACGAAGTCCATCTCAACAGACAGCTCATGCTTTTAGACTTCAGAGAAATCCAGGGCCTGAGCGTAAGATCTCAGAAGTGTTGGCTCAATATCTTGACATGGGAATTAAGTCCCCCGATTCTTAAGCACACACTTTATTGGTAGCAGGGTCTGTGCCTTTAAAGCACAAAGTATTTCCAAGTGTGACTAAAAATCTGCTGAAATGCAAAAAAATATGATGTTGTTTACAATTCGAAGCAGAAATATATTGACGACTATAAAAAACCCCTGAACTTTATTGTTTTCTCACACATTTGAGACGGCAAGGAATGCCTTTATGACGACATTCTGAAATACTGCACATTTTGTTCCTTAATGCAATACCACAGATGCCATGAAAAAAAAGGTTTCATACTGAAGTGTTTGGATTAACGGGCTGGCTTGTTTCTGGATTTGATCACAATGGAAGCAACACTCCGATTTACTTTTGAGATAACCTATTATGCGATCAACGTGCACAAAGCATTGAATAGGAATTGTGACACTAATTGCTAGGAAAATAAACAACGGAATTTTGATTGTGTTCTTGTGCTACAGTATAGGTCTGGTTAAGACAATGTCTACCCTGGAAGCTTTCATCATCTTTAACTAAGCGCTTACACTACTGAACGGGCATTCAAAAATCCAACAAACAGCCATTGCTATATTAATGTCGTGCGCGTCATAATGTAAAAAAAATAAAGGTGCAGCCCTGCAATTGCAGTTGCTTACTCACGCCACAGTGCCGGCGAAAGGACCTCGACTAACGGGAGGTCAAGCAAGTTCCTCTCGAACATAATCCGTCGACTCTTCCACACTGTCTGCACATCTTTTAAGAGCTGTGCGGACAAGAGTGCGGGGTAGGGAGGGAGATTTAAGGATTTATTAGATTTGTCCCATTGCTTCAGCTGTAACGTTCAGTACAAAACCAATCATTATCAATACTCGCTTTATGCTGTACAGGGTCGTGGGGGGGGGGGCCTTCCCGGCCGACAGGGGGCGCAAGATGGGGGAATACCCAGGGTGTGACACCAGCACATCGCAGGGCACACTTTACACAGCGGGCTAATTAAGCTAGGCAGCAACATGTCTTTGGATGGTTGGAGGAAACCGCAGTACTCGGCGAAAACCCAGGCGGGCAAAGAGAGAACACACATTCTCCACACAAAAAGGCACCCAGGCTGGGAACCGAACCCGGACGCTCCTTGCTGTAAGGCGATATTGAGTACACCCGTCTTTACGAGACTTCGTAGTGCATGCACATCATTAGATTTAGCCAAGGTGTAATAACATGTATAAAACGCCAGTAGTAAAAATAAAAAAGGATAAAGAAGTGCATTACAGCTGTTGCAGTGCTCAGATGTGGATTTAATTTTTTGGCTTACAAGTCATAAACTCCACATGATGGCATTGACAGAAATGGCAAGTGTTTGACTTGAACAAATGAGTTTTATCTGTTGAACTTGGCATCAAAAATAGGGCACAGATGTTATCAGTATGAATTTCATTTTTGTAATTAATGTATAAAACTGTATATTCTAAGATAACAATAATATCCGACCATCTTATCTGTGATGTTTTAAATTATGTTTCAAAACTTTCCACACTGACCTTGATTAACACTGAGACGTGTGCTCACGGGCTCTTGAGATTGAGGAGTCAAAAGTGGACGCATGCACAAAATAGTAGCGATGATTGATTGCTCAGATCTCAATAACGTGAATTCCCTAGGCCGAAGGCACTGCAATTTGAAGGAAGACAAACGCTTATTGTCATAGACTGGCATGCCATCACTGCAAAATCATTGCTGCACATTCGAGTCATTATTTAACTCATAATTGGAGCATTTTTCCCTCCATTTAAAGAGGGACGCATACCGCCGCTGTTGCCCGTCCTCAACAAGTAAGTCCTTTCTTAAACATTTTACTGCAGTGTGAACTGAAGAGCAAGACAAGCGTTTTTTTGTATTTTGTGACCATCGCTTCCGAATGTTTAGATGTTTTTCTCTTGAAACGCTTGCCGACACGTTCGAGAGGCGGCGCACTGGAGGGGAGGGGGGCGGCGGGAGCCAGACGCTTGAGCGACCATCACCATGCAAAAGAAATCATCTCGCTATCTTACAGCAGAAACTTGAGCCGCGCCAGTTAGATTCGGCAAAGTGTGCAGTTGTCCACAGTTATCACCGCAAACAGTACTCACAGTGCCACCTGCTGCGACTGAAATTAGCTGTAAAAAAAAAACACAACACTTTCTCTCCACTGACGTGCACACTTGTGTGTCTCATCGCATTGGCTGCGAGCAGCTGTCACATATTTTAATACAGCCTGCAAAGCTCGATGTGTACCTTATTAAGTTAAATGTACGTGTGTATACGTTTGTATTTATAGCAACAAGACAGAAAAGAATACTTTTTTAAAGGTTACATTATTATCGTTTTAATATTGACTACAAATTTGTGATGCCACTTTGTTGAGGAGGGCGGCGCGGTGGCCCAGTGGTTAGCGCTGTCGCCTCACAGCAAGAAGGTCCCGGGTTCGAATCTCTCGGCTCGGGTGCCTTTCTGTGTGGAGTTTGCATGCTCTCCCCGTGTCCGCGTGGGTTGTCGCCGGGCACTCCGGTTTCCTCCCACAGTCCAAAAAGCATGCTGCTACATAGGTTGATTGGCTTGCAGGCTAAATTGCCCCGCAGTGCCCGGCGATGGACTGGCGTCCCATCGTCGGTATATCCTTGCCTTGCGCCCTGTGTCTGCCGAGATAGGCTCCGGCTTCACCGTGACCTTGTATAGGACTAAGCGGTTTCAGACAATAAGATGAGACTTTGTTGAGGAGGCAATAGTCTTTTAAAAAATATATCCAAAACGGTGCCTAATATTTTCAGTCGCTGTGACATTGGCAAGATTGAACAAAAGTCAAATGCATGTAATATTTGACCAGTGAGGTAGGATATTTTTTTACCCCTTTTCCTCTCCTTCCACTCAAATTTCCATTAATAAAGCATTAAATGGGTTTATAGAGTTCAAAGAAAAAGCCTTAGCTCTGTACTATTAATTCACAAAATTTAAAGTCATGTGTGAGTCAAGATATTTCGCTGACTGAAGGTAATACTAAGTCATTGATGGTAAAAGATGGTTCTGGAACATTAGAAACGTAATTTCGTTCCTCTATATACTGTAATTGTATACGGATAGGCTCACAATAAAGTTTATCTATTTATCTAAAATGGTAAAATCCATTTGCTCGCCTCAGCGGGAATGGACACCTGCAGAAGCTGTCTAGGGGTGGACAGCGGCTATATACAGCGCAGATTCGTTCCAGTTCAATTCAGTATGAGTATCCGCTTAATCCTGTACAAGGTTGCGGGGGGCCGGAGCCTATCCCGGCAGACAGGGGGCGCAAGGCGAGGTTATACCCAGTATCTGACGCCAGTACATCGCTGGGCAAACTTTTTGGAGCGACTTACTCAGCATGACAAATAACCGAGGCAGCAGCGTGTTTGTGGACTGTGGGAGGAAACCGGAGTAACTGGCGGAAAAAAAAAACACGCAGACACAGGGAGCACACGCAAGCTCCACACAGAAAGGAACTCGAGCCGGGAACCGAACCCGGGACCTTCTTGCTGGGAGGCAGCAGCGCTACTCACCGCGCAAACCGCTCCGCCCAGATTCGTTCCAGCCATCTGGATTCCTGCCGTCCTGATTCCTTCAGTTAGACTCCCATAAATGTTCGGCGTTATCTGTACAACGCATCGTAAAAGAATTCCATATACAGATATGTCATCGGTGGAGTGGTGCTTATACTGGTTAGGGCTCTGTGCTATGAACCTTGTAAGCAGAGTTCAATTTTTGGCCTTGGCTAATATTAGTCGTGTCAGTTGTCAGTCATTTTTTAAAATTTAAGCTAGTAGGAACATTGCGCCATGTAGCTCTTTTTGACAGTTAGCCAGCAAGGGAGGGGTAAGCAAGTTGCAACATCTCAGGGCACCGGGGGCTATTTGGTTTGGATCATAAACCTTAGCAGCATGTATTTGGACTGTGGGAGGAAAACGGAGTACCCGGTGGTTATATCCAAACCAATCCCTCTCTCTCAACTCATAATTTCAAGCTGGGTGAAGTATGGTACAAAAACCCCGAATGATGAACATCATCAACTGAGAATGGCTGGAATGTTTCATTTAATACGGCCTGGGTACAGGCATCTGCAAAATAAAGATTTATTAATCATTAATACGGATAATGTACGTCCACTCCAGAAAACGTCACGACATTAAGGTATGTTATGTCCAGTGCATCATATTAGTAAATAAAAATCATATTATACAACAAGATGTCAAGGAGGCTAAAATGGTAATAACACATCAGACCAGTAATGAAATACTGGACTCAAATCTGAGCAAACACCTGGTGGGTTCTGGAGTGTGGAGAGTTGCTGGTCTTAATCCACCCACAATAACTGCACAAAATACTCAACATCAACGCCTTAAATTGTCGACGTAACTCTACGTATGTCAGCTTAGGGACGTTAACTCATCGTTTGATTGACATGTGCTGGATGACGTTCATTTACAGGGCACGTAAGAGCTGTGACCCAAGTGTGGAATAACGACCTCTGGTGAGATCATCTTCCTGGACCACTCTCTCTTACAAAGCGCTCGTTGGCTGAAATGATTCTAAACAGAAATGTCTGTCTCAACTCGATACAGCAAAATTAGAATGGGATTTTTTTTTTTTAATTAGCAAAGAACCGGAAACTTACTTTTCATCACGTTTGTTATGCACCATCATCTGATTTCAGTGATCTAGAAAACATGACAAGAGTTCTCCAATATAACCCCCCACCCCTTCCCACTCCTATGAGATACTGTTTATGTTCAGCCAAATGTCCATATCGTTATAAGCACAGCCAAAACATGCGACAAAGCATTGCCGTATTCGTGAGCTATTCTTGCTGAGTACCGTAAACCCGTGGCTTCAGTTGCTCATTGCATGTCGTTCTCTCCATAGCTCTGTGCAGCGCTTTGTAACCGTCGGGTAAAAGGCGCTTTAGAAATGCAAATATTACTATAATTACCAATGTAGTACCTAATCTCTGTTCTATGCAATGAAGTTCTTTTCAATGCGGACTTCATAGCATCATCGTACAACGATTTAAAAACATGATGCTAGCATTTAGGTATGAGGCATACTATTACTATAAACTGTACTGTTAACAAGTGGTAGTTTGAGAAAAAGATTAAAAGAAAATGGGGAGGCACGCCAGCACAGTGAGTAGCGCTGTCGCCTCATAGAAAGAACGACCCCAGTTTGATTATCGGCTCAGGTACCTTTCTATGTGGAGTTTGCGCGCTCGTCCCATGTCCATGTTGGTTTAGCTGGGTACTCCGGCTTCCTCCAACTGTCCAAAGACACGCTGCTGCCTAGGTTAATTATCCTGGTGAGTAAATTGTCCCCAGTGCCCTGCGATGTACTGGCGTCAGATCACGGGTATAGCCCCGCTTTGCACCCTCCGTCTACCGGGATAGCATCCGGTACCCGGCGACCATGTACAGGATAAAAGGGGCATTGATAATGATGATGATAAGAAGAAAATATATTGATATTTGCCCGTTCTGGTTACCTGGGGTTGTGAATCTCACTGCGAGATGTCAAACGTACGTTAGAAAGCAAGGTTAAATGCCAACAACTTTATGCAAATAAATGGGACGTTATTATGATGGCATTGTGAGATTATCTTTATTTTACTTACGATGTTTATTCATTCAAGTGAAAGCCGTATTTGTTATTATGGCTGTGGCATGTGTAAACACTTAGTGCAGTTGTTGGTACTCGTCCTATTTAATTGTTGTTGCTAAATTTTGTGACATTCTGACAAATGAATAAAAAGGGCTTTGGACAAAACCAAGTGAGGATCATCTGTTCCTGTCTCCTCGCTTCGCAGTATGGAATGAGCCGTTAGTTTGGCACCGTCAAATGCACGGTAACCCACCGGCAAAAGGAACGTTTACTTCAGTGTAGGAGTTCTCAAAGTTTTGTACCTCAATCCCCACTTGGCTCACTTGGGTCTGGTCTCCACGGACAGCGAGGTGGCGCTTGCGGCACACTCACAGATCGCAAGCCACCGGCTGAGAACGGTGGCTTGAATCGACTCAGCTTATTATTTTGTTCATTCTCCCGAATTGATTTTATGTTATTGATGATGCATGATCGGACTAGGATTCATTTAACAGTTGTCTAACACATCGTGAAAGTGGATTCCATTCCCCCGCCCCCCTCCATTAATTTAAATTGCGACTCTTGGTCGGGATGGAGGGGGGGGGCACGCACGCACCTGGATTAACGCTGTGGGATGCGGGTAACGTCATCCCGCAGGTTTGCGTGGTGACCTCACCACCCCGACCCCCCACCCCCCACATGCTCACTTGCCCAGCCACCAGCCAGGCAGGAAGCCGGCCATCCAGTCAGCAAAACTTTCCCTCCTCATATCTCATCTCATTTCATTGTCAGAAACCGCTTAGTCCTGTACAGGGTCGCGGTAAGCCGGAGATTATCCCGTTAGACACAGGGCCAAGGCAGGGATATACCCGCGATGGGACGCCAGTCCATCACCGGGCACTGTGGGCAATTTAGTCTGCAAGCCAATTAACCTATGCAGTAGCATGTTTTTGGACTGTGGGAGGAAACCGGAATACTCGACGAAAACCCACGCGGACATGGGGAGAACATGCAACTCCACACAGAAAGGCACCCGAGCCGAGATTCGAACCCGGGACTGCCACCCCCTCCTCATATTATATAAACATTTAGATAAAATATTGGCATTGCGTTATATGGAAGAGCCCATTTGAAAATTTAACCGAGCAATGTACCCCGTGCATTAAAGAATGTTTACGGAGGATGCTTTTCACAAGACTTCTCCCAAAAACGCATTTATGTGACTCTTCTCATCCCTTCCACAGTTGTGGTCGACTTGTATCCATACACTTCGAAACAAAATTATTGCGTGACTGTCAAAATGATATGTGATGATGATAATTACTAACTGCTACGTGATTATTTTGTGGAGTTAGCGATGGGGCTGAGACCATTGACTCATTCGGCTTTAAACTTCTCGCTGGCTGTCCACATCCAAACCCATGATCCTGGAGGACCTGGATTATTGTTGTGACCTCTGAGCCACCCCACCGCTCCTCACTTGGAAAAAAAAGGACAGTATTCATAAAACACAGTTATAAATTGTTGCTTTAGTATCAGTTGTGCTAAATTTTATTTCTCACTTGTGGCCTTGATATAATAACAACAGGTGGTAGAATGTAATGTTGAAGTTAGGTTTGGCAACTCATTGACATTACTAGAGATGACTCTTGGCATAAGAAAATTAAATTGTTCAAGCAGAAACTTTTCAAAACATTATGCTCGTATTCTATGTAAATGTAAAACACAGTTCAGTGTCAGTACCCACTTAGTCCTGTACAGGGTCGCGGCAGGCCGAAGCCTATCCCGGCAGACAGAGGGCGCAAGGCAGAGCTATGCCCAGTGTGACGCTAGTAGATCGCAGGGCACTTTACTCAGCAGGCCAATTAATCTGGGCAGCAGTTTGTCTTCTAACGGTGGGATGAAACCGGAGTACCCGGTGAAAACCCACGTGGACACGGGGAGAGAACACGCAAACTCCACACAGAAAGGCACCCGAGTCAGGAACTGAACCCGGGATTTCTTGCTGAGGCAACAGTGGTACCCACTGTGCCACTGCGTAGTGAGTATAGATATCGTATGAAATGTATGATTGTGTTGTTTCTTGAGCATTTGAGAGTCAATCACAAGCATGATGAAGTTTGCTCATGTGTGTATACAGATGAGCAATAGCTTACAATGACTTCCTTTTTGCATGCCATCTTTGGCAAATGTGCATGGCTGATTAATTTGATTATAATAATGGCCATATGTTAATATACTTTGAATGCCGCCAGAGACAGTAGTGAGACCTTGACATCGATAAAATGATTTGCTGTTTCCTCACTCACTGTAAATTATTTTCTCATGGCCAAATAAATTAGTTTGTAGTTGTGTTCACTGTTTAACATTTTCTGAACATTTGGTCACTTGGGGTTACTTTTGGATTCTGTAAATTTCTCGTTCTCCTTACAGATGTTTAACTCTCCAATATGGCTGGTCTGTATTTCTAACTTGTAAACTACTATCGCTTCCAGAAATTCGTGTAACTACGATAACGTATACAGAAATAGTAACAAATAGCCTTTAGATTAGTTACCCATGAACTTATACCGGACACGGTTATATTAACACGTTATCTTTTTCTACAAACGGTTATTATTGAGGGACTTGGGAGTGATGTAAATTATAATTTTGTTCTAGAAGGGCTAAGCATTTGAAATTTGGCGATAAAAAAGAACAATGAACGGTAGAAAATGGTACTTTAAAAAAAAAAGTCCAAAGAGGAAAAAGGACAGCGTTCTAGACAGTTGGCCTGCTGACCGCAGGGAGTTTGGCCGTTAGTGCAGGCTGCGTACATGTGCAGACATTCAGTTGGAGACTTGAGAACGCCGTGGGCGTTTTGTGACCGTTAAAGAGATAAAAAAAATACTTTTACTACATGCAAAAATATATGGGAGTTTAAAGTAGCGATAAGCATCTAGAAATTAATATTAGACTTTTAAAGGAAATTAATGCAGCCTGATAGTGAGTTTTCTTTTCCCTTGGCCCCATTATAATCGGGTTTAATTAGATAAATTTTACCACCTTCGTGAACTGATGCAAGCACGATTGTAATATACAATGTGTATTGAACGATTTAAATGCAGTGTATGATGGATCGCAGTGAATATTTTACTTAAAGCAAATAAAAAAATAACATAAAATGTATATAGAGTTACTTATTTTATCTGCATAAAAATGCAAATCTACACTGATATCTTCATTAACAATCCTGTATCACATGTGAGGTGACAAATGATGTGAAATCAATTAAAACCATATCAGCTGGATTTTTCAATCACTAACACGTATGTTAAAAATAAAGCCAGTGTGGAAGATGACGACATACGTTTAAGTATATGAATGTGAATATAAAGCCACTATTCTTCCTCGGATTTTGTGGCTATTTTCTGAAGTGTCATAACAAAAGAGTCAGCGACTACAACAGTTTCATTGATTACGGGCACTCGAGCTGTAACAAATCTCATGAGAAATGCCATGTAGGAATGCGAGGGGTTTTTTCCACAACAATTATCTTGTTCCGTGTCCTCCCACACACTGGTAGTAAATATGCTAATGTCCACAGCAAAAGGTTACAGAGTGAATATATACGGTGGTCGTAAACTGACCCGAAACAGCTAAAAAATGCAATTTTGTGTGATTCAAATCGGTTATGACCTATTGTGCATAAGAAAATAAAGGTTGGGATCAAGGGTCCCTCTTGAATGGCATCTGGTATGGTGCCGTGATGAAGCGGCAAACACACTCTACACTGCACACCATATTAACTGAATTTTATTCCTGGCTCGGGCTAATTTCAGAAGTGAGTGATATGTTGAGTCTCTATGCGTCTTTTGGTCTCTGTGAGACTATGCGGCACTATGAGTCTATGAGTCTGTGCAGCGCTTTGTGACACTCGAGTGAAAACGCTTTGGAAATGGAAATGTATTATTACGTGAACTGGGATCTGGGCCACTCGATTAACAACCATACTGACCAGTGTGGTGAAGTACAGTTAAACAACACCAATAACTGACCAGTGTGGTGAAGTACAGTTAAACAACACCAATAACTGACAGCAGTGCATTAATAAAGTATTGTTAGGCTTCTATATATGCCCACTTTAACGATTAATATTTTGAGTAATAAATAGTTTCTTTGGGTGAGATTATATAGTTGTAATGTCATTGTTTTTTTTTTACTATAATCCTTCACTAGCAGACTGCCAGTCGAATCAAGTTGTCGTGTGGGAAAATGAACCAATTAGATTTTTCCATAAACCAGGATATATTACTGATTAGGTTTTCACGGCTCGATGCATGATGATTGCTTTCCAAAGCTTTGAAAAGCAATCACAAAACCAGTATATCGTAAAACAGTTGATAGTTATTGTCATTATGAGTCTTCGGAGCCTAATTTTGCATTCGCGCATTGATTGATAAGCGAGTCAGCTCAGTCATAAGCTGTGTCAGTGGTCGTATGGTTGCCTTTCATAAGGGACACGTCATGAACTGACACGTGCAGCTCGAGCCCACTTTCCGTTCCGCACTGACAATGCGACGCCGATAACTTCCGTGTGTTGAAGTTAAGCGATTCAAAATGTGAAAAGATGGTAAGAAGCAAGAACACGCACTTTCCTTCAGTTAAGGAGAGATGGTGAGGGAGTGGGATGGATAGAATGGGAAGTGGTCAAGGTCACGGTGGTGTGGGTCATTGGGTGAGGAATCCCTGACACGAGCCGCGTTGGAACGACCCAGGGCCATTCCTGAGCTGCCGAGCCGACTCACCAGTGGTCGTGAAAATGTAGCACTGTTTACAGAGTTCACGTTGTCCAAGGGGATATGCAATTCCTGGCCAGACATTTGAGAGAAAGGGTGGCCAGACTGACTCCTTTTTTTTATATTTGTAGAAATGGGTACATATTTCACACCGAGTCAACCTCGGGGAGGGTCACCAACAGGGTATTAAGGTGGGAATCAATTACAGCCAAGTGTTATGGAAAATGTACGCGCTATCACAGGCAATCGCTCAGCAAACGCAATGCTCTCAAAGTTCAGAGCAACTTAAGATACATTAGGTCAGTTAACACACGTGCCACTGAAATACAAAACGTGTATTATCTTATTGATGGACATATTTAGAAAGCGCTGCTTGTACACTGACCATATCACAAATAACTACACAGAATTGAGGGTTATTGTATGGAATGATAATGTGGGAGGTGTCAGACCGCATGCTTTTAATTACAATTGGATTCCGTGGGGAATGTCTCCACCTAAACGTATCTGATAGCAAAGTGACAGAAATGCCACACGAGTAATATTTTCAAGAATATGACACAACCGCACGATGGGTGGCCAGGCATTTATGTCGTAAAATGATATATGGTCATTGTTCAAGCAATTATGCCTAATATAATGGAAAGGGCTGTTAAGAACGTGTGTTTGCTTAGTCTAGACACGCCAGGGAGTTCACAGCCACAGCTTTTGCTAATCATTCCTTGTTCTCCCTTCTTCCCATGGTCAACTTCTAGCTAATATGCAACCAGCTAAGGCTAACCATTACAAAATTTGTTTCGTCTGCAAGTGTACGTGCATAATAATATATCACAATATTGTCGCGAGACACGCGGCTGGGATTTTGCGCATAAGCTCATAAGTTTTGTGATTTATTTTAAAACAGCTCAGACTTATTTCATGAAAAAAATTAACTAAAACCAGTTATGGAATGTTCATGAATACATTTTATATTGCTTTATCAGTTAGACATTACATGTGTATGAAATACATATAGATATGAATAATGGTAGGTCCTCCGGTTATATGAATGAAACGAGGTTACATAAATGTTACCAAGGCCATGGACAATTTTAAGGAACATTTTGCTACAAATCTTCACTGGAAATAGTTGCCCGCACCATTTTGTACAGTATTGTAAAAAAAAAATGTAATTGCCCATATCTGAATAAATCTTATTACTGCTCCCATAGTGGGTGACTGGCATGACAAATTCCAGTCATGATTATTGCTTTTCAAAGCTGTTCTTTCCAGATAGCCATGTTGAGCACTCTCCCTCTCTTCTTCTCAACGTTTCGCCTCCCACGTCAGAGGCATCCTCAGGCATAATGAGGTTGACTGAGGGATGAGTCTGGTGTACTCAGTGTTGCCTGATGTCAAAGGCAAGTTCACTGCCTTGCCCGCATTTCTTTTGGTTGGCGTCATACCTTCCCTCATTTTAATGACCACACATTGGCACGGTTACCCAAGGCGGCGTGCCTTGTAACTATTGATCATTTTATGTACTATTCAAAAACTTTTTCCAATACTTCATAGTAATTATCATGATGTTCCGTTTTAATAGCATGATGCTAATTGCATCTCACAATCGCGGAGGAACCACAAACAAGGTAGACGGCAGCCAGTGCCAATAATTGCCGTAACGCTGCAATCCTCGATATGTTAACATATGTGCGACCAATTAATGAGTGTTTATACAAATGGGAGGAAAACGGAGCACCTGGAAAACCCCCAAGCATGCGAGGGGCAACGCTGTAGCCTGTAAGGAAATGGTAGTTGATATTGGTCTGTGGTGTCATGTCACTGTTTCTCCTGGAAAACCCGGACTTGGTATCTCAATGTCAGCAAGGAGTTTTGCTACATATATGCAGAATCTACAAGCCCTCAACTCCACAGTGCTGGATTACAGGCACCCTGTGTCACTACGGCAACAAGGATGCAAATACGAAAGATATTGAGAGTGAGGATTGCTAGTTTTAACCATAAATGCTGAAAATAATGACAATGAAACCTGATTCATGTTGAGCTGTTTATGTGAGCCAATCAGACGAAATGTGAAGCTATGGATTGTGGAATAGCGGGGCAAAAATATGTTAACTTTGTTATGCACAGCATTGGCTTAGTTATTGATGGTGGGAAGAAATGTGGATGACAGTGTCATCATTATTTAATTATGACAAATACAAAGATATACCTTGTAGGTTCTTGTGTATTATTCTCACAACCATCTGTACACCAATTAGGCATAGCTACATAATCGCATGCAATCAAATGTATTCATTTTTACATGTGTCGCTCCTTTACATTTTATGCTGGAATACAGTTGCTATTAAAGTTAGCAGAATTTACGACGTACATCGGCATCATACAATACACGGGCGGAAATTAGAATCTGCCATAAAGTAAAATATCGTGTAATGTTCTTTAAAATGCTAAACACGATTGAGATATAATTACGGATGACAGTTGGTGTATTTGATCAGTGGTGGAGACATACTGTCAGCTCATTTTGGAATCCCTTGTCACAGGTTCCCAAAGAAAAGTATCAAAATGTACAGGCTTAGAGCGATGAAGAATTACACTTATTTTTCTTTGCCTTGATAACTGTTTGCAGCTGGCTTGGGTCATTTTTTTGGCAGAAAAAGTGCCTCATGTCCTTGAATTTTTTTCATGATTCACAGAAATTAGGTGCAGGTGCAATTATCTTCGCATGCCAGATGGAAATCATTGAAAAAATGTATACAGGCATGTGTTTCTTGGCTCACGCTAAAATAAAACAATAACACATTTGCAAAAGGTTGATTGGTGCTTTTAATTTGCTATGGCTTATTTTAGAGATCTTAGCTGTCAATCATAAGACCCTATTGAACTTCAAATTTGCACAGTAGCTGAGGAATGCCAAATGACACTTTACATATGTCATTAAATGTCAGTACACATTAATGGAAAAGCACAGGTACGAGTGGTTCATTTGGGGATAATTTGAGAATGTACCCTTTTAATTATGCAAGACCACAGAACGTAAGTAAGAGTGGTATTATAAATTTTAGGGCAATTTTGGGACACATACCTACCAGCGAAATGATGCTGCTGCTGCTGTTTAATGGTTAGCAATCTGTGCTTGTAATTCGAAGGTCACTGGTTTGATCTTCTGGTGAGACAGTTGGAGTAATGGGAAAGTTGCTTAACCCTCCCCTTAGTTTTCTACACACAGTAGTATACATATAGCACAGTTAGTTGATCGGAAGGTTAAATATGGTGGCGTATATTTTGGGTACTCCCACCTCATATATGACATAGAAATACGCAGAACAGCACTCAACATGGAACAGCCTTCTGCTGCACCTCTGACGAACCGCCACAACCTCATCTCATCTCATTATCTGAAACCGCTTAATCCTATATAGGGTCACGGTGAGCCGGAGCCTATCCCAGAAACACAGGGCGTAAGGCAGGAATACACCCGACGACGGGACGCCAGTCCATCGCCGGGCATTGCGGGACAATTTTAGTCTGCGAGCCAATCAACCTATCCAGGAGCATGCTTTTGGACTGTGGGAGGAAACCGGAGTGCCCGGCGAAAACCCACGCGGACACGGGGAGAGCATGCAAACTCCACACAGAAAGGCACCCGAGCCGAGAGATTCGAACCCGGGACCTTCTTGCTGTGAGGCGTCAGCGCTAACCACTGGGCCACCGCGCCGCCCATCGCCACAACCTCGAGATTCAAAATACTACTCAATACTACTCTCATCAGGCTGTCTCACACTGAGCTTGACTCTGCTCCTCAGTATCCGTGTCTAGGCCCTGACGAGGCACAAGCTTTGCGTGCGTCAGATATTGTATTGTTAGTAAAAAGAGGCCACAGTTGCCTTAAATGGGCTCTTCAGAGCTCCTCCCAGTGGAAACCTTTCTACAGCATCAGAATAGGATCTAAATTGCAGGGCTGCGTTGGTTTTCGCTTGATACTCCGGTTGCCTACCACCGTCCAAAGACACGCTGCTGCCGAGGTTAATTGGCTTGCCGAGAAAATTGTCTCCAGTGCCCTGCGATGTACTGGCGTCACATCCTCGGTATAGCTCCGCCTTGCGCCCTTTGTCTGCTAGGACAGGCTCCAGCCCCCCCCGCCACCCAGGAGAAGATCAAGCGGGTTTTGATAATGATGATGAAATGCCCCTGTCACAGCGCCCGCGTTTACGGGCTGGAGCGACGAGCCCCCGGGGCTGGGTGCCCCGGGGGCTCGTCGGGCGGTTGCGCAGGGGAGAGGAAAATGCCTCGTTGTGCGAGCCATCCAGCCACGCAACGCCAGGCGGTTGCATTCACTCGGAATCACTTTAATTACTCCATTGAACCGGTTCCACAACTCGCATCGCCATGTAAACCATATGCGCCGTCGCCTGCCACCTACTGTCCAACTATGAACGAAAACGTATACCGTCGATATGTTTCCGTCATTGCACTCTTAATTATTTCCCGTGTGGGTGAGTGAGTGAGTGAGTGGTGTGCAGGTGACTGCATGTGCACACCTGGGCAGAAGTGCTCATGTGCTCACGCACCTGGGCGTGCGAGAGTGAATTCGTTGGCACGAACTGATGTGGTCCCGGCCAGGAAATGTGTGGTCTGCTTGCTCCTACTCCTTACATCCTCAGGCTGGTTGTGCCAGGCTGCCACGGCGTTCCATTCGCCCGGCAGAGAGGGGATACAGGGAGCAGGCGTCGCGCAGATGTCCGGTGTCGCAGCCGCTGCACGGTTGCTGACCGCTATCTCAGCACGACGAGCAAAGGGGTTGCGGTCGCTCACTCGACCCTGCACCGCTAAGATGTTGCCACCCCATTGATCGGTCTCGTGTCCCCACTGGCGTCCCGTCTCGCGTCAGGCGAGATGCTGGGTTCGGCCGCTGCTCGCGGGCTAACGGTGTTACGTTTTTACATGGCCATCACCGCTGTCTCTCGTTCAGTTTTTTGGCCCCACTTCTCCACTCACCGCTTTCCTTTTTTCGAGGCCGATGGTACTGCGGCCTTCATCACGGTATCCCCTTATTCTCTGAGCAATGCCTACCCCCAAGTTATATAATTCAATCACCGTCCACGTGATGTTTTCGTCCAAAAGGTTGCAACGTTCAGGAATAAACCCAATTGAGTGTCCTCAGGTGTACCAGCAATTATATATTTTCATAGCACGTTAAATGATATTTTTGAATGGCAATCACGTATGCTCAATAATTGTTTTTGTCCGTTGGTAACGTAAACACGATGGCTTCAGACAACTCCAGGGAGGTTATTAATCCACACGGTTCCCCACCTGGGGCCCCCACTTGTCTTTTGTCCACAGTTCTTTGTCTTTGGTCCTTGTGTAAGTGCGGCGTGCATGCATACGCCCAGTCCGTATGTGCATATGTTAAGACTGCTCTGTGGAATGTCTCTGTGGCATGTGTGCATACAGCGGCCTGTATTGGGTGTGCATATGTTTTTTTGTATGTAAGAATATGTGCACGTACAATTTAGCCCGAATCTGTGACAGCCTCCTCGTTTTATTAAGCAATTCATTTACTCGACCGCAGTCATAACCTACATAAATATTTGGCCTGCAGCCATCAAACATTATTTAAGTAGTACCTTTACAAACCACGGAAGTGACATTTGTTTTACATTTTCCTTGTTAAAATTTAACGGGCAAGCAGTGGAAAAGTGACTCTTGCACTGCACATGAACCCAGCGACCTACATTTAATTCCCACCCGGGGTTAACGTGGGTGAAATCTGTTTCTGCAACCCCATACCACCAACCAACAATTACCAGAATGGAGAAGTATCGTCAAACAACCACAACCTCCGTGACCGACCCAGCATTGAGGTACCTTTATCCAGCAATGGGCTGACATAGAGATAAATTGTATTATTATTAATGCTTTAAAGTTGAAAAACAAAGTACCAACGTTGCTAATGTACGATAGTCGCATGGGTCAAAGCTCCACAAACAACCCAACTACCACACGAGGACCGGTGGGAGTTTAAAGACTTGTTGTATATCGTCTTTTGCTATAAATAGGTCTACATTGCCCATAAGGGAGAGCGCATTCATTTACATAAGTAATACCCAGGGAAGCAAAGAAGTGATGAAGTGACAAATAGTTCCTGTTTGCTTAAGTTTGAGCCAAAACAGACGATAACAATTGGCCCAACAAAGTTAAGGACGATTTTTAAAGTATACCAAGGATGCAATGAATTGGTTCAACTGAATTTAATTAACAGCTTCTACCGCTATTGTAAATAGTTTGTTGAGAAACACCGAAACACCATAACGACTTTGTCGAACTGAGTTCAATTCCTGGCTATGGCCAACATTTACTGGCAGTGATATCTGAATTGGTAATGGGCCCTCCCTATCGCCAACCTTCATTGACACGTGGGGTGAAGTATGGTCGAACAAAGCCAATGATTGGCATGGAGGGAGGATGCCTCCCTCCGGCAGTGGACTAAAATAGGACTGTACATGATTATCTCTTAAGACTGCAAATTAATTTACTATTTTTATTTGTAACACACCACGCAAATTCGGCGAGGAAACTGCAGAGTTGGGGGGGTGGGGAGTCAGCCGGCGCCAGCTCGCCAGACACTGCCTCCCTATGTGTTGTCGGCCGTTTAATTAATGAGAGGTACATTTTAGCTGTGGGAGGAAACCGGAGGACCTCGAGAAAACCCATGCAGAATAGGAGGAGAAAACACAACAAACTGCACACAGAAAGGCGTCCGACGCGGGAATCGAACCGCCTCAGACAGGACGTACTTTTCGTGACGTGCAGACGTTATCACTCCCAAGAAATAATAATATTTGCATTTATAGAGCGCTTTCACGCGAGGGTCACAAAGCGTTGCACAGAGCTGTGGAGAGGATGGCATGCTAACAAGAAATACATTCTCTTTTTAACTGAAAGCTATGCAACGGACCGACATGGGACAGGGAGATGGGCAATGCAGTGGAGACAGAATGAGACGGACACAAACGAGACGAAACATACACTTGAAGGTAAAACATATAATAGAGTGCTGACAGGCGGTACGGAAGAGATGATAATACGGCAAGCAAACAAAAAATTGCAGCGCACAAAAGATACAGCACGGATCAAATAACCAGCAACACTGGTCTAGATGAGAGAGTCCGTAAAGACGATCAGCGCGAGTACAAAAGTGTTGCCATCAGACAAAGAACGGTGCAAAAAACAGGAAGCACGGCAGAGATGAGACGAAAAAAATCCACAAGAGGTGGCGCACACTACGGCTACAGTAAAGAGATGGCAATTCATTGTGAAAGTAAGAGGCTTTACCTATTTTCTGGCAAGTGGGAAATGCCTCTTACTTTTTGACATCTCTATTATTGGCACAAAAAAAAATACCCATAGCTTAAGCGGCTCAACCTGAGCAAGTAAGACAATAGATATTGCGTTGTCTTACGCTGATGGCCTTTTGGCAAAATTTGGCTAGCACCGAGACCAAGGCTCTGAAGGAAGCTTTCTCTGGCATGGGCGAATCAGTTTCGAGGGACAATGCATACATTATCAGAGCATTTTTGTTGTTGTTGTTGTTGCCATAAACGTGTGTGGTTTTTGCGAACTTGACACTTTACGAAAGGCGTCGATTTGGTGTTTAAAGACCTTATATCTCATCATATCATCTCATTATCTGAAACCGCTTAATCCTATATAGGGTCACGGTGAGCCGGAGCCTATCCCGGAAACACAGGGCGTAAGGCAGGAATACACCCAATGACGG
>JAZEWT010000005.1:17117034-17155229 GCA_036362905.1 Mordacia mordax
GGTGTATTCCTGCCTTACGCCCTATGTTTCCGGGATAGGCTCCGGCTTCACCGTGACCCTATATAGGATTAAGCGGTTTCAGATAATGAGATGAGATTGAGCCAAACACGCATTAAAACGTAGTTCGCAAAGTAATACAATGTGGAATGCTGAGAAACCTAGCAGAGTAGGTGTCTGGGTAAATAATTGGCTTTACAATCTACTGCGGAAGCTTCTTTGGGTTAATATCCACATATTAACCATTTATGGCCTATATGTTGCATATACGTGCTATTGATATAACCATTCTCATTGTTGAGATTAAGTATTATTATATTGGTATTGTCATCGTCGTCAATGTATACTTTTAACAATTGGCCACAAAGCCGATTACAGTATTTCATAAAATCACTTTCAAGCAAGTGCAAAAGCCTCCTGTCACCACTCTTGTCTGGACAAACAGGGGTTCGCGTTACCGAAACCCCAGCCTGAATCCGCTACTAAAACAGAATTTAAAAAAACAGTTCCATGGCCAAAAATATCAAAGTTCATGACTCTATTGCCGTCCACGAATGGAATAAAACAAATCAAGGACCGTCCTCTTTTTTGTAACGCTGATGTGATAATGTGTTTATGCCATTAATCTTTAGACGATTTTGTTTTCAGTACTGCGCGTTATTTAGTATTATTTGTTTTTGTCCACGTTTTTCTGCTTCTTGCTCAATGCCATAAAACATTTCTGCAATATAAGCACGATATATTTTTTTCATGTCGGTTTTTATAAAACAATCCAACGGCAAGCGAATGATTAACAAGCATTATGTGTGGTCAGCAAACGTGAAATGAGCCTGTTAGGGCATTGTCTAGGCTATAGCTCAGTGGGTAACCGCTAAGGCACAGCTAGCCAGGCGAGACAAAAAATTCTGGGGTGGAGCAGGATTAGTCATCATTCTTCAGAAACGAACCGCGGGTGTCCAACTTTCCACCAACAACTGGCCTTGCAGCCTGTCAAAATAAATACTAAAAACCTGAGCCTCATTTTTCTCGCTTTTTTCCTTTTTTCTTGACTCAGCTTCTCTCCATCTCATTTGCTGTCGACACGTTGGGAAGTTTAGGTTGTATTCCGCGAGCTTACGCCCAGTCAGAGTTCTTGGGAGTCATTTAGGTTAAAAAAAACTGCCTTCGATCGATCGGTTGACATTTTTTTTATCAAATACCACCACATTAAGCAAGAACAAAATGTGCGTGTGAGTGGTATTTCATAGCACGCTTGAGAAATGTCATGATAAAGAAATGCCATCCTTTTTTTCTCTATTACTCAGCAAGTGGAAATAAAGTAGATTTTTTTTCCTGTTGAAGAAAAACAATAGCGTAACTTTAGAAAGATTGAATGTGGTTCATAAACGTTGCATGTCATCGTCACCACCACCAAATATTTTCTTAAGCAAGTGAAACCCCCATGTCTTTTAAAAGAGAAACCAGTTGCAAACACATTAGTATTAATGATGGCGCCAATCACAAAGTAACATTTTCACAAGTATAGCAAGAGCAAAACAGTGATGCAATAAACTGTATCAAAAAGACCATTGCAAATTTAATAGCATTCCAAATCATTTGATTGATTATTTTAAGCGTATTCAAGCTATGCAAGAGCCAAGCTGTGATTTATTGTTTTAAAGAAGAAATTTTGCTACTGCTGACTGCTAACCGGGGTTAGATGATTCCCCAAAACATGAGATTGAATATTAATTAATTTGCATCATGGTAGCATCACGATAGCTGCATTGAAATTTAATCAGAGGATCCAGGGACAGGAAAAGAATGAGTTGAGTAAGGCATAGGGAGATCTATAAAATACTGGCTTAGCAAAAAACAAAGTTGCGAAATGGATAATGAACAGAATTAATTCGATGGACTTCATCAGACCCATCATCATTCATTGCCCAGCCAAACCGCTCTTGAAAATCGGGCAACTATATTGCCTTTAGCTGCTTTGTTCACATCTTAGAAAGTAGTTGCGCAAGAATGGCGTGAATGACCCTGCCCTCGACAGCACAACCCCACTTATTTTTAGTTTTCTTCATCCTGCTAATTAGTCACGTGATATTACAAATTTCTTGTCAGGTCAGTGGGCGCAGTGAGTAGTGCTGCCGCCTCCCAGCAAGAAGTCGCTGGGTTCGAATCTCGTGTCGAGTGCCTTTCTGTGTGGAGTTTGCGGGTTCTCTCTCCGTGTCTGCGTGGGTTTTTGTCAGGTACTCCGGTTTCCTCCCACCGTTCAAAGACACGCTGCTGCCAAGGTTAATTGGCCTGCTGACTGGTAAATTGCCCAGAAAGTGTGCCCTGCCATGTACTGGCGTCACATCCTGGGTGTAACCCACCTTGCGCCCTCTGTCTGCCAGAATCATCACACTGTGATATGAATTCAACAAACAATTGGTTTTGATTTCCAGCCATGGTCAATATCACCAACCTCCAACGACCTACGCTGAAAAATCTGGGGGAAAAACCGCTAAGACTGACAAACGTCAAACACGGTGTGGGAAGTCCTTCATCCAGCAGTGGATTGACAAGAGGCTATAATTACGGACGGTAATTTAGGTGCAGGATCTTTAATTGTACATCACTGTAAAGAGCTTCATTCTTCGAAGAAGAAAAAAACTACACGTGACAGGCATCGGTATTTATTAGATTTGATTAAATATAACACGCATAGAATAATCCTCGGCACTTCTCCCGTTACACTTTCTTGAATGTGTTTGGCAAGTTGACTTACCCAGAGCGCATACTCTCCCAGAGGAACTTCCGCCATGTATTCTTAACTGACAATAGAGCACTACTGTATAGCACAGGTACACTTGGCATTACCCGTAAGAGCTATAGCGCCGAAATGCATAGCATGTCGGAGAAGTGCCAATTGAATCCATTGCACATTATCGAAAGACGCAGTCTGGTATACGCAAATGTGAAAAGTACACAAACTGTCATTTTCAGTGAGGTTATGAAACGAATGTATATCAAGAGTAAACGCATAAGGGTGTTTCAAGCTACTGTTTAAAATTCTAACAATTTTCAGCGGTACATTTTTAAGACTAAAATGTTGGTAGAAGGGCGGCACGGTGGCTTAGTGGGTAGTGCTGTCGCCTCACAGCAAGAAGGGCCCGGGTTCGAATCTCGGCTCGGGTGCCTTTCTGTGTGGAGTCCGCGTGGATTTTCGCCGGGCACTCTGGTTTCCTCCCACAATCCAAATAAACATGCTGCTCCATAGGTTAATTGGCTTGCAGACTAAATTGCCCTCAGCGCCCAGTGATGGACTGGCGTGCCATCGTGGGTATATTCCTGCCTTGCGCCCTGTGTCTGGCTATCCCCGCAGACGAAGCGGTTTCTGACAATGAGATTAGATGATGGTAGAAATTGCTAAGTGAAACAGACATAAATCTCTCGTATTCATGTGCAATATGTTAAATGATCATGAAGGCGTTTTTTTGTTTCATCGGCGTATGCCATTACCACGGATCATGCTTTTCCACTAATTCTTATCTTTTGCATCCTCTCCTGTTTAACCCATCTTTTAAAAGTGGTCTTCCACTGTCTTTGTCCACGTATTGATCAGCCTACCAACTGTTCTGCCTTCCACTTCAATTGTTATGCAAACTTTGACGCAAGTATCATATTCTTTCCTTTCAACATGACACTCATAATAATAATATTGGCACTTCTGGAACTATTGTCACCCGAGGGTAACAAAGCGCTGCACAGAGCTTTGGAGAGAACGGCATGTCGACAACAACAGCAATATCAGAGTGGATGAATTAAGTAAAATAATGGCTATGAATAAATGAAGGACATAAATATCAATTAAAGGAATTGTTAAACAAACAAATAAAGGAAGGAATAAGTGTTCCATGTCAACAGTGAGAGAGAGAGAGAGAGCCATCAACGCAGCTGTCCCGAGAGAGCAGCTTTTCGAAGCAATCATCATGCATCGAGCCGTGAAAACCTACATCATTACAGTGAGCCATCATCCAAGCACAACGGTGAGTCGCATCAATAGCCCTAGGCAGAGGACTTCAAGGTCTTATGGAATAAGTGAGTCTTTTGGTTTGAATATGCCCAGGTACTCAGCTGACCGAATTTCCAATGAAGGGCATTCCAGAGTCTGGGAGCAGTGCGCAAGAAGGCTCTATCACCCATCAAACGGAGGTGCGATCTGAGCACATGCAGCAAGCCTGCATTGGAGGATCTCAGTTGTCGTGTTAATGCGGGTACCTGAAGTGGGTCACGGATGATTGTCGCAGCAGCGCCAGTGAGAGCTTTGTTGGTGACGAGGGCCTTGAATTCAATAATACATCTGAATCTAATCTTTCTTAACACATCCGTTATTTTCTCTATCTCTGCATGCAATCTTAATGCCACACTGGATGTGCCATATGTCAAAAATATATAAAACTTCTGACAGTCGTATATGCTCAAAGATGAAGGCACCTTTCCACAATTGCACATTAATAGACTGGTGAGCTGCGCTCTGTTTCTTCTCTGAAGGTATAAAATCAAGTTAAAGCAATTGCAGAATTTACTTGGCATGGTAATGCACCTTCATTTGGATATTCAATGATAATTTGTTTGGGAAGCTTGGATGGGTTTCTTGGAAGATATGGTACACCTGTTCCAAGTTTGACTTACATCGCCCTGGAATTGGAATCTGTGTTCCCAGTGCTAGCAACTGATTTGTACTAAGATCTGGCGACATTGTGTCGAATTGAATCAGAGTATGCTGCACGGTTTTGCTAGACCTAGGCTGATTGAGAAATATGCCTGGTATTGGTCTGTAGAAGATGGAACAACTCTATCCACAGGTGAGGCCTAGTCTTTGTGGACATCTGAGAAACGCTGCACGTGGAAAGCGGTGTGCGCTTGATTAGGCTGTGGCAACCAGTGATGCGAGTCATGGCTTAAGGACCAACCCACAGACGTCTGTGCTAGCATTCGGGCCACTGAGAATGTAGCTGCTTCAGCAGAAGGTGGCGAGAGAGAAAAACTGTTGATGCTAATACACGTCCTTAAAATATCTTAATTTGTTTCCTTAAACGTATTACAGTTATTGTATTTTACAACCTTGTATAATATATATTGATGAAACATCACATATACTTAACTTATTTTTTTAGATTGTACCATTAACATTGTGACATCCATTCTCTTTTTGCTGAAAAACACTTACCTACTTGTTATAGTGGTAGGATTTTACTCTGTGACCTGTGCGCTGTTCTAATGATTTAAAGAAATCCATAAACTTCTGTAGAGTAATGGACCAGAAAAGTCTCTGTTGTGCCTACCCTTAACACAACTATGCAGCCTATTTGGCCCTTTTCAAATTGTGCATTCAACCTTAATTTCGACATCATTATTGCATCTCCACAGAAAACCCCACCTCATTATGTCATGGGCTAAAGTAATTTCACTGGTGGACAAACATATTTAATGATGGAGACGTTTGCAATCTTTGCGGTGGGTCAAGGTCGAAAGCATTTCGTTTTATTCTTGTCGGAGCAAAACATGTATGAAGAATGGTAAATGTATGCATTCGCCGTACACACTGCCGTAAATGTATTATAGTTGTATAATTTTTAATTTATTATAGTTGGACACTTTAAATGTAAACCACTGATACCATAAACTAGCGGTTTCGAAATAATAATGTCATGAATAGATATTAAGTAAAAAAAAGTAGAGTTTTATAGCAAGCCTCCTTTAATAGCACACGTTTCCTTGTTTAGTTTCATGACTAACGCTAAAACATTTCCCAGTCGTCTTCATACGCCCTCTGAGAGAAGCAAGTGCTCCCACAGGAGTGTGCCTTCATGAAAATTAACTGCACAATTTGGCAGACGTAATGACAAAACAGTGAAAATTTCATTTGACTGATGAAATAAGTCGATTTACTAATGCAGAAAAAGACCAGGCGTGAGCTTCTCTTCGCGATGATTGGGAGATTAGAATTTCACTAAGCAGTGTGGTGTCATCGTATACATTGACAATTTATTTCCCTCGCACTGCTTATGCACTCAAGAACATAACTTAGACACCCTGCAAATGCGGAGCACGTGCGTGGCATAAGTGTGTGGCATGTGGGCACGCTGCCAAGCAACCAGACTCGAGGTTCAAACTCGGAAGGCTGCAGTGAGCGCCCTGCACCTCTGGGCTAATGCCACCGCGCAGCACTCATAACTTTTTTTTTGTTTCACGGCATGCACCGCAGGCCCCTGATTTATAAAAGTCTCTTTCTTGTAAAAACACACGTATTCTGGGGGTCGGCTGGCTGCATTCCCAACAAGCTGCAGGTATGGTGACTCTTGCCAGCAAGACACTGCTCAATTCGAAACGTTGAGCAGTGGTGAGAGACTAGAACCTGCTGCATCGGACAAATGCTCAAGATATCTGTTTGTGTATATATATTTTGCAATGTAATTCATTCAGGGCTATATTAAGAGCGTGGTTAAGCAGAAGCTCGCTCATACGAGATAGACGGAAAATGCTTTGTTTATAAATGTGTGACGCGACGACCATCTATTTGGACCACTTCTGAAGCTGCTTCGGCTCTATGGCTAAAGGAATGTGATATTTATTTAAGCTAAGAGGTAAACCTTTCACAAGATCAGATATGAGTACTTTATGTGAAACAGGATAACGTTTAATTGTATTGGATAGATGTTTTAAGTTAAAATGTATTTTTTTTACGATTTAGATATATTTCAAAGGAAACACTATTTGTGGGTTGATTTTAATCGTATATGAAATACGAGTAATATGTTAAGGATATATAATGGATTAGAGAAAAATCAATAAACATTAATGCCCGTATGATCTTAATACAGTATATGAATATTCATTTGGTGCTTTATCCCGTGAACTATGGAAAATATCTCTTATAAAAAACACACCCTTTAATAGTGTTATTAAAGTAAATTTCCAAATTGTATTCACACAAAAAGTAAGCAATACAAATACTATACAATATCCCATGTGCCTAAAATAGGCATCGAATGCCACAAAATGCAGTTTTGCTACTATGAATAATTCGTGATTACAGCGTTAAAATAATAAAATGTTAATCAGTTCATTCAAGTGAACAGTATCCAAGCACTTAACAAATCTGACACTTTTTGAGTCTGCAGATGCTTGTCTTCGTCGAGAAAACTTCTTGACAAACATCCTTTAGAGAGTTCGAGTAATACTGTTATTACTGACAAAGATTAGTTGTATATTTATGTTAAACATGAGCCTTGTGGGGGCTGTCCTTATGGTTTTAATTTTGCCTGTTGTGAATACATTTTTTTTTTACAATACACCAGCAGATGTGCCGCAGAGCCAGAAGTTTCTCGGCTCAAAACGTCCCTCCAGTGACTGCTGCAACCCTTTTCAATATCTTTTAATGAAGTGTGTAATTAGAAACGTTAAGGGCACAGTTGCAGAAAGTAATAGTGTTAAATAAAACATTCCCTCAAGATGGAGCTGCTGAAATAATGTTATAGTTCAGCACACGCCGCATAACCCACGTGTGGCAGCCGTGGGTTTCCGAGTGTGGCTCGGGGCTGTCTTGCGAGCGTGACACCAATCAGTAAAACTTTCCCGGCACCAACCATCGTCGCTCGCAATTATCGTCACGCGGAGAAAGCGTGAAAATGGTTTATCTATAGAGAGTTAAGACATTTTTCCACAACACAAACAAGTTCTACCGTTGGATGAAAACGTAACTGAAGAAGTAGATTGGGGGGGGGGTTGTTTGTCTGGAAGGAGTCATGGAGTAAATCCAAACAAGAGAGATAAATGCGACTTGAATGTTTACATGTTACATATTCTTACGTAACATGTGGAAACTAGGTTGTCTGAAGCAACAACAATAGTCAACTTTTGGCTCGATGTGCACTTTGAACTGTGACGTTATATTTGAAACTGCTAAACACAGCGTTCAGTGCCCATGTGACGTGCAGATTTCACGCTAGAATTACTGGCCCTTTTATTACCCTATGTATATATTAGGCAAACTTTTACTGCAACTGGGGTCTTTGATACATAATGATTGTAGTTCAGTATAATTCTGGGTTTTCTTCTAAACGTTATCTTACTGGAATGTATTGTTCTTATGGCAAGTTGTAAATATCCCAGAATGCCGCTGTTATTTCAATCAGCTGATACAAGGCCAGTTCCCACTGATCTCCTTCTTAATATGACTGTGTTAGTAAAATTCCAGAAACATTTTAATGAATCATATATGCTGCTACTAAACGGTAAATAATTTCAGGAAAAAATACTTTCTTATGATTTTATGTCTTCGGGAAATTTAGCTTAATGTATATTATCTTTGGAAATATTCATATTTGTACTGCTCTATCAAACATTAATATTTGACCATGAATAATGTTTTTGTTAATAATAAAATTACTATAAGGGACATTTGGCCCAGTATATATTTCGCATATATTTGGGAAGCATTGCCGCTCTCAGACACAAAATATGCTCACATTAATAATACTAAATATTTCAGATGTAACTACCTGCACAATTGCTGTGGCTCAGAGTGTATGTACAACATTTATTACATACGTATGAGTACAAGTGGAGAAATTTGTTTTTTATGAGCTATATACTAAAATAAGTATCAATACCTAGATTAACGTTACCTTTACAAATTGTCCCACTGAAATATTGCGAAGGATTACAATAAAATAATGTGCTAAAATGTGCAAATATCATGTGGGAATATGGATAAGAAAACATATAAGTCAATAATTTACCTGCATTAAATTTAAATCTTCCATTGCTGCCAAACATCTATTGAGAGTAAAACTATATTTTTACACTTGGGAGAAGTTTACAACATTTTGAGCTTTCAATGAGATGGTTGACTTGCAATTGGAATATGTTTTACATTTGGAACATTCGCAACTATTGGGAAACGCTTTTGAAAACGGTTCCCAATTATAGGGTTTGTGCTAAGTTAACCTCTAATGTCCAACAGATTGCTGACAATGCCTCACTGTACTGGTACCCTTACTTAATTTTCCACTGAATTTAAATGTGGGACTGAAGTGAAACAGGGGTGTGAAGGTACTTTTGCCTATATACAGGTGTTGGTCCGTTAAAAAATGTATCCATCAGAGTTATATGGGTAAAAGAACCTTTGCTCATTTACTTTGACAGTAGGTAAAATGGTACGCTTATTTTCTGGAAACAAGCCAATGTACACAACAAGCAGGCATTTCTGGCTACCTGTTCCCACCGGTATTGCTATGATATAAACCCTCAATAGCATTTACAACTAAACCCTAAATATGGGTAAATGATATAGTTCATTTCTTAGTGCACGGTGCAGCTTTTGACAAAACAACGTTGTTTAACACATTGCAGCCGTAACCTTTTAAGGCTATGCGATATATATGTATTATGGGGGCATGCATAACCACACACAATTGATTACAGACCCCTCTTGCTGATTGGTGCTGCTCGGTGGCTTGGGAATTAATTAAAACATGTCACACTGTTTCATTTTTAAACCACGACGGTTGGAAAAGGTGGAGATGTAAAAATAACCGTCGCCGGATTTTTGGCACGCAGTGCGTCATTATAGGCAGCGCTATACAATCTCATAGAGCGCGCTACCAAGCATGCTCAGCCGTAGCCTCAAGGGAAGTTGTGGCTTTTATTGAGGTTCCCAATCACAGTGTTCCACCACACTGCAGTGCTGGGAGTGTATGTGCTGGTAAAATTGCTGAATTGAAGTCTTCTTTGACAGAATTCAATCCCCGCAAACACAAAACCCTAGACACTATACAACTATCAACGTAAGATGCATCAAGAACTTGTTGTAAACTTTATGGATATTGGTCGTTATTTTTGTTGACATTTATTTTTTTTAAAAAATTGATGGAACCCAAATGTACAAGAGTTTGACGGACATTACCATTGGAATTACGTTTTATGATGTTTATAATCTTTGATTTGTATTGAGGAAGACACGCTGTGGTGGAATCGTTAGTTCAATAGATTCGTAATAGCTGGCTCCATTTCTGTCATGGCGTCCGCAGCTATACAACCTGGTATTGATGCTTTTCATTCAGTTATACTGCGAAAGGCAGCAGATACTTCATCAAAAGTGGCATTTGGAAGAGCCTCCTTATTCTCTCCTCTCTTTAATATATTTTTTCTATGTACATTACATTCTAGTTTTATTTATTCTGCCTCTATCATATGGTGTGGTTCCATATGGTTCTATAACTGCTACTACTATTTGCTGCACATTACCCAGTATGCTATGTCAAGCTGAAGCGCAGGCACTCACAAATACGATAGAGTAGAAGAGCAAAAAAACTTGGAGAGAATCATATTTGAGGGACAAAGAAAGGAACACAATGGTGAGAGGACAAGCATAAATGAAGGTACACTTTATTGACTTGTAATGAATGAAAGTAAACTTAGGTTAGACACATTGCTGTAAGGGATGCTTGTCAATAAACAAGATTAATAACAGATTGCAACCAAAGCAGAGAATGTGTCCGAGTGTGCTCATGTTTAACAGCGATTAATATTTGTGAAAGTTTGAACATTGGTGTTGGTGTTTCTGTTGCGGGGGGAGGGGGGTCTTCATTAAGCAGTGGATAGAACTGGTCTCTGATAGTGACTTGACACGAATTTGGAACGTTAGGTAGCATCATGAATAATACAGTACATTCGTTATATATTAATATTTGCAAATGAAATAAATAATGCCACAGTACAGCAAATAAGAATAGTTAAGTTGCATGCATAATTCTGTGGCCCAACTGTCTGTTAGGGTAGATTTTTTCCGGCACAGAGAAAACCGAAAATGTGGCTCTGGCGGTTAGCTGTGAAAACAGACCACACGTGGTGGCATCTCTTGTTCCAAGGAGATCAGCAATGAACTTTTACAGTAAAAACATTCAGCACTGTAGCAGCGTAAAGAGAGCGTTTAATTTATTGTTTGGCAGTATTTGTGATTTTGACTGAATAGTTAATGATGAATACTTTTTTTCGTCTCGGAAAATGCAAGGCCATGTTTGTGCAGCCTTTGAAAACCTTGCACTGATATGGAATAAATAAATATTCATTTTAAAAACTTCCAATGTTAAAGCGTTCTATAGTGTGATTGAAATTGTGGTAAAACAATTATATTAAATTCAATTTAAAATATTGCACCTTAGGGTGCCTCATTTTACAAAATGTTTCCAGGTCAGTGGGAACAATAAAGGAGGTGGTGCACGATCTAACAAAATTGCAATATCATGTTATTTTAATTTTCACGTGTAATTTTGTTTATTTATAAAGTATTGCTTTGTTGCCTTATATTAAATTTCCACCCGTGAAAAGATTCATTGTTGGACATTTATTTTGTGGAATCGACGAAAAGATAATGAGATAAATGTCGGTGCCGTGGTCGTGAATTACCAGGGTCATCTCAGTGTTCTGGGTTTTGTTCCAAAATGAGTTCATGGGACAACTCCTCAGGGCATCTCCCACTGGCAAATGAACTTGCGACAGTCCGCCTCACAAAAGACTAATTGTCAGAAGATCTGTGCTCATTCTGTCCGTGGGTCCTGCCCTCTGCGATGCATAAAATACGGGTGCGGTGCCTCAGAGACTGACCACGGCACAGCGTGCTACTGTTTCTATTGGCTTGCATGGTGTGATGATTGATCTTTAAAGAGCTTCGGGCCATTCTGGTCAACAGCTATGTGCATGGTCGGTGCAGGGATGCTCTTTTATCCCGGTTCAAAGACAGCTTTTGCTGCTGTGTCATGTGAATAAAAGTAACAAATTGTCCAAACATAGGTTAAGGGCCGTCTCTTTAAACGATTATGCATACATGGAATTTAATTGTCACTTCTCAGCGCGTTCATTTTATGAAAACATTGCAGCCGTCACTTTCACGTCTTGGCAATAATTGCCTAATTGGTAGCGACAACATCAAACCGTGCTGCAATTGGTCTGCAGAGTGCACTTTCCCAGAGTGCAATGCACCTGTAGTGATCTGTGTTTTTTTAGACATTTTTCTCCTAGCTTTAGCCCCTGTAAATTTACTTTTTCATCCGTTATTTATAGTCATATAGTGTTGCTAAAACAAATATGAAGAGCACTTAATGCTGTACTTTCTTTCGTTTTTTATTGTTTCACAAGTCAACATCATTTGTACCCCCCTACTGTGCGTGCCAAATAAGTTATGGCGAATTAAATACTCGCAGAACATATTGCAGAGATTGTTCATCTGAGTAAATACCATTTAACACTGTATGGGGTTTAATGCAAGCTTCAAAGCAGAGAGCTAAGGGATGAAGGGTTGGGGTGAGTCTGTTGCATATTTATGAGAACATTGTTTCAAGCAAAGCCCAGTCCCCAGGCTTTTGGATCAAAGCGGTTTTTAAGAATTCGCAGTGTGAATTGAAGGCGTTTTGCCTGTCATGGTGTCGGTTTAATTTACTGTGCCGATATCTCCATTACGTTGGTGAAAGCTTTCTATAATTGAACAATTGGTGAATCATGATGCGAATATTCATTTGACAGGCAATTTGTTTTGTAACCTTTCGTACGATAAATAATGTTCTTTTTTTTTTCAAAACTCCCAATTCATATGAATCTGGCAGTATTAGAGGCTTTAAAAAAATCTAACTCCGTTATAATTGTGTCTATTTACATGCGCACAAAGTTTTAATCGCTGCTATTACCGGCGACTTGTCGTTAACGTCTGTACAGAATGCATAACGATGTGAGCAAAATGTTCCTGAACTTATGATTCTTCTTCTCATGTGTTGCTTATCTAGGGTTTTATATTACCGCAAATAACAAACTGACTGCTGCCACGCAGGCCTTTTCATTGGATTGGCCGGCGGGAGATGAAGAGAGCTGCCGTTTGTTTATCCTGGCACATTTGGCTGAAACAAGTCACATCGCCCCTTCATTCGCACCTAAAAATTACGAAAAACTCACTGCTGTGTTGCAAGAAATTACGTCTGAAACCTAACGCCGCGTATTTATGTGGTAGGACCTTTATACGTACAATTCTGTTTTACAAAAAAAAAAACACTTACATTTTCTAGATTGAAATCCATTGGAAGGGACTTCGCAAAATAAAGGGGGATTGTTTTAGCTCTTTGTTTCAATTGATCTTTTCTTATTTTTAAAAGTTTGTCAAGTACAATGTTTTTGGTTTTTGAAAAAGGACAAGAAAATTCAGCACCTGTTTCGTGTTAACATTTAACATTTGTGTGTCAATTTGGGCGCGTTGATTGTACAAAATTGTGCTCGCAGTCATGGCTTGACCATACGCACTGTACTGTACATGTTAAAACCTGTCGAGTGTTACATTAAGCAGCTGCGCCTTTCAAATTATGAGACAAATATGAGACCTTTTCTGCCAATTTTGCAACATTCTTTAAAAGTAACTCACCGTAAAGTGTCAATTTACCATGACTAATGTGTGGAATCATGTTTTCCAAGTGTAAGCGTGAGGCATTCAATTAAAGTAATGCGTGTTTGTCCGCATTGCATTGTAGGGTTTAGAGCTGCATATATTTGTCAAGTTCTCTAGGACACAGGATAACATTATACAGAAGGCAAGGACCGTGGCATAAGCAAGGTGTGTTGCATTAGTGCCTATAATATTAACTCACTTCTACTGGAGAGTGAATGTCACATTTTGCATCTCCTAGATTTGTTGGATCTGTACAAAAACATTATATGTAATGGGTCCATTATGTGGAAGCCCAGGGGGCTCAGATAAATACTTTCACCGAAGGACCTCAGCTGAGAGACGCTTAGGCATAGGCTAGAACTCTCTGCCAGCATGGACTTATCACGCAGTTAACCATTCCTGACCTTCGCCAGACAATGAGCCAATATGGGCCTGGAACACAAAATCTATGTTTTATAGCAGCTAATGTTAGCTGTCTGATCATCGAACAGAACCCAGACTTTTAGAATCCACTGCCTCTGGGTAACTGCTCAGTTCCGTCCCTATGATGTTTATGTTCAGACATTAGCGTGAATCAGATGGGTACTGCACTGTGGCCTTTAAAACGTGAACTGATTGACCGAATGTGGCCATTTGCTTAAATCTATTAATGATAGCGAATCAGCATAATATTAAATAATTCTTGGGCAGTCCACTGATGGATGAGGCTTCCCTGAGTTTGTCAGGAGTTATTTGACCTTTCTTTTGCGCCGGTCAGTGCGGGCCAGTGAAAAGAGGCATGACTTGCCGTGATGTTGGCCGTGCGCAGGAATTGAACCTGGCTTCAGAGAGATGTGTCATGATCACTGTGCCATCGCTCCACCACCGTATGGTAATATCACCATTAAAATACGTGATGATATATCCGCCTTCCTCATTTTTCATTTTGATAACAAAAAATAGGTCTTGATGTAAATTTAGCAGCCTTACCGCATCCACATGACTCATTTGTCAAAGTAACGCGAGTAGTAGAGAGATGTGGAACATGTGGTGTAGTGTAATATCGCATCGTGACATGTGCTGAAGGATATATTTCTCAACGGGTACGATGGGTCGCGTTTATCTCTTGTCAGTGGCGAAAACAACATTTTTATCGTTACCTTCATCAAATCACCTGTATCCTTTCATCATGTTTCATGTTTGCTCCTTAATTATCGCTTTCATCACGCATTGTGGGCGGCGAGGTGGCCCAGTGGTTAGCGCTGACGCTTCACAGCAAGAAGGTCCCGGGTTCGAATCTCTCGGCTCGGGTGCCTTTTGTGTGGAGTTTGCATGCTCTCCCCGTGTCCGCGTGGGTTTTCGCCGGGCACTCCGGTTTCCTCCCACAGTCCAAAAGCATGCTGCTGCATAGGTTTATTGGCTCGCAGGCTAAATTGCCCCGCAGTGCCCGGCGATGGACTGGCGTCCCATCGTCGGTATATCCTTGCCTTGCGCCCTGTGTCTGCCGGGATAGGCTCCGGCTTCACCGTGACCCTGTATAGGACTAAGCGGTTTCAGACAATGAGATGAGATCACGCATTGTCTGATCACTCCTGGACAAAGCTCTCTTGGCTAGTGATGGGGCGGCTGTCAATCCATCACGAAGCTCATAGGTGCACAGCTCATACGCAGTAACTAAAGAGGAGATGCTAGAAATTTTATTTCAATGCGGTATTCTGGGTTATTTCTCCATCTCAAGCTCAGTATCCATTTTCCAGAAAAAAATGTCTTGACTGTTGCAAAGGATCTCAATGTTGCCGGTCAATAGAATGTAAATATCAATGCAAAATAACACATGCTTGGCTTGAAACTGTGATACCTAATGATCCGACTCTTCATTAAATTTAGCCACCTTTGAAATGGGTGGTACCATAAGTATGCTATAATCCTCAAGTATATATTATGCAAAAATGTATGCACATCTATACCACGAAACAACAACTTTATTGTGGATTAAAGTTCATAATTCTTGCCGTGCTAAATCGTCATGACCATCTGTTTGTGCAAGTTGTATTTTATTCCGACATACCGTCACACCAATTGGACCTTCCCCAGTTTATCCCCGCAGATGGCTAAGGGTCGCAAAGCAACAAGCGCTCACCTGCACTCCCTCCTCAGCCTCCTCGGCGCGCATTACGGCCGCAGTACCACTGCTCAGCATTCTTTAGGCACGCTGCACACTTGACTTGATAGCGCCAGACCTCACAAGCTCTTAGAACCCCAATTTTTAAACACTGTAGGCCCCACGGGAGGTCACGGAGCACATGACTGTTGTTGAGTGAGGAAAGCCTTGCCTGGCAAACACATTGGCTTCCACTCGGCGCTGCACATGAAGGCGCAAAGGTGCGAAGTGATTTCAAAGCAGATGACTCATTGTGCTCGAAGCGCGATGCCATTGCTATGAGGCATGCGTAGTCTTCCCAGCTGTCATTTGTTGTAGAAATAAACGTCAGCCACTGTTCGATGTTCATCTGAGTCTGGTGGTTCCTGACCCCGACGGTCTCCTTTGACGCAGGGAACTGACTGTATAAATGGGAATGTTCACTCATTCGTTCATTATTAATACCATATCCGCTTAATCCTGTACAGGGTCAGGGGGGGCAGAGCCTGTCCCGACAGATGGAGGGCGCAAGGTGGGGCTATACCCCGGATATGGCGCTAGTACATCGTAGGGCATTGAAGTCAATTTACTCAACAGGACAATTAGCCTTCGCATGTATCCTGTCTTGAAACGGCGGGAGGAAACTGGAGTACCCGACAAAAACCCACATGGACACGGGGAGAACATGCAAACTCAACATAGACACCCGAGCCAGTATCTGAACCGGAGCCCTTCTTGATGATAGGTGACAGGGCTACCCGCTGCACTACCGCGCCACCCCCAGTACAATTAAGTCCTGATAATTTACAGTGCTTTCTTGGATAGAGAGATGCTCTTGTTGCTGACATGCTGTTCTTTCCAAAGCTCCGTGCAGTGCTTTGTGACCCTCTGGTGAAAAGTGCTTTTGAAGTGCAATTATTATTATGTTTATCATTGCCCAGTGAGCTCGCCAGCTCTTTACGGGATTCCTGCGACACAAGGCACTGCTGGATGAAGGCGTTCCGGTACCGTGTCGGTTATTTGGGTGGGTTCTTTGAGAATACTGCACCATACTTGTTAAGAGTGGATTGCTCAAGTGAAATGTACCCACGGATGGGCCACTGATGTTCAGCCATTGTCAATAGCATGGGAAATTAAATATCCCTTTTTAAATGAGGATTGTTTCACCATACTTGACCATGCTCGTCAGAACGGGTTCACGAAAGTTGGTGGGGAACCGGGACTTGTTCAGATATCACTCACCATTTGTATTACCTAGAGCGTGGAGCTGAAGCGAGTGCGCCAGGTGCTTGGTGCCGCGTGCTACGCACAGGAACAACCGTCTCGCCTTCAATTGTACCACCGTTCAATAAACAAATAACAACGTGCACCTCCATAGAACGCACGCATATTCATCCAAGAGAGAACGATGTAGAGGCACGAGGAAGCCTTAGAGAGACAGGGAGGGGGGAAGGAAATCACGCACGGTGCCAACGCCGTGCGTGACATCCTGCCAACATTTGTCAGATGCTGAGTCCTGTAAATTAGAATGTAATCGACAAATTAATGAACGAGTGTATATTTTTTTAATATGTGGGAGGAAACCAGAAAAAACAAGAGAAACCCCATGCATAAGCGGGGGGAACACACAAATATGCACCCGAGGCCGGAAGAGAACCACCTCAAACAGGACTTTCTGTGAGGCACAGATGTTACCGCTGCGGCACCTTGCGTTTAATAAATATACACTCTTCACTCTCAGAGTCCTGGTCACTGCGTAATACCTACTACACGTTTGGTGGCTGCACCGAGTTTAGTACTTCTCTTCTTTATGGATCAGGCTAGAATCATATAGTGCAAGACCATGGCTCTACGGAGGATGGGGAAACACTTGCAGCCAGTGATGAAATCTGAAACAATAGTTGCCACATGACGTTAGTCATCGTTACACTGTAGCATAACAAGCTTTGTCAGACAGCCTGCTCATTTCCTACAGATGGGTTCCTTCAGACTCAAAAAACCATCGGACCCATTAGGCAGTTAGTATTGTACTGACGTATGCCTTAACGTCCTCTCATGTAGAACATTCTATAACGACGTGATGCTCAAACCTTTAACACATGCACGTTGTTTGCTTGAAGTATAACCGTTTTAGTTTATGTATAAATACGTGTGCATGTGTCTCCTTCCCCACAAAGTAACGCAGTTGTTTTCATTTTTATATTTTGTGCATGATGCAGTCGCAACACATTTACACAACGTACGAACCAGCACTTGCCTCAGCGGTTTTGGGCAATGAGCTTGCTGTATTGAGTGTCCACATCACAATATAATTCCTGCACCTACTTCAAGGAATTTCATCATGCGTCCCTTTTTTCTGTACTAAGTCTGATGGACAAGAACATCCCATTTTCCACGCCCCGGTGCCTCTCAAGGTGACTTCCCAATGATGCGATCTGCTTACTCCAAGGATGTTTTGCAAGTTTAAATGTCAGCGAGACATCTCTCTTTGACGTTTGAGAATGACGATACTTGAGGACGGCAAGCTTAAGCGTTCCCAAAGAATGAACTCAAGATAAGAGAGTTTATCGCCTCTTTGTGGGCTCTCTAGTGGTATGGCGTTGACATTTTTAGTTTCTAAATCGCATTATAGTGTTTTTGCTTTGTCATCGTTTTTTTACAACATGAAGAGAACTCCTGGTGACAGCGTCCATAACGAGTCCAGAGGCAACTGCTTCATCCAACAGCAATGCTAGTCAGTGTAGGTGGTATAGAATTGAAAGCATTAAAGTACAGTACAACAAAATGGTTTTGCAACAATAGTTTTGCTCTACTGTTCTCAGTATGGTGGGAGCCTTTTCCAGCATTAGCCAGGCTCATGTCTGCTCAGATGAGAGCTCATACAATCAGGGTGATTTGGTTGTTGCCAACGTTTCATTTGTCCAGTGAAATCACCTGTAAACTTAAAGACCTTTGCACATTGTACAAAGCATTCACTGGAGTCAATTTTGCACAAATTGATGTTAATTACTCGTATATATTTTGTATTCCCACGTACCTATCCTGGTTGTGCTTTTGGCGTCAAATCAGAGACGAATCATCAACAAAGAATAATCACAACACCTTGCTTGGAAAATCATCAGCCTTCCCAAGAGCTACTTCTGATATCTCTTTAAGTTGCCACTTATTTCGACGTTGGGGAAGGAATTCCCACCAGTCCTGCAAAATGTAACACTCTCTGCATAACCATTAAACCGGTATCTTGTATTCCCAAACCTGAAATCTAATCCGGATCTTAGCAGTGCCGTCTTAGCACTTTTACCACCCAGCGACCTTGATTAAGAATCTCATCTCATCTCATTGTCTGACACCGCTTAGTCCTTTACAGGGTCACGGTGAAGCCGGAGCCTATCCCGGCAGACACAGGGCGCAAGGCAAGGATATACCGACGATGGGACGCCAGTCCATCGCCGGGCACTGCGGGGCAATTTAGCCTGCGAGCCAATTAAACTATGCAGCAGCATGCTTTTTGGACTGTGGGAGGAAACCGGAATGCCCGGCGAAAACCCACGCGGACACGGGGAAAGCATGCAAACTCCACACAGAAAGGCACCCGAGCCGAGAGATTCGAACCCGGGACCTTCTTGCTGTGAAGCGACAGCGCTAACCACTGGGCCACCACGCCGCTCTTGATTTAGAATGCGTTTGATAATTTAGCCAATATGTTCAGTCGAGCATGGGGCTCTGTTCAGCCCTGTTCACGGTACCGAGTCAGTTGCAGAAATTCTACAGTTATATAGTCGATATCTGTCTCTCCAGAGGATTATCACTTTTTACGTCTTACAAACATGGATGATGCAGTGAGCTGATCCCCAATTTTTATTTGAATTCAGAGATTTTCGATTTTAATTCAACTGTTCTTGGACATCATAATCTTGCTGGATTTTTTAAAACAATTGCGATTAAATAATGTTGCTGTTCTTTATCCTTGTAGGTATATTATAATGAATAAATGGGTGGCACAGTGGTCCAGTGGGTAGCGCTGTCACCTCATAGCAAGAAGGATCTAGGTTCGAATCTCGGCTCGGGTGCTTTTCTGTGTGGAGTTTGTATATTCTGCTTGAGTCCGCGTGGGTTTTTACCGGGCACTCCGGTTTCCTCCCACAGTCCAAAACACATGCTGTATAGGTTCGTTGGCTTACAGACAAAATTGCCCACAGTGCCTGGTGATGGACTGGCGTCTCATCGTCGGTATATCCCTGCCTTGCGCCTTGTGTCTGCTGGGATAGGCTCCGGCTGACCGCGACCCTGTACAGGACTAAGCATTTTTTGGACGAGATGAGATAAGATACTTATAATAGGTTGGTGCGGTGGTGCAGTGAGTAGCACTATCACCTTATAGCAAAATGGTCTCGGGTTTAGTTCCCGGCTCAGGTGCCTTTCTGTGTGGAGCTATTGGTACTTTTGTCAGTGTATATATGTAAGGAACAGTAAAGGTTTTACCATTTCTGGCAATTATACAGATGTTAAGCTGTTAGAACACCAAAATAGACACTTTTCACAAAGTGTCTAGTTTGCAAAGCCACACATACTTGTGGCAAAATATGCAAACGAAAAGCTTTTATAATATATGCATAGTCCTTCAAACTGATTGGCTTACACCAGACATGGCTTTCTTTGAGCCTGATTCTCATCACATCCTGGCTATAGCCCTCCTGGTGTCCTCTGTCTGCTGGGATAAGCTCTGGCCCATCGCGACCCTGTACAGGATTAAGCGTGTACAGATACTGACTAATTATGATTTATAACGCAAACGCATTAATTGCATTGTAAAGGTATTAACTCAGAGAGCGAACGGCTCAGTGGCACAAGGAAACCGCAGAGAAAGTGGGAGTCAGCTATGCTATTAGCTGACGCCAACCTGCCAGATACTGCTTTCAATATATTATAATGTTATGATGTAGGTTTTCACGGCTCGATGCATGATGATTGCTTCGAAAAGCTGCTCTCTCGGGACAGCCGCGTCGATGGCTCTCTCTCCTCTCCTCGCGACGTTTCGCCTCACACGTTGGAGGCATCCTCAGGCGTAGTATTCGTGCGCGGCTTCTATTGTCTCCTTATATGTGTGGGCGTGATGCGTGTGTTCTTTGTTGTGTGAGTCCGCCTCTGGAGGCCAGTTATTGAAGTCAGGAATGCAGGACATCAGAGAGGGATCGTATAATTGTGTGAGGGGCATCTTTTCATGAGATGGAAATTAGGGGACTAGCCACAGACAAAGCAGGGAGGGGGAAATCACAGTTCCTGGGGTGGGAATAGGATATGGAAATTAGTGTCAAGGTGACTTAGAAGCGGACTCACACAACAAAGAACACACGCATCACGCCCACACATATAAGGAGACAATAGAAGCCGCGCACGAACACTTCGCCTGAGGATGCCTCCAACGTGTGAGGCGAAACGTCGCGAGGACAGGAGAGAGAGCCATCGACGCGGCTGTCCCGAGAGAGCAGCTTTTCGAAGCAATCATCAGAAACCGCTTAGTCCTGTACAGGGCCGCGGTGAACCGGAGCCTATTCCGGCAGACACAGTGCGCAAGGAAGGGATATACCCACGATGGGACGCCAGTCCATCACCGGGCACTGCGGGCAATTTAGTCTGCAAGCCAATTAACCTATGCAGCAGCATGTTTTTTGGACTATGGAAGGAAACCGGAGTGCCCGGCGAAAACCCACGCAGACACGGGGAGAGCATGCAAACTCCACAGAAAGGCACTCGAGTCGAGATTCGAACTCGGGGCCTTCTTGCTGTGAGGCGACAGCGCTACCCACTGGGCCACCGTGTCACCAGAAGTTGGTGTCTCCAAAAGATTGTGGGGACGTCTTTTGCCATCTTAATTAAGACTCAGTAATAAAAAAGGTCGAAGCAGCCATGATAATAAGCTCGTATGGCAGCTGGTCATTCCAGAAGTCAGATGGGACCCACAATTTGGGAAGCAATTTTTTACTGTACCGATGTAGGTTTTCAGGGCTTGATGCATGATGATTGCTTTCAAAAGCTGATCTTTCGGGATTGCCGCGTCGATCGTTCCTCCTCTCTCATTCACGACCTTTCCTCTACCTGAGGATGCCTCCAATATCCTCTGTCCTTTTCTCATGTCCTACCCATCTCAATCTACTCTTTCTCAACACATCCGTTATTTTCTAGATCCTCGTGTGCTCTCTTAATGCCACATTGTTTTTCTTTTCTTTCATTGCACCAAAATAAATTACACGCAAATAAAAAATCGGTTTACCAGCCGACGATGACTTTTCCTTTAAAACACAATCTTCACTGTGCGCTTATTGACCTGTTTGCATTCATTCGTTATGAATACCCGCTTAATCATGTACAGGTCGCGGGGAGGGGGGTCAGAGCCTATCCTGGCCGATAGAGGGCACAAGGTTGGGATATGCCCAGGATGTGACACCAGTACATCGCAGGGCACACTTTTTGGACAATTTACTCAGCAGGCCAATTAACCCGAGCAGCAACGTGTTTTTGCACGATGGGAGGAAACGCACGCGGGCACGGGGAGAACACGCAAACGCCACAGAGAAAGGCACCTGAGCCGGGAACCGAGCCTGGGCCCTTATTGCTGTGAGGCGACAGCGCTGCTCGCTACACCACCGTGCCGCCCGACCTGTTTGCTCCCTCTGTTACATTATTGTTGGACGAAGGCCTCCTCACGCCTCTTGATTAACAGTGTTGGTTTCACCCTATTTCACCAAGCTTATCGATGTGGGTTGATGCAGGTCATTGGTGGCCTTGGACAAGTTTAGGTATAACTCAACACAGACTTTAGAAATAGCAAGAACTCTAACTGTGTTTGTCAGGTTCATAATACATAGAGATAGCTATTGTGCTTTCACTCTCCTCTCATTAATGTTTAGTTTAAAAATGTATATAATTTATATGTACCTATTTACAGGTTAGATACATTTCCATTTACTACTAAAAGACCAGGTCGCAGCATAAACATATGATAATCAAACAACGACAATTAAACTCTTGCATTTCAATAACGTAAACTAAGTTGAAGGGGTGTTCAAATTTGTGATGAGAATGACACTATCACATCAAACCAAGTTGTAATCTCAAAGGTGAAAACTAAAAATGCTTACTTTTTTATGACAGGGAATGACATTCTCTGAATATCTGTATATTTATTATGATACACTTTAAAACAAATTCATACACGCAGGCCTTTCGGTCCCATACAGTATATAGGAGTATCCGTTTAATGACGTTCTCAAAGGACAGCGAGCTCTGAAATGGTGTATTCGTCACACAGAGCCAGAGGCCCGAGCTGGGTAATAAATATGGAAAATAAATGACTTACTCCAGATGTTCGACGAAAGTGACCCTGACAGTGCAATATCAGGCCTCGCATTGCTGGGTCATGTGTCGAGTAGCGATATCCCATGCGTCTGATGTAGCAGTAATCGTCAAGGACCTCGGCAGAGCGTTGGATGTAGATCCTAAAGGCTCTCACAACTTGTTCAAGGGGCCAAAGGTAATCAACCTGTCCCAAAGGTGGCAGTTTTTTCGAAGCTTGAGGGGCGTAGCTTGGCAGTGCACATCATTGTGTGCATCCGTGGCACCTCAACATGACACAGGACCCGAAGCACGCCAACGCTCCCACAGCTGGAAGGCATTATGCAGCTCTTGGTGGTCATTTTCCACTTGGCCTCTGAAAAGTGTGCAGTAGAAGTGTGGTTCCACCTTGCACACGATTTTTTTTTCCCCCTGCCATGATCATGTTTTTCCCTTGCACCGGAGTTTAGCGCCATTCTCCATCCTCGAGCCTGCTGCGCAGTTTGTTGTTAGGCACAATAAAAACATTCGTTGCTACCCATTGAGGGTCAGCGTAAACACAAACATAGCCAGATGGAAAAAATCAAAGCAACAGCGCCGTTTGAGCTGTATCTGCAAGAAAATGTTTTAAACAGCAATAACCTAATTCCCTTTGTTTATATCGGGCACTGCCACTTTACAAGCATTAACCTTTGAATGTAAACTTTACAATATTTCAAACAATATAGCAATATTTGTTGAAGGCTTTTCACCGTGGTTATGCGAGCTAATAAATTCCACTGTAATGGTGCACATCTTTGAAATTAAATTCGTGTAGTTAAAATACACTACGGTATTGTCGTAAAAAGACATTTTTAAAAATAGATTTAGCCTCATCAGTTTCACTCGGGTCTTCTTGCATTTCTGTCGACAATAGTTAACACTGGAACTGTAGAACATGCTTTTATTCTGTGTGGAAAACACATAATTCAACATGGTCCCAACATTGTGCAAAAACTCAATTTAAGCAAAGGGACCTTTCAAGATGTGGGCGGCGCAGTGGCCCAGTGGTTAGCGCTGACGCCTCACAGCAATAAGGTCCCGGGTTCGAATCTCTCGGCTCAGGTGCTTTTCTGTGTGGAGTTTGCATGCTCTCCCCGTGTCCGCGTGGGTTTTCGCCGGGTACTCCGGTTTCATCCCACAGTCCAAAAGCATGCTCCTGGATAGGTTGATTGGCTCGCAGACTAAAATTGTCCCGCAATGCCCGGCGATGGACTGGCGTCCCGTCGTCGGGTGTATTCCTGCCTTATGCCCTGTGTTTCCGGGATAGGCTCCGGCTCACCGTGACCCTATATAGGATTAAGCGGTTTCAGATAATGAGATGAGATGAGACCTTTCAAGATGTTTCCAGCTAATTCATCTACCTGTAAAACGTGATAAGTGTATATAACGTGATCTTCTGTCACCCATCGAAAGCAATTCCAATTAATTGCGTTGTTCAAAGATGCTTAAAGTCGTAAACACCCACGTATTTAGGGATGAGCCACTCTAGTTTTTTTAAACAAATTCCTTCCCAGAAAGACCCCAAACACACAGTTTGTCAGAGACGTGGCTCTTCAGTGGCATTACACCATTTGCTGTCTGCCCATTAGAAAGCTGGTAGTTCTCCTTGCCACAAGCCGGTGTTTATTTTGCAGCGTTAGCAACATGTTGTGTTTGTTTTTATTTCTTCAGGAAAACACATTGTGCAAGAGGTCAATGGTGTATGTGTGCAACATTTCATTGTGAGTGTTTGTTTGGAATGAAATCATCAAGACCGCACGCTAGAAAGCAGATAAACAAAATATATAAGTTTGCGGCATTTTGTGAATGACATAAGTTTATTGAAATGTTTGTGTTGTTTATTTTCACGAATACTTGTATCTTATTCTGGTAAAGTTACTTATTTGCGTTTGGAATACGCGATATATACAGAATAATTAATGAAAAGCACAATTTTTTTACGTATTGTATTTCTGGTCACAGCATTTGAAACGACTATTCAATCAGCTTTGCTTGCTGAGATAACGACTGCGTTTCGTATGTTTAAGTCCAGCGATAAGTTAAAGAACATATTTAAAGATTTGCTTGCTAAGAGCCTCGGTTCCTTAAAAAGCTTGCTGCTGTGTTTGTGCTGCTCTCAGAACAGCAGTATGGTGAAGGGGAAATAAGCCCCAAGTGAGGTCATGCTGGCAAATGCACACAGCAGTGGGCGTGACGCGCCTGGTCTTTCTCAAAGAGGAAAGCAGGTGATTTAATGCGTTTCAGAGTTCTCCATTTGTTTGGCCGCTGCCAATCTGGGTTGGGAAGGAAATACACCCACGTTGAAATCCACGACAATCTCGAAGTCCTGCGGCGGAGAGCTGACAGCCACGCGCTGCCAAGATAATGGCGTCCAAATCAGCTGGCTATCTGTGACGTACTGCTCGTGTGACGTGAAACCAAGGGTTTGCTCAATGATCGTTATTCTCTGCATAAGATAGTATACGCTCCGAGATGAACTACGGTTGGGCTATGAATATATAATACATCGAAATAGATCTTCTTCACAAGTTCTTATACAGTTATATTAGGCATCTGGTGGACATTTGTGTGTGTGTGTGTATTATAAACATGCAAGCAAATTTATGGATTCTTTATGGGCTCTCCAAACGATGCGTATCATGCGAGTGATGGCCTTGCTACAAAACGTGTAAATAATGTTAAAACGTTCAGTGAAATCTATTTGTACAAAACGTGTAAATAATGTTGAAACGTGCAGTGAAATCTATTTGTACAAAACGTGTAAATAATGTCGAAACGTTCGGTGAAATGTATTTGTAGTTGCGTCTCACATTTGTCAGGTGGCACGATAGGAGGTGGGGCCCACGCAACATATGATTCTCATTTTCCATATTTTCAGAATGAGATGTGAAGAAATGCGCTCATGTCTGATATCGTCGTCTGTAAAGCATGGCAAGTTTAGACTGATTATAATTGATAATTGCTTCCAAAAACTGCTTTTTCGGGATAGCCGTGTCGATCACCCCTCCTCTTCGTGACTTTTCGCCTCCCACATTGGAGGCATCTAAAGGCAAAACATGCCAACACAAATGCATTGATAATAGATGCATTGTCCTTGAAAATGATTGGCCCACACCAGAGATGGCTTTCTCATTTCATCTCATTGTCAGAAACCGCTTTGTCCTGTACAGGGTCGCGGTGAGCTGGAGCCTATCCTGGCAGACACAGGGCGCGATGCAGGGATATACCCACGATGGGACGCCAGTCCATCACCGGGCACTGCGGGCAATTTAGTCTGCAAGCCAATTAACCTATACAGCAACGTGTTTTTGGACTGTGGGAGGATATTGGAGTGCCTGGCGAAAACCCACGCGGACACGGGGAGAGCATGCAAACTCCCACACAGAAAGGCACCTCACCTGAGCCGGATTCGAACCCGGGACCTTCTTACTGTGAGGCGACAGCGCTACCCACTGGGCCACCGTGCCGCCCGAGATGGCTTTCTCATCTCATCTCATTATCTGAAACCGCTTAATCCTATATAGGGTCACGGTGAGCCGGAGCCTATCCCGGAAACACAGGGCGTAAGGCAGGAATACACCCGACGACGGGACGCCAGTCCATCGCCAGGCGAGATAGCTTTCTATGGAGCCTAATTCTCTGCGTTAGCCAGGTGTTGCCAAAAGGCAATCAAGTCAGGACAACGCAATATCAATGAAAACCTACATCAGTAAAGTGATAATTATTGACTTTGTCATATTTGATTGTAAAGTTTATATTTGGTAAAATGTTTTACTGTACATTTCCCATTTGCTACTACAATACCCCCATTTGATACGAAGTGCAATTTTTATTATTATTATTACAATACCGTATCCCCCGTGCCATCACCACCTTTCCTTCACGAGCCTTACTCCATACCCACTTCTGTCATCCCACCCCTCTTCTATCCACTCACACATACGCCATATACATTTCCTCTCGCTCTACCCCCTCTTCCTACATCAGTGCTCATTGAATAAAACGTTACGTTATTTCTTTATCGGAACATTAGAGCATGCGTTTCGGATGGCACACAGATATTTGCTGAGCGATGGAAATGGCTTTGGGAGGGCCTTCATCCGGCAGCGGATAGATCACGGTCAATGACTATGATGAGGACAATCAGAATGATGATGAATCACAAGAGCACAAGATTCTGCTCCTGAAACCAGTGACAACATTATTGAATTTGCAACTAAGTGGTCGCAATCATTTTAACCAAAACCCACCAATCACCCGGTCAGTGGAAATTGTGATGTTTGCTTAGACAGTTCACTGGCCTTGGCGAAAAAAGAAGCTGGCCAGCTTTTGCCCGTGATACCTCCCACACTCCAGGGCAATTTACTGAATAAACTGTTGTCGGTATTTGCCGGATGTGCAGCTCTTATCTGTGGGAGGTTACCTGTATGTTCTCGACAGACAGAAACTGTTGTGTTTGCACCGCCTCCACTTGCGTCACATTCAGACGTTTTAGCCCAAAAAGAAAACAAAGATTTGTTGTCTTTAACAGAGTAACGTCCACCCCCCCCAACCCTATGCTTTACAGATGGACGCTACCAGAGCAGTGTAATGATCAGCACGCTGGAATGGCAATCCCGAGGTCGTCGGTTCGGTTCTGTCTCTCGTTGCAGGAGAGGTCCCTCCAGCACTCCAGTTTTTGTCCATCCAACAATATAATTGGGCACAATAAAGCTGATTTTAAGTTAAGTGTGGTGAGATAAACTGTGGCTACTTCCACCTCTGGCTAACATTCAAGGGTAGACCAAATACCCTCTACACGGGGCTCTATATCGGTCTCTCACGTGGAAGGGTCTCATACCAGCAGTGGCATGAGTCAGTAATTGCAAGGATGCACCTCTACTTTTACCTATATGAGTTAAACCGATTACAGTACAGTGTGATTATTGTAAGAAAAACAATTGCCTCTTCTAAACCTGATTTACCGTGATTGAAAACAAGTACCACGCAAGGTTTATGCAGCGTTGACGAATGAATTTAACGTCGTAACAAATATAACAATTCAAACATATATTTTAAAGAAATAAATTTACGTCAACTGTTCTGTTTATAAATATTTACCGTGTGGTTTATTTTTATTTTTAATCCCGCAAATATTGAATATTGTGTTAAGACTCATGCTTTGTATACAATAAAAAACCTGTTGGAAAAAATGCCCTCTTATCAAGTTACATTTATCTGATGTAATTAGACTTGACACCAGTAGCAGAGTAAAACATTCACTCTGACAGAATTTTGTGCCATGAACCTGCTATTCTTTCACAGGAAAGAATGCTTACGGTTGAAGAATGGGGTTCTAAACATCTAATAATGATGTTCATGTGACAATAGCTCCAATTAATTACATTGCCAGGAAAACCTGGCTTAGTCTCCAGACTCTTCATTAGGGGGGTCATGCATTGATTTCTATGAACAATTCAAGTGATGAGCACTTTGCTTAGAGTGCAAAACCACTGGAGAACCCTGGAGAAAACCCAGCACATATATGAAGTGGTGGCGCTGACAGGGTCGTGTCCTAGCTACTCTTCATGGCCACACACCCTGCAAGAGCTGGTGGCAACTCATTTATGTGTTAGCTAGGCTCAAATCTGCATGGCTTCAGAGATCTGATGAGATCGGGCTCACTCAGTGAGCTCTGGTTGCAGCAATATCACATCTCTTTACCTGTTCCTTTAATGATGTGAGCATACTAGAAAGGGCCATAGTCATCACAAAGTTTGATGTATTTCATGCTACATGTTAACCTAACAAAGAATTTTTTTGTGAATTTCAAATTACTCCCCAATAATGATATACTGGGAAAAAAACGATACGTAGGGGTACACATCAGGGGTTGGTGGGAGGAGAAACGCTGGTTAGTGGCACAGTGGTCTGCATAGTGTGCCACGGACCCAGCAATTCTACTGTAGTCTCTGGCCACAGTTCATTATCATTGGTGAGTGAGATCTAAACTGGTCGTGGGCCCTGTCCATCACCGAGCAGCATGATGCACATGGCCAATCACACCCATGACTGGCATGGCACTGAGAGGCCTTCACCCAGAATTCTATTGACAAAGGGATGGATTCATCACCATCATCATCATTACCAGTACATAATACTACTAATAATAATTGCACTTCTAGAGCGCTTTTCACCCGAGGGTCACAAAGCGCTGAAAAGAGCTGTGAAGAGAACGGCATGTCAACAACATCACAATAGATCAATTGAATAAAACAATCACTATAAATGAATGAAGGACATCAAGTGACAAAGTAATCGTTAAAGAAGGCAGGAATCCGTGATCCTGAGCAGGCACAGATCAACAGCGAGCCATCATCCAAGCACACAGCAGTGAGCAGCATCAACAGTCCTAGCATGAGGATGTCAAGGCCTTACGGAACAAGTGAGTCTTGAGACGGGATTTGAAGACGCCCGGCGACGTAAAAATAGCGATTCGAAGACTCTCCAATTAAAGGAGGCTGGCGTCAGGAAGGGTGTCCGGTCATAAAATTGTGTCCCTACGTCCTTGGAAGGCAACGGGCCAACCTGGATCAACCTAGATATGGGCCATTTAAATCGGTAACAACAACAACATGTATTTTATATCAAAATAGTTGAAACAGGCAGCGCTTTAATAATGAGAGCCAGAGAGCTGCACACCACAGCAGCCAGTGATGGGGCAGACACGTCATGATGTCTTTACCCATGCATTAGTCCTGGCCTGTTGCTTATTGTCATTAAGAAAATACATTTAAAGAAGGATATCAGCACAAGTCATATCTAAAACGGTCAAAGCCTTGATCATTTGTGCATTATTTCTGTCTGGCACCAAGTCGCTTTTTGTAATGTTTTCATAATACAAGCGTGTTGATAAAACAGAATGTTATCAAAGCATATGCTTATTTAGGAATGTCTGCAGTTATTTTTGTAAATGTTAAGGCATTGCCTCAGTTTTTCATCGTGCGTTTTTTTCATTCATTTTTTTCATTGTGAGCGCATATCCACAAAAAACAACTAAACACAACATTTTGGGAGCGATGCAACATTTTACATGCAAGTGAAATACTTTTTTCAATGTTTTTGTTCGTCAACTGCATTTATAATATCTATATCTTCTCATTTTTCAGGTCACTTTGAACAGTCTCATTTTACATTTTGGTCCTGATATACTACAAATAATACAATTCGTAACGCGTCACACAAATTCCACATCTGGCCATGGACGAGGAACAGATATGGAGGCGCGAGGAAGCCGCAGAGTAGCTGGGAGGGAGAAGGCAGCCAAGCAGTCAGTCGGCGCCAACATTTGGCAGACACTGTATATTATAATGTTATCGGCCAATAAATTTACTTTTTTGTTGTGGGAGCGAGCTGGAGAACCAAGACAAAACATATGCATAACAGGGTAGAACACACATACTCTTCACAGAAAGGCACCCGAGGCAGGAATAGAACTGCCTCGGGCAGGACTTTATTTCTGTGAGGCCAGAGGTTACCGCTGCACCACCGTCACCCACTGCGCCATCCTGCCACCCACTGTGCCACGCTGCCACCCACTGTGCCACCCTGCCACTAACTGTGCCCCCTGCCACCCTGAGCATTGGGGTCGAAAAAAGCATTAGAAACCGTCGCTCTTCCACTTTCTCTGCCATCCACTTCACGCTGGATTATTCGACTCATCGTCAGCACCAGCAATCTTTACTTACCATGTCAAAAATAGCTGCCATGCTATGAAGGCTCTGAATTTTCCAGTCAAATATTTGAAGAGAGGCACCTCCAACCTCGGTTCCACACCACAACGCCAGTATGCTAACTCTGTGATCCTTCAAGGCAATGTTTTGGCACACATGCATACACAACGTAAGACTTGACAGCTACTCTAGAAAAAACTGTAATGTGAAATATATATTTTAAAGGATGATGGTAAACTTCATACTCTATGTTATGCTATGCCTTGTTTTCGTGAATTACTGTAACATGTTGTGGATGGCTCTGTGGCCATCTTACAGCAATAACTTCCTGGGTTCGATTCTCGGCTCGGGTGCCTCTTTGTGTGCACTTTGCATGTTCTCCGTAGCGTCCGTGTGGGTTTCCACGAGGTATTCCGGTTTCCTCCGGTTCCCAAGACATATTCCCTTGAGTCATTGGTCTGCTGACTAAATTCCGATTAGAATCTTATCCAAGATATAGCCATGCCTTGTGCCCTGTGTCTGCCGGGACAAGCTCCGGCTTCACTACGACCCTCTGAAGCAGCGACTACTGAAAACAATGCCTTTCTAGGTACCATATCCTACAGGACGTTGGTGGCAATGATCTCCCACAAACCTCTTCTGTCTGAACAACTAAGAATGTCTATTGTTGATATGTTAATCCATGTAATGAAATATTTTGTAAAATACAAACTTAAGCTCTGAAGTTGGAGGCTGCTTGTGTAAGTATTGACTAGATTTGCCCTCAGTTGGAATTTTTTTTAGTACAAACAGCGACTGTCTGCGTCAAGTCTTTCACTCCATCCCTCACTCTTTTAAGCACACATGCCTGACCATTCAGCAAACCCGCTTACACCACGGCATACACCTTCTGCAATATGACATTACAAAAGGTTGTTTTACAGACAAAATAAGCACGTGGCAAGGCCTTGTACTTGTTTACCTACATGAGCAGTGAAAACGCACAACACACGTGTCTGGCTGAATGCATACTATATACCCTTGTTTTCCAGCAACAGAGATCGAACTGAAGCAGCGCTGTGTTTTCGGGATCTAATTAAGTGTGACTGGGAGTCAGATTATCTGGAGCATTTGGGATTAACGACCAGAGAAAAACATGTGGTATAGTGTAAGTTGGGAAAGCGATTATATTTTACCATGATATTTATATTTATTGTGGTGTAAAGCATTTCCATGTTAAACTGTGAGGACTTCATTGTAACTACCGTGGAAAATTGCAGTTGTCATACGTCACGCATTTTCAAAGCCTGGAATATATTTTGTTCATGGACGAAACTATATCCAATATTACGCATAATTTTCTGCAGCTGATCAGATGACAACGGATCTTTAGTGAAAGTAAGAAAAATTACGTGGTTGTGTGAGTTTTGTGTCGTTGTAAATAAGAGGAATACCCTGCATAGGCAGTGTATGACATTAGTGTAATCATCTGCCACTGGAATTTTGCGCCTGCCAAGTGCTATTCAACTCCTCGTGATTGCAGACTCTGGCCACTGACCTTGAGCTTCTGGATTGTCTCAGAGAGTGTCCCAGGGGTCTAAAGAATCCTTGACAGACAGCGTTCGCTCTCCTGCTTCCAATGTTGAAGGTGGATGCTGTTTGGGAGAGAGCCACAAGAGCTTGTTTGCGAGAACTTGAAGTGTAAAGGGCCCACATTCCTTGTCCAATGTCCTGATGCTGAACAGGTCTTGATTTTTTTTCGTGTGCCCTTGACATTCCAAAGCTACTCACTCAACTACATAATCTGCTCGCAGTGAGCGTGGTTGTCATCATAACAGACATGGATAATTTATAATAATTTTTAAATGCTGGATAGAACACTGCTTGGATCGAATTAGTGTAAAGTATTATAGATGGGTACTTTTTTTTCCTCTAATGGAAACAGATTTTTTTCTTGCCATTAGCTGTGCGGCTGCTGATTTTGAGATGCTATAATTATTTTTTTTTTCAGACATTGTGTTTAAATTATTTCTTGGTAGTACTTTCAAGTATGTATCATTCATTTCACATGGATTTGAAAACACGAATGATCCCACAATAATATTCGCTGGGGGTTCGAGGTTTGAATACAATTGGACGGGATGATGTTGTTTCGATTAAGGTCATACCTCAATTCTGAATTGATAATTTCTTCATGTCTGTAGTGATTGGCAACGGGTTTGAATTATTAAGTAATAATCTATTACGCAATCCTATCAGACTTCAACAACATCAGAATAACGAATTAAGCCATTGGTTTTAACTTTAGTACTACAAGTTTGGGATGCTGCCACGATGTAATGGTTAGCACACTGCAATTGCAATGCAGTGATTACCAGTTCGACCTTGTGGTGCAGAGTTCAAACGGTGGATAACAATGTTTAAATCCTCACTCAGCAGTTTACATGGATACAGCACGGTTATCAATCTGCAGGCCACGTGCGGTGGAGTAAAGTGTGGGTACTCTCACCTTTTCCAATAAGTCTAAGTGTGGGAAAGGAAACCAAAAATGTCTTCTACATCGGTGCTCAAGAAGAAGAGAGCCATAGCCAGTAATCAAACTCGGGTATATGAGTTCAAGGAGCTTTACATGAACCAGAGATACTTCTCAACCTTATACAGTTTTTTTCATGCGTCTGATTTTCCTTATGTCGTGTTACGTATGCATAGTGCCAAGTTACATTATAAATTATTGTTAAAGGTCTTTCCATTGCACTACGTATCTATTCTCATATAAACCTTTTTTTTGTAATGAGCTTCATTTATCGGAGGTCTATCACTGCTCTTGCAGCAAAAATGGGATATTTTCATAACCTGGCATGACTATGGTGTGTGAGCCGGGTTTTATTAATCTATAGATTCTACATTTTAAAGCAACGTGCATCTCAGCAATATTACGGTGTTCTCTGTGCAGGAATGCACCCGCAGTGTTTAGTCAGTGCTCATTTGGTATTCTCCTTTGTTATTTCTGGATTGTGTTTAAATGTTGGTGATTGTTTTAACTACACCAACTGAAAATTCCTACTTTCTAAACTATTTGATGAAAACCAAAACAAAATACATCACAATGCTTAGAAAAATAATTTAGGGAAATTATTTGCAATAAAAACACACTACTTTTTTTACTAAATATTTACCCGCTATAAACAGTGCTTATTAAATCAAACCACTTAATGTTTTAAGAAAATGAAAATTATACTCTGATAAAAGCGAAAAACAATAAAACTCATGTAAGATTTATCCACTCAATAAAGCTTTGTTTAACGTTTTTTTTACTACTCCTGGGGAATGAACCTCAGGTGTTTGGTGTCAAACAATTTTAACAATTTATGCCGATATAAAAAATTCTAAATGACCAGTGAACGCAATTGACTATAAATCACTCGCAAGGATACATGCGCACCACATATAGCAATGCTTACTTTGAACACATTTTTATCATATGCTACATATACGATATTTTTTTAGAATATTTTTTTTTCGACCTTTTAAGCGTTCACATTAACATTTTATTCCGAAAAAAAACAAATTACCAGATAGAGCACATCGATAATATCAAGTGTGATGTAAAGGTAAGACGTGTCACAGGTAAAATCTGTGGCCTTTTAACATGAATTTAAATAGTTACTTTAATACAGTACTTCAAGGATAGGTGATTCCTAAGAGTCGTAAATGTCAGATGTTAGGCTTGTCTGATGACATCCAACGCTCAATAACTATGAGCACATACATCATGACTCTGAATAACAGAAACTTCATGATTCTTACGGCCTGGCTAGCATGCGTTGACCATTTCAAAACACTTTATGTGCATAGATACTCAGTATTCTAGGATTATTTAATAACTTATTATATTTTGAGGTTTAAAATTAAAATCAAGAAATGATTTAGAAGTAGTGATATATAATGATGTAGTAGTGATATATTTTAATGCATGTAATTGGTGACTTGTAATTTGCTTAAAAAACAACAACATCCGTACACACATTTCAATGCAGTGTATGAAAAATGTGTGACGCTTATTCATACAGTGCAATGGAAGCATGTATGGAAACTCATATAATATTTGGAGATTAATTGTGTAAAACATTTAGTGTACTGATGTATGTATGTATTCACTTCTAGATGAAGGATTGCTTACCAAAGTCGTTCTTTCGGGAAAATCGTACCGAGCACTCCTCTCCCCTTCGCAAATCATCTTAAAACATTTAATGCCTCTAAACTCTAACCACTCTTTAAGACGTATTATTGTTCACCAATAATGGAACCAGCAGGTGGGGCAGAGGAACGATTTTCCTGGAAAACAGCGTTTATTTTGAGTCCTCAAAATACACAATCGCCTCACTAACGGTCACTTTATTTTGATGAATAAAAGATTAATGAGAAGTTGATGAGATGGTGAAGGCAAAGAATTTGAAAGTAACAAGAGATCCCACCAGATGTCTACAAAAGAAAACTTATGCTAACTCTAGTTTCTTTTTTGATTCAGAGTATATTAAACCTTCGTCTGAAAAACATCATTGGATTATGTGACGCTGGGCACCACTGGACTTGACCATCTGGTGCAAGGTGCTGGTTTTAAAGTTTTCTTTGCCCCAGTGATAATGAAATACCCTTCAGCTAGGTGGTGCCTCATTTGAGAAAGTGTCAAATGTCTCTATTTTCCTTTGATGCTGGTGGATATTGTGACCCATGAGATAATTTACTGTAACAGGGTCCTTGACAATCCATTCAAAGGCTTTATTTTTTAAGAAAACAATTTCTATCTCCTTTCACAGGACCTTGCCTTTCTTGCTCATATTTTATGAAAAGCCTGGAACAACATGTTTCATCGGTCATTGGACAGTCATCCTCAGTATCCTCTACTGGGTCAAAGGCCTCTTTTATTATAAGATGTGGATTTTTCCATTCAGGATTTTTTTTATTTGTACAACATTTTTGTCTATCCTAATGAAAAGGCAAATGGAAGCATTATGCCGGCATTTTCATTTTAAAAAATCTATTGCAATTTTCTCTTTGGCCTTTGTGCCAAATTTTAGTTACTTTATTGCCTGACCCACAAAGCAAAACTTTTTCAAGAAAAAAGGCCCTTTTGTGTGATGTGAAAAGTGATGGATTTTGAAAGGCACAAAATAATTATAGTGACGTAAAATCCACTTGGCTTGTGTATGATTTTAACTGAAAAAGAACCCTGCCGACTGTTTGAAATTATAGCGGCCTTGCATTGCAATCTTTTGACATTGAAAGCCTGTTGTTACGGACACGTTGTAATTAAAGCTGTTTCGAAATAAGTTGCGTTTTTTTTTCAAAACGAATGCCGCTTAGGAAGCGTATGTTTATTAGAATGCTGTTAGTTAAATACAGCATATAGTAGTGTGTTACGTAGTTAATTATTTTGTAATAAAGCGCTACAAAATGGCATCATTTGTTTCAGAACAAAGACAAAAAATAAACTGTTCGGTCTGTGAATTATTCTCATGAAACGTCCCATGATTTATTTTTAAACGGAAATGTGTATGCAAAGGTTCTTTAAAATCAATATACCTGAACATACAGCCTTTTACAGGCATTAATGAATAAAGAAGCTACTCGTAGTCCAAATTAATCTGGGACCAAGGAAGGTGTGATAGGAGTGTTTGGTTAAGCGTGTGCGGTAAGAATGGGTCCTAAGTACCAGGAAGCTCGGATCCCACCCCCCATATGATTCTAAATATAAACAATGCTAGTGGTAACGTAACTTGTTATTTTTAGAAATGACCAAAACCTTTCATCATATGCCCAGATCGCACCTCCATTAGATGGGTGACAGAACCTTCTCGTGCGCTGCTCTCAGACTCTAGAATGCCCTTCCGTTGGAAATTCACTCAGCTGAGTCTCTGGGCATCTTCAAATCCCATCTCAAGACTCACTCGTTCCATAAGGCCTTGAAGTTCTCTGACTGGGACTGTTGATGCTGCTCACTGATGTTGTACTTGGATGATGGCTGGCTCTTGACCTGCGAATCTTTCTCAAACACTCTTTTCTTCCGTTTTTTTAACGATTATTTTTTCTGTTATTTTACGCCCTTCATTGATTTATAGCCATTATTTTACTTTAATTGATCTTCTCTGATGTTGTTGTTGACGTGCCGTTCTTTCCACAGCTCTGTGCAGCGCTTTGTGACCCTCGGGTGAAAACGCTCTAGAAGTGCAAATATTATCATTATTAACAGATGTTTCAAGACCTTGTTTGAATTAAACATTATTTTAAAACTCTCTTTAACAAGATTTATACAATCCTAGTACTAAGCATCAAGGCACTATGAAGAATAATAAAAATAAATCTACACTTTTGTTATTGCACTTAGTAATAGTTAAATTTAAAAATAGTTTATGGCACTTGTCAGTCCACTTCTGCATGAAGTCCTTCACGTGTTATTTGTCATGGGGTCTTTTGACCAACCTTACGGATGATAGCTTACCAAAGCTGCTCTTTCGGGATAGCCGTGTCGAGCACTCCTCCTTTCTCCTGCTCGACGTTTCGCCTCTGACGTTGGAGGCAACCTCGGGGCGTGCTGTTAATACCTACAGCAATACATTCTTCACTGTGCCAGTTATCACCGAGGATTAGTGGATCGTGTTGACCTCGGCCAGTCGTTGAACTCAGGTTACCGGGATCACAGTCCAATGTGCTAGCCACTGCACCACTACTCCACTTATGTATGGCCTATACTTTCCCATGATTGAAAAAGTTAAACACACATTCCCTTAGATGTATTGTATGAAAACACTTCACTGCGTGAGGATGATTGATATTGAACAAGTAGAGGTGACAACAATGTAAATATTGTTTGTTCTTTTTTTTAAATTCAAGTTTAAGTTGGTCACGGATACCAACAAGTCTTGTGCTGCTCATTTTCCAGCGGTGGTGACAAGACCATGTCCACTCCCTGACAGATGTCAGACTCTTTGTTTACAGACTCTTAAAAAGGAACGTAATTTTGTCATCACCGCGTGTAAAGAAATATGCTTAGTTGTTTAAAAAGTGAAAGCTTCTAAAGCGGGAAGTACATTGGAAATGGAAAATCTGTCTTTTCATGAAAGATTTACTGGAGACACTGGCGTTTGTACCTCACAAATCAGTCCACATCAGGGCATTAAAAATTGATGATTATAGTGTCTCGGATTATATAAACGTTACTGTGTTACACCTACTTACTACATCATTTTGTGAAACACAGCCTTATTTTAAAACGAAAAACACCATACTGATGTACAATTTAAATGGATGGCAACGTCAATGAAATGTTTTTTTTTTTAATATTCACAATTGATTCAGAAATCATATCATCAGTGCTCAAGTAATGCTATCATTAAACAAAACATATGCGTCTACATTTTAAAAAGTCATGGATCAGATTTTCCTGTATCCCGACATTAACGTTAATACACAGTTAGCTGAATAATAATGCACGGGAACTCAAATGATCAAATATCGTTTGAATGTAATTTAGTTCATTCATTCATTACTAATA
>JAZEWT010000005.1:17155307-17165952 GCA_036362905.1 Mordacia mordax
ATAGGCTCCGGCTCACCGTGACCCTATATAGGATTAAGCGGTTTCAGATAATGAGATGAGAATGTGACTGGCAGACAACGAAAGTTTCTAAAGCTATGTTGTTTAATACCAGTCAACTTATGGACGCTCACAAGAATTTCGCTGTATGCTAATCAAGTGACCAGTGTGACCGTTACGAGCAAACTACTGTCAATTATAACTTTAAGATATTTTGTCACGGTAATAATAACAATTACAATTTTCAAGCACCTTTATACAAAATACTCAAGGAACTGTAAATTACGTAACATCATGGGGCATGGCGGGAGAAACACGAAGAACCGTACATGAGTTAATTGAGAGAGAGAGAGGACTCTGCCGTAGAGTAACGACTAGGATCAGTGGCTTGACTTTCCACCGCAACGGTTAAAATAATAGGAACGTGTTTTTGTTAATCTCCCTGCTTCTCTGTACCCAGTAATACACAGTAGCGTAAATGGGTGTACCAGAGTAAATTGGCAGGTCAGTGACATGGGGTAAAGTGTGCGTACTCTCAACTCTCCCAAAATGTCTGGGCCGGTGTGCAAGAGTAGACAAAAATACTCTCCAGCAGAGACCCTTCCACCACAAGCGGTGTGGGCAGAAAATTGCACGGCTACATGTATACCTTTTACTGGGTTAAGTAATTGAATTGGTGACTATTATTCAAGAAGTTGAGGTTATTACAGTGGATAGATAAATTATAACAAATTTGACTACCTTAAGCATTACCAACAATTTGTACAAAAATGTGGTAACAATTTGTTGGTGGGCATGTAAACAAGTGTAGGTTAATTGAACAAATCGAACCCGATATTCCATAGAGCGGGTATTAAATGGCACTATAGCTCTCTCATTATCTGAAACCGCTTAATCCTATATAGGGTCACGGTGAAGCCGGAGCCTATCCCGGAAACATAGGGCGTAAGGCAGGAATACACCCGACGACGGGACGCCGGTCCATCGCCGGGCATTGCGGGACAATTTTAGTCTGCGAGCCATTCAACCTATCCAGGAGCATGCTTTTGGACTGTGGGAGGAAACCGGAGTACCCGGCGAAAACCCACGCGGACACGGGGAGAGCATGCAAACTCCACACAGAAAGGCACCGGAGCCGAGAGACTCGAACCCGGGACCTTCTTGCTGTGAGGCGTCAGCGCTAACCACTGCGCCACCGCGCCGCCCGGCACTATAGCTACTGACAATAAACATAAGATAATGCATAGTACATGGTGTTGTACAGGAACACGAGTAAAGAGATATAGGTACATGGTAAATATGTACCGTAACGGACAGATACTCATATTGGGACATGGTGAAATTTAAAAGCACAGCAATTGTGTTAAATTACAGGGTAAAGGCGATTAAGGCACGTACAATATGGGGGAATAGTTAGATGTGCACATGACGGCTGACAAAACAGGATTATAATGGAACGGCGATATTTAAAACGCGTGGTGTGCGTGCAGCAAACACGGAGAAAAATAGCAATAAGATCAGACAATGCACGAAAAGATTAACAGTGGGACGAATCGCTGGTGTAAATTGGTTTAATCTGCACAAATTTTCAACAAAATTCTGAAACCGTTTATATAATGAATACAAGTGATAACGCTCGGCACATAGATAATTTTCAAAGTATTTGTTCCAGAAGACGATTCGGAGGTGCGAGGATAAGGTGGGGGGGGGGTGGAGTAGGAAGCCACGTGTTCAGCCGGCGCCAACATTTTCCAGATATTCTCTCCTGTGCATAATAACTATATCGGCCAATTAATTAATGATTGTGTTTTTTATTTGTTGCGGGAAGAAAGTGGGGTAAAAAAAACCTCTTCAGAAGCTGGGGGGAACACACAAACTCAACACAGATGTTACCACGATGCCACCTTACCGCCCAAGTGTACTCATTTATTGTACAGCTCTGTCAATCCACTGCTGCACGAAGGCCTCTCCACTACGTTGGTCATAGGGCGTTTGACCATACTTCCTCATGATGGATCAGCGCAAGTTGGTGGAGGGGAGGACCTAGTTCAAATCTCATTAACCACGAATGTTAACCAATGCCTGGAATCCACGAGTGGTCATCGGTCGTACTGGGCAGCGCACTGCGCACTGCCCAGTGGACGATTGCTTCAGCATCGCAATACGCGATGCTATATCAATATTATTTATTCCAGTTTTCAAACGTCTACATGATGTTTCACCGAAGCAATGCAAGAGGCAGAGCATTTAGTAAGAATCATTGAGAGATAAAAAAAAAACTAATCAGATATCAGAACCATAGTTTACGAAATAGCCATTGCAAATGTTCATTCCGAAAACGTTTTTTTTATTGCTCGCGCTTGGAGAGAAAAAAAAATGACAACTCAATGCAGCATACTACTATAGAAAGAAGAGAAAGAAAAGTATAGTGGTGCTGTGTCGTAAATTTCATTTTCGTTATTGCGCGGGCTGCTGCGTGTGTGGGGCGTCACGGCTCACAAGCAAAAAGCACCCTGTAAAGAAAAAATAAACGAGCAAAAATTGAATCAAGCGTATTGTACAGTTGCTATAATTGTTTCACATGTTTGTGCTGGGTGAGCTAATGCATGGAAAAGGATTACGTTCCATTGCACACTTCAGAACACGATATAAGAAAGGGATTTGAATGAAATATTTCCCCTGTTGCCTTTAGATTTATATCGAGCCGCAGCAGTGGGGGTAACATATGATGGGTCTGCCTGTTTCTAATTTTCAGGAGTAAAACTGCATGGCTTAAAAAACCAGCACAGGAGGTTTAGCATGGTCTGATTTTCTCTGGCTTCTGTAATCCACTTGACCTGATGTCTTTGTGCTGGAGGGAGAAAAGCACCACAGAGAATATAAAGTTTTAAATGTAAAAAAAGCTCCTCTGGTGGAAAAACAGTAGACTCATTTTTAAATTGTTGTTTGTACTGATTAATTTTGTATAATAAAATAACATTACAGTTTCCTTGTTATGAAGGTAGTTGGTCAGTTGTTACCTAGAAAAAAGGGCACACGTGATTAACAGGGATTTTATTATTTTCGCATTACCATACTTCACGTTACATTTGTAATTGTACTTTAATGGCACGATAACGATCTCTGCTGCTGGGATCATAATCATCATTAGTGGCTGTTTTTCCTGCTCCCATTGCTAATGTTGCCGAGTGCGACGCGGCGCGTTTGACTTAGTACTCCTGGGCCTGTGGACCCACTGGAAAACACGAGAAGAGCCAAGAAGCATTCTTGCGGTAGATATGGCAATGGTGTTGATGTCAAACGCTTGATGGATGACAAGCTCAATCAAAGCGATGTTTCTCAAGAGGACTGTCATTTCTGGCTGGGCGATTCAGCCATTGTTTGTATACTCCACGCGTGTCCTCGTGTCTTTGTCGGTGTTTTCACGCAGCCCAGCAAGGTTTCAATAAACGCAAACCTGTAAAGCTTCCAAAGAGACACAAGAGTGCGTGGTGAGAAATGAAGATGAGGTGTTAATAATGGCAGTATAAATGAATAGATATAAGCGTTATCTTCACCTATAAGTCTGCAAACTCTGTGCCACCTCTCTCTACCCTTAACAAGGGCTATTATCCAAAATGTCAGTTTACTGCACATGTTTCAATCACACGAGAGGCCATTTTTTCAGTTGCTCATTGCAATATTTCACCTGGATAATACACTGATGCCCAGCGTGTCAGTTGACACATAGAGCAAATACACAGACACGTGTAAATTGTCACAGCCGCCCACGTACTTTGCTTTTAAGCAATTTGGATCGAATCCATCAAGCGGCACCCCGCCTAGGGGCTCGCCACTATCACCACTATCTTTATCCTTATGTTCAATCACATGTATTTGTGTGTGGCATACGTGCGTTCCCTCATTCCCTCCATTTTTGCATTTGTTCAGTCCTTTCTGTGGAAGGCATATGTGGCATATGCGTGTACATCCAGTCCACCCCGGGGGTGCAAATGTATTTATGTATGTTAAAGCGTGCACGCATAATCATTAGCCTCGAATCCGTAACAATACAATGAAGTAAAGAATGTAGTGATCATTAAAACAAATCTATTTAACTTACATGTGAGTTGTGATAAGCTCCTCCTCTATCCTTCACTCGACCCGTTTACGCAGGAGGGCAGGGTACCTACGTTGTGGTAACATCTGCAGGGTGGCGCAATAGTCACATCTGTGCCTCACAGAAACAATGGTCTGCCCAAGGCAGTTTGATTCCCATCTCGGGCGCTTTTCTGTGTGGAGTTTGTGTGTTCTCCCCCTGTTCTGCGTGTTTTTCCCCCTGCTTCTCTGGTTTTCTCCCACAGCAAAAAATTACCGATGAATTCATTGGCTGATAGTATAATATATAGAACACAGTGTTTGGCATGTGTTGGTGCTGGCTGACTGCAACGATGCCTCCCCCCCCCTGAGGTTTCCTCACACCTTTGTAATGATGTCAGTCACCCAAACTAAGGGTGGTGCCAACTAAATTACAATAAATAATAAATTAAAGGAACAGCTTCGAAAATCGATCATTATGCAGTGAATCATGACAACCTACGTTAGTATACATGAGTTGCGTTTATCAGAGAATGTAGCTGATCCATCCCGTCTATAGGAGTTTAACACATTTTCAAAGCAACACCTGTTCCTCATGCTTAGTATATTTAAAGTTGTATTCTCAAAATCATACGCGGAATTTGCTCATATTGATTTGCACTTATATATGTACATGTTTCTCTAAACATATAACAATATCCACGGTTGCTTTTGTAGAGCATGCTCTAAGTAACGTAAACCACAAGTGCTTGACACACATTGGGTACATATTGCAGTGCACAGCATTGCAAGGGATCAACCAAGCACCTCATATCCCACTACAAAGTTGATACAGATGCTGTGAATTTGATATGTCGCTAAAATAGCGTCTTACCTGTGCAATGCTTGTACACTGGAAAAATTTTCAAGACATGAGGTCTTACATTATATGTATGGTATTGCTGAATTCAAGTTGGGTTTTTTTGATGTTATTAATGCCGAAATATTGGAACCACTGTCTGAACAACGCCGATGAATGGGATTCGGCAAATGTAGAAAACAGGACAAGTTAGGGAGTGGAATGTTTAATGTTAGGGCGGCACGGTGGCCCAGTGGGTAGCGCTGTCGCCTCACAGCAAGAAGGTTCCGGGTTTGAGTCTCGGCTCGGGTGCCTTTCTGTGTGGAGTTTGCATGTTCTCCCCGTGTCCGCGTGGGTTTTCGCCAGGCACTCCGGTTTCCTCCCACAGTCCAAAAAACATGCTGCTGCATAGGTTAACTGGCTTGCAGTCTAAATTGCCCACAGTGCCGGTGCTGAACTGGCGTCCCATCGTGGGTATATCCCTGCCTTACACCCTGTTTCTGCTGGGATAGGCTCCGGCTAACCACCACCCTGTACAGTATTAAGCGGTTTCCTACAATTGAGGGTGAATTATGGGGCACCTCCTGTGTTGGTTGTACTGTGTCTATGGTATTAAGCCACAACAGTAAAATATCTCTAAAGACATCTATAATGTATTGATGTACAACATAATTACGCCATATATCTTGAGAGCTATGTTTTGTTAAAATATAAATGTAAAACGTGCAGCCCAGAAGTTCTGGCTTTTACACCACTCACTGCTGGCTGAAATGTCTCCACTCTAGCGAGGCCCTCGAGTAGGGTGTAGTTTGGCTTACTCTTCCACGCTGCTCAAAAGTCTATAAGAGAGCATCCACGTTTTACCCCCACAACACGGGACCTGTCAAATCAACTGTGGTGTAATCATTTATACTTCTTGGTGGACAGTCACGTGGAGTTTATAAAAGTTCCAATCGTTTTAACATTAACGCAAGGGGGATCAAACCAGCGATCTCTGGATTGCAAATCGAGTGTGCTAACCAGAAACAAAAACAAAACCATCTATTTCACTATTAGAAACCAATGGCAAGTTCATTATTCAAAATGGACATTTCATAATGGTTCTCCTCGAAGTGTCATCTTTCAAAAACATAAAAAGTGATAGTCTTACCCTGCGATTATCAAACGACGTAACATCAGAAAACAAACCCATGCTGTGCGTGGAATTCAAAATTGAATTCAGTTTACAGGTCATGGCAAAGATCAGCACTCTTGCTGTGAGGTTACCTGAGACATTCTGACTAACATAATTTACTTCGTGTTTATGGAATGAATCCTCATAAAACCCGAGATGAAAGACAAATTGTAAACGGGAAGGACAATAAACAGGACTCGCCGGAGGGGCTCGGTGACTCCGTGCGGTTTTGCGCAGCCTTGCTCCGAACGACTTACGCGTAGGTAGGCTCACTCCATTTGGAACATGACGTAATTGCCACGGCTCACTTGCCAGGGGCGCAATGTACATAAACAAGAGCAGTAGGCCCACCACGGGAGCATCCCTCTGGGGTAAAGATAAAAGCGTGAAAACGATTTTGAGAGGGGTTTTACCGCACGACAAGGGGTTTCAAGGCTTGGAGGAGGTTTATTGCCACACACGTGCATGCTGAGATACCTCGAGAACTTCACACGGCTCCTAATCGCTCACCTCCACTGGTTGTACCCCAGGAGGGCCTTGTTCAGACCAAAAGTCCAGATGAACGTCTCGGGGCTAGAAATGTGTGCTCAGCAGTCAGCTGTATCGCTACTCTCTCCGTTTTACCCTCCACCCGCCCCCACACCTCATCATTTCCTCGTTAATGAGGCATGCAATTTGTAAAAAAAAAATGTAGGCAACAGCTTTGCATAGTTTTGACCGTGGAATTTGCTAAATTTGTTGTCAACTCTGAGAAACATTTTATGGGGGCATATTGAGTAAAATATTCCTCTATTAAATAATGACATAAAACTAAAACAACAAATGTTAATATGAAATAGAGCATTGTATTTTATTATTAATCTCAAGCAATGTTTAATTTTCAACATATGCTATGTTTAGAATTTTGGAAACTCAAAAATAACATAAAATCATAAAATTCAGAGTACATGTATATATAGTAATCAAATGGCATGAAATTTTAATTGGTTTAGTATTGATAATGGTTAATTGCATTGGCGCGGTGTTAAATTACAAAACAAATTAGTGTTTTGAGAAAGTTTACAGTAGAGCTTCATAAATTATTTTAAACTCTAGCCAATACGTGACACAGATCATGCTTTGTGATATGGAGTAATGCGTGGGAAGTTGTTTCAGCAAACTTCAAATTATGAAGTGATGTGAGACAAAATAATTTGTTCTTCGTGCTATTTCAACCCGTTTCCCTTTTGCCTTCGAGCTATGGAGGGCAAATTAACCCATTATAATCTCTGGTAATTTAAGTTACGATCACAGGACTGTGAAATTCCTTAATCGGAGGGTGAAACGTTGCCTGTTGACACATATGGTTACTGTTATGGCCCTCAGCATTGACCGTATCACCTTAGAGAACAAAGAGAGCGGGACCGCTTGCTGTGTCGCAAGCATGCATTTTAACAATGCCTATTACCAGTGGTATGAGAATTGTGCATCGTTTTCTTTGAGCCGCCAATAAAACGACGTTCGTGTAATCCGTAATTATTGACAAAAAACACAATTTCAAATGTTGTGCTGGTATCAGGTGACAGCTCATAAGCATTTGTGATCATCGGAACAAGGCCACGATATTACTTTCGGCAGAAAGCTGGGTTTCCTATAGCTTTTATTGGGCCATATAGAACCACGCCTAACATGGCAGAAATTCATTGAGAGAAAATAATGTCACACATTTGCTTAAATCATAAACGCCACGATACATTTATTTGTTTATTTAATTATTAGCGTGTTCACCATGCAGCTTTAATTAAATACAATTTGTTGCTACAATTTCCATATACAACTTAGCACTCAAAGTCTGGCATGGATTTTTGGCCTGTAGTTCTCCAACATAATGGATTGTTCCAGAGTGTTTGCCATATGTTTTGTGCGGACCACTTATCGTATGCTCCAACGTTGCAGTCACCTTGCACATGAGCACTGTGGTAGCATTGTGAGCGAAAATTCTGTTTGCATTGCTGATTCCCTGCATACACTGCTTTGAAAGAATGGGGCTCATGCCAGTCGTACGTAAAATGCGCTACACTACCTTTGTGCTACTATATTCCTTTCAATTATAATGTAGCTGCTGGGTGTTTGTTCCTACAGGTAAAAACAAACCGCTAATAAAACTCACAGCATATGGTTTTTAGTACCAGCATAAAAAGTAATTTTGAAACGTTGGTTTTATTTTCATCTTTTGCAAGACACCTTAATGGGTTATGTCTAACTTTGCGATTAAACTGTGCTGCCATGTACGTGTCAGGAACCCACATATATATTTCATGTCCATTGTTCTTTGCTCAGATCTTTATGATATCTATGCAAAAACAAAATGGGGAATAGCGGTAACTCACATGTTTGGTTCTTTAATCTTTGTGAATTTTGTGATCTATGCAAACCTGAACAGTTCATAGCGCAAAATGTGATTTATTGATCTTAATCGGTAGCAGAAACCTTCCTAAGGTCCAGTAAGCATGCTGGGATTTAGCCACATTTTAAATTGTCCCAGCCTCTGTAAATCAAGAGAATGTGTTTCATTGTATGTTTAATTCAGAAAATGTGCACTATAAATAATCTAAAATTATACGTTGTGGAAATTTGAAAACTAGAGCTCGATTCAATATTTTCCCCATCAATCCACTGACTATTGTCATTGCTTATCCATGACAACATAAACCGTTTTACGTGACGTTGCTTTGGCGATATTTAGCATTGAGCAGAACTCGTGTAATCCCATTAGTGAAGCTGTGACACATTTGTGTGCGGTTTAATTCTCCGCGATTGTGTCAAAGCTGTTTACGATTACTTTTATCCTGAACTTGCCCTCACCCCGAGCAGGATTCACATTTATAATTATACCAGTTACTCCTTTCATAGGTGCCACTTTAAATGCTCCTCAGCTTGCATGAACTCCTCGCTGTTTTCACTGAAAACACGCCGCAGATCAACACCAATCGTACCGTTCGTCGCTATCCTGGCGTGTTTTTGCAAAGGTGCTCTTTGATTTTACAAGAATTTGGAGGGTTTAAAGGATTTTATATGTGTCTTGGAGAATGGCTAACCCTCGAGCCTTGTCTCTTGTCCGTTGTACGTGCGAAATAGAGCGGCTAGTTGAAGCTTACAGAGAAATTATTTTAAAAAAATTACCTTAATATGCCAAGAACAACCACTCTTTATACATAAAAAAACTTTAAAAAAAGAAGTTCGAGTCTTTAATTTATTGTAAAAGGTTTATTTTCTTACTTTCTTTGATACTTGGACGGACGGGAGGTTGTTAAACAAAATACTTGACGCAACATTGCCAATGTACCATTGACAATGCATTGCCAGACCTAAACAATGCTTGCTGCCCAATGAAGTTATTCCTGATTTATTCGTTCCAAGACACTGGCACAATACTTTTGTGCTGATCCAGCCACCACAGCTCTTGGTGTGACTGCTGTGTAAGTCAAGCAGCCATCAAAGTGACTGGTCTCTGAAGAACTAGATTGTGTCACAGATGTCTCTTTATTGCAAATTCCGGTAAGGACGGCATTCAGCTGTAATCTGTTGCAAAAAAAAACTCAACTCGATTGAAAAAAAATAAGCCAAGCGCTCAGTCAACAAAGATAACGTGGCAGTTCATGATACTTACACAGTTAAAAATATTTACATGTGCTGGAGAGTGATTGCATGTTTATGAAATGCCACCGATAATTTTCTCATATGTAAATCATAGTAGATGAAGTTCTGCCTTTGTTTATTTAACAATTGTAGACTGTAATTTATATTTCACATGAAAACCACACAAACAATTCACAGGTACACTGTTTGTATATTGCAGAGAATTGAAAAAAAAGCCTATATACTTACATATAATGTATGAGAAATGTAGAAAAGCACAGCTTTGTTTTTTAGCGCATTAAGAAGGCTACACGTTATAGGTGATTCGGAAATACCATGAAATCATCAGAGTATACAAAACAAACGTATACAAGCAATACTACGTAAACACAAACGTAAATACATTGCATTTAACTTGGCAGTGAAAAGCAAAACTCAGCAGAAACAGGTCACACCTTGGAAAAATGCGTTGGAATAAAAAAAAATTGAACAGAGCCACAGAAATAAATAAAAGGTGGCTACTGTAGCATTTGGGCTCTGTGCTTGAATTGTTATGATGCCACGGGAGACCTGTAAAATATTTGGCAGGGGTGGCCCCAAGCTCCATAGCCGGCTCACCGCCTCCACAAACAGAACGGGTTTTTTTTTTTGAGCGCAGAACCGAGCTTCGCTGTGCTCGCGCCAAGAACAGCAGCGGCTCCGACTTCAAAGAAATACGATCGGCCACGAGCGCTTTGCGGCGTCTTAATTTGGCCGAAATCGAAGGCGGCAGCTGCCTCGTTTCGCCCGGCACTAATTGAGCGGCCAGACGCGTGTAGGTGGGCCGGCTGCAGAAAATGTTAATCGCCGCGGGGACAGACGAATTAAACTCTGCTGGCCTTTGAGAGCGAGCCAGCTTTCAATTAACAAGGAGCCTTGGCCTAAAAAAAAATAACACCCAC
>JAZEWT010000005.1:17174933-17194967 GCA_036362905.1 Mordacia mordax
TTCCTGCCTTACGCCCTATGTTTCCGGGATAGGCTCCGGCTTCACCGTGACCCTATATAGGATTAAGCGGTTTCAGATAATGAGATGAGATGAGATTTCACTTTTAGTTGAACTGTCCTGATCTTGTTGTTGACGTGCAGTTCTCTCCACAGCTCAGATTTGTATAAAAAAAAACCCAAATTTTTTTATTATTGCTGATGTGACCTTCGGGTGAAAAGCGCTCTAGAAGTGTAATTATTCTTGCGTCCTCTTCTTCCTCTCAGTATCATGCCAAGCGTGCACCTGTGCAATCGTCTTTGAATACATTTAAGCTCTTGTACTGATGTTGGTTTTCACTGCTCAATGTACAGGACTTTTCCTCCAAGCTGTTCTTTTGGGATAGCCGTGTCGAGCGTTACATCTCTCTCCATCGCGACATTTCACCAACCAAAATGGAGAGCTGATGAGAGCATACTGAAGGAACATTTGACGTGACTATCTCAAAGCACAGCTATGGAGAGCATTTCTCATTAAAGTTTTTTTTCCCATTTTCTTTGTCACAGTCCATGTTTCAGAATTACATATCATGGCAAGTAGTGTGCATTGATGAAAAACGTTCGTATTTAAGGACGATGTTTTTTTTCCATTTCATTTTGAATGTCAGTTCCCAATGCTCTCCTACCTTCTATTGTCCACCTGCATATCCCATTACCTTTATCCCAGTCCATATTCAATAACATGCGTAGGTATATAGAATCTGATGCGTATTGCAGTTTTATCTTCAACAAAATGCTTAAATTGGTTACCGAACTTGTTGCACATGATGCACAAACTTGTTTTGCTCATGGTTATCCTGATGCTAACTTTGCTCTTCTATAAATTTCTCTAGTTCGTTTCCATGGCTTGCTATGATGACTGTCATCTAATACGAGCTGCTTATTATTGTCTCTGTATTCATGCATTCGATTTTTCATAGTTGCCTCTTGAAATAATATATATATATATTTCATGTGATTCAGAACCTCAAAAAAAATACTTCGTATTTAAGTTTGTGGACTGGTTTATAGGCGGCACCGTGACCCAGTGGTTAGCGCTGTCCCCTTACAGCAAGAAGGACCCAGGTTCGAATCTCGGCTCGTGTGCCTTTCTGTGTGGAGTTTGCATGCTCTCCCCGTCTCCGTGTAGGTTTCTGCCGGGCACTCCGGTTTCCTCCCACAGTCCAAAAGCATGCTGCTGCATAGGTTAATTGGCTCGCAGGCTAAATTGCCCCGCAGTGCCCGGCGAAGGAACTGGCGTCCCATCGTAGGTATATCCTTGCCTTGCGCCCTGTGTCTGCCGGGATAGGCTCCGGCTCACGGTGACCCTGTATAGGACTAAGCGGTTTCAGACAATGAGATGAGATGAGAGTGACTACGGTGGTGGAGTATTGGAGACAAAGCTTCGCTTTCTCAGTACCCTGCCGAGCCTGGTCATGTGCAACCCAGGCTCACCTGGAGAGGTTGGGGGGAGGAACACGTGGGCCGGATCGTGTTTAATCACGTGGCCGATGCACCGTGATACGCGCGCCCCGTCTTAGACAGGGGCTGAACTGCGTGGCAACATTTACATGGGAGAATTGGCTACCGACGGCATACAGGTCTGGCTTTCTAAGCCGGAGATGTAGTTGCTAGTATGAACATGGCTTAGGATAAAATGTTGTCTATTTAAATTGCGCTCTCGTGTGGCCCTTTCATCTTGCAGATACTGGATTCTGGGTTGTGTCACCACTAACCACCTATGATAGAAATCCCGGTGGCGTAAAAGGCAAGGCAAAAGTGCAGGCAGTCATTAATTCCTTCGTGTATTCGTGTGTGCATGTTACTCCACCCGGCGATGGACTGGCGTCCCGTCGTCGGGTGTATTCCTGCCTTACGCCCTGTGTGTCCGGGATAGGCTCCGGTTCACCGGCGATGGACTGGCGTCCCGTCGTCGGGTGTATTCCTGCCTTACGCCCTGTGTGTCCGGGATAGGCTCCGGTTCACCGTGACCCTATACAGGATTAAGCGGTTTCAGATAATGAGATGAGATGAGATGTTACTCCACTCACACTTAAAGGAAAGTTCACCAAAGACAAAATCACGTGGCCATGCATTAGATGCTTATGTTATGCACAAGCACTGACTATATGTAAAACAACATAATAAACGTATAATTCAAATTGTATGACACGCTTTGAGACATCGAAGAAATGTATTTCATATTTGGTTAAGCCAATTTTGCAACAAACGCAATTAATTAATGTGGAGGCAAATGAGCTCTCCATTTATTGTTCAGCATCTTTTACTAGCATTCCATGCCATTTGTTCAGGTTCATATTGGACTAGAAATAAAAGTATTATAGCGTATTTATGCATTACTGCATAATTTACATGCAAAGTTTGAAATTTGGAGGACTGTAATTTCATGCCTCATTAAAAAGTGATAACATTTGCTCACACTTATGCAATGAGCTGTTGATGAGCAGATATTACATAACAACAAAATCAACCCAGTAGATTCTTTATATGAACACAAGTGCAGATTGTTGTGGTAAGCATCGTTTAATCATACCACGTGTTGTACAAGAATGACAATTGCTTATTTTCCCCTTATAACAATAGTAACTGATCTTTGCTCTATACCGTGGTGGTAAAGCCTCCCCACACCATGTCGGCCATGGGGGTTATTTGACCATAATTCACCACAGTGACCTTCGAAGGTTGAAGAGGAAGGCTAAGGGCGACGTTAGACATCACTCGCCATGGACGTCAGCTGTGCCCCTCTTCTACAGTATACCTATGCATAGCGTTTTGTAAATGTTAAGCAGCAATCTAACATATCATGTTTATATGAAGTAAAGGTGCAGCCTTAAATTTACTTGCTCACATCACTGCTGGAGGAAGGGTCTCAACTAAATGTTGCTCCAGACAGCATCTTTATATTTGCCTACTTTTCCATGTTGACCTGACATATTCAAAGAGGTAGAAGTACCAACACTTTACCCCACCGCACCCGATCTGAGTATTGTGTACTCATGTACAGTCCACGTGTGCTAACCATTGCACCAACGTGAGCATGCTTTGTTCTATAATGTTCCATAATGACACGTTCGTATCAAACGGACTCCAGCAATAGATAAAGCTGCTTCATCTCTCTCTTTTAAAGAGAGAGATGAAACAGAATTGGAATGTTACATCACAACAAAGAAAATACACCACAATCAATTATATTGCATAGGGCTAATGTGGGATACAAACGGTTATCCTTAACTGCAGACAACGTCATTCTATAATCAAGCATATCACTTGCAGCACACTCTGATGAATAACCAAGCAAAGGCATACATGTTCCGGTTGGGGTCTCTGGGGCTTGTCTCTGGGGCTTGTCACCTGTGACAGACTCCATCTGGCCAAACGTTCATCATCATATGTGACACGTCCATCAAGCGTAGTTCAAAATTTTCAAAATGGAAAGGTCGGTGGTAGTTGATGGAAAAGTGATGTATTGAATCTCGGCTGCTAATTTATAAACCGAAACTATTTACCACTTTGCAAAAAGCAGTACACTGCCAAACAGTTGCCCTTCTAGTGATTACTTTAATTCCTCCTTAATTCTAAATGAAAAATCTCTATTCGCTTTTGTTTTGCAGATAAAGCATTGCTTTAGAATTAAAATTATACCATTTATATACACTTTAAAGTCGTTGGTTTGATTCCCAAAAGAGGCTTGACTGGACGCAGGCCAAACTTTAGATAATTGCGAAAAAAAATAGGGAAAAAAGGTCATTCCCAATCGCCTTAAAGCATAAAATAGACTGAATCTTGTGTGGATTAGACTGTCATGCTCCCAGCGGGCCTCATGACTTGAGTAAAACAAACCCATCAGCCAGCAGGGTATAGTTTCCTGAGAGTCCAGACATTTATGAATCAGCCAGCAGGCACTGTGAAGGGAAACAGGCTGCCTGTGTGGAGGTGTCGACAGACCTTTGGAGTATTGGCAAAGTCTCTGGAACCCGCTAAAGGAACTTAGAATAATAATATTTGGTTGTATTTCAACATTGTTGCACTTCTTGTGGAACATACACCGAAGGCGTAATTACTTTGCGTTTCTGCTAAACAAAGGCTAGGTGGAAAACATATGTAGCGTACGTCTGTATAGGACTGAGGCATGTTATTTTTTAGATTAAAAAAGGCAGGCGCCAGTTAAATGAAAAAAAGTCTCCAAATTGTCCACATGGTATAAAAGGCAAGGTAGACAAGGCCTTGTTATTTTGTGCAATGATCTCACAGCGGTGCTGACTTCGCCGTTCTGACCGAGGAATTATCTGTTTGAAACCACCAAGCAATCTCTCTTTTGCGCTGGAAAATAAATCTATTCCGAAAACAACCGTCAAAGCTAAAGAGACTCGTTTCTGCCGTGGGGCACAATTTCCAAAGCTACTGCAAACAGCCGCACTGTACAGCTGTCTTTATTGATGGGTTGCACTGCGCGTTGTTCGGCACGATGTCCATCATGCTTAATTATGGACAAGCAACACAAGATAGGACCTTATCCAACAGTCGATTGACATAGGGGAGTGAATTATGAATTTGTTTGCTAACATAAGCATTATCATTTATGGCTATAATATTTGCTTTTCTTGCAGTCCTTGGTAATTAGCCAAATGGTCTCCTAAATGTTGCATGCACACACAAACAGTTTATTCAAAATAATTTTAAAGAGCTATTAGCCGTACCCATAAATTCAGGTATATTTTCCACATACATAATTCCGGTTACTTATATTACAGCTATTTCTGTACAAATGCTGAGAATTTAGCATTGATATACAACAGGACTGGTGGCACTTTACCCAACGAGTGAAAAAATAGCAGAATGCAGCTCCTCAGTTTACATGGATTAACTCAATGGCAAATCACCTTCTTTTGTTAACGGTTAAAGATGGTGCTATATTTAACATTTTATAGTTGACAAGTAGTTTTAACAACAATACTAAAATAGTCCTAGATTGAACTGATTTCAAAATTAAATAATTTTTTGAGTTTAGCACTGCGGTGAAACATTTTCAATGGTTAGCACGAATATTTTCAATTGATTTACCAAAGCAATTACATTAATGGGGAAATCATTTCTTAATCTACTGAAATAGCGAAATTTTATAAAGCATACTTTAGTAAATAGAAATGAGGTCTACGAGATGAATGATATGAGTTATCTCGTCTGGAATGGTCACTCTCCCAACATGACGCAATGTCAACATTGTTTAATGTGCGATCACTTTCTATGCTTTGTGTACTTGACCTTGAAATGGACACTTACAGGCTGAACTCACTTTTACTATTCATTGTTTGAAGCTCTTTATTAATTTACTGCTGGATGAAGGCCCTGTGTCCCAGTGGGTAGCGCTGTCGCCTCACAGTAAGAAGGTCCCGGGTTCGAATCTCGGCTCGGGTGCCTTTCTGTGCAGAGTTTGCATGTTCTCCCCATGTCCGCGTGGGTTTCCGCCGGGCACTCCGGTTTCCTCCCACAGTCCAAAAAACATGTTGTGTCGGTTAATTGGCTTGCAGACTAAATTGCCCGCAGTGCCCGGTAATGGACTGGCGTCCCATCGTGGGTATATCCCTGCCTTGCGCCTTGTGTCTCCCGGGATAGGCTCCGGCTCACCTGCGACCCTGTACAGGATTAAGCAGATTGTGATAATGAGATGAGATGAAGGCCTCCCCATACCGTGTTCATCGCAACTGTTATCATACCATAATTTATTCGGTTGGCTCTTACCAGGAGTGAAGGTAACTTCAACTCATTACAACCCCCTTCCCACCTGTGCTATACTGAATGCTTTGACAATTTTCTTACCGGTGCACTGTAGTGGAGGGTACTGGCTCACTTTTGGCTGTTATCTGATTTAACACATGGATTTTCTCTCTATATCTTGGTCTGTGAATACCAGCAAAGAATGTTTAAAAAAAAAGTTGCTAAGTAACCCAAAAAAATATGCTAATTTCCAAAAAACTTCCCAAGGAAATCCCACGCGCTTCCCCCTTTCGTTCATATTTCACAATGCCACCACAGCGCTGTGTGTACACCTATACTTATCGAGATGTCAGTGAATAAACAATGCACCTGGAGCACTCTTATACGTAATTGCTTCTGACTGGAGAGGCACCGGTGAGTCTGCCTTTCAATACAAATGACATCTAAAAGCCACCACTTAATGTGTCCATTTGCTGACAGCCCACCATTCCAACAATCACTGTGATTCCTGCTTGAACGCACAAGCTCATGCCGGACATCGGAGGTAATTTAGAGGTCGCTGATTCCATTCGAACTCTGTGTCCATGTGAAATACCCCTCAGGTTTATGCCTTTCTGCTTGGCGTTTCACCGGGTACTCCGATTTCTTCCCACCGTCCAAAGTTACACTGCTACCTCGGTTAATTGCCCTGCTGTGTAAATGATCCCAACAAAGTACCCTGCGGTGTACTAGCGTCACATCCTGGGTATATACCCGTGTTGCACCCTGTGTCTGCCGGGATAGGCGCACGCCCGCGACCCTGTACAGGGTTAAGCGAGTACTGATACAAAACTGAAGTCTGATGATTGCTTGTTAAACTTTTTTTCTCTCGGGATAGCCGTGTCGAGCGCTCCCCCTCGCTCCTTCACGACGTTTCGCTTCCAACGTGGGAGGCATCCTCAGGCGTACTATCATCACCATTATGAATACCCACTTAATCCTGTACGGGGTTCGCGGGGCACCGGAGCCTATCTATTATGAGAGGGGAAACGACGTGAAGGAGAGAGGGGAGCGCTTGACACGGACAGCAGTTAAGCATGGAGCAATGGAAATATACAATGCATCAATCCACAAGTTTGTTAAATCTTTCTACCTCTATCCACCAAGCAGCTAAAATGTTAGTACTCTTACACATATATATAAATATATTCTGCAAAAGGCCAATATATTCATTTCAGGGTTTGTTTAGTGCATAGATACTAAGATTTCTATTTTTTTATCATTGGTCGTTTTTTAATAACTAATATTTGGCACATTTTCTTTTTCATCTTTACCTTTTAATCAATGAAGATAAATGAAGTTTTGTTTTTTCTTATTGCTAGTTGTCAGATTTTGAACGAATTAAATTATAGTTAGAAGCAAAACATGCCTTCTGTTTCCATGGCACCTTTACATCAACATGTTTCCAAGTCACTTCGATAAAAGGCAGCATTATGGTAATTGAATGCAGTTTTAATATTTGCCAACATTTCCAACTCACGTATAGTTCCATTTCATATCAAATTAGGGAAAATTTGAAAATAAACATGTCCAAGAAAACAGCAGTATTATTGCTCACATCCATATGAACCCACTCGGGTTCGAATCTCGGCTCGGGTGCCTTTCTGTGTGGAGTTTGCATGTTCTCTCCCCGTGTCCGCGTGGGTTTTTGTCGGGCACTCCGGTTTCCTCCCAGAGTCCAAAAAGCATGCTGCTGCATAGGTTAATTGGCTTGCAGACAAAATTGCACGCAGTGCCCGGTGATAGACTGGCGTCCCATCGTGGGTGTATCCTTGCCTTGCGCCCTGTGTATACCAGGATAGGCTCCAGCTCACCGCGATCCTGTACAAGACTAAGCAGTTTCTGACAATGAGATGAGATAAGATATTAACCCAGTCCGAAGTCTTGGCCTATGATATAAAGCCGGACATTCTATAAATATCAACAGTGCCACTGAGAGTGATAACATCTTTTAATCCGTGCTGCTTTAACCGGTTTCAATGACAGCTAGGATGCATTACCGTTCACCCAAGCCATGTCACCGTAAATATATCGTGGCATGGACAAGTACAACAAATGTTCAAGAAGCGGTATGAACCTTGAAAAATATAATAAAAAATGTCCTGTTACTGGACCAGTCGCATTCAAGTTTCGAATGTATATGAGAACATGGCTTTAAATGGACGGTCCTTTTATTAAAATGTAATCAATATTTAACAACAATTTGTCTGATGTAAATTGTATTTTCGATGCGTGAAAACGAATTATAAAGCAAAGCTGCTGCCCTGAAATGTCTTGATCACAACACTGCCGGCAGAAAGCGGCACTCCACCATATCTGGAGGATATTCGTTCTGCTCGTCCACGCTAGAAGCAATGTATCCACTGACCTAGCCGTGGTTGCTGTTATACTTTGCCCGGTGCAGAGAGATAGGGGGGATTTAATAAACGGGCACTGCTGTTGCAACTGCCGCATCTGCAGTCTGAATCGGACCGGAGACTTCTGAATTGCAAGTGTAGTCCACTGACCATAATATACCCATGGCAACATCCCAATCATACGTTAAGCAGCTTCTATAAAGATAACGCAATGGAATGTAAATGTATAGGTAAGTCATTTACGAAAGACAAAATCATGCTAGAATAATATCTAAACGTGTATTGCCTTCTCAACATTATAGTCATACTTTCTTTGCAAGTTAAAATGAGTGCATACAGTATAACTATACAACTGCACTATATTTTTAGTTATGTTGTTTGATACATCATAAAACATTATACAAGTGCAATAAATGAGACTGTAACCCACAAAATAATTATTTCCCCTTAAATAAAGACGTGAATTTCCCTTACAATGTTGCATTGGAATCTCAGTCATGCAATGTTAATCCAGGGAAAGCTCAGTGAGTATTAACACTTCTTTCAGGAAAGTCCTGGATTGGGATATGAGGCCAATCCCAAAAATGAGATTTATTTAAAATGATGATATTATAACCCAAACAAAAAACCCCGTTATTGTTGCTGATTTTCGGTTCTAATGTTGTTGGCGTGCCGTTCTCTCCGCAGCTCCGTGCAGCGCTTTGTGACCCTCGGGTGAAAGGCGCTCTATAAATGCCATTATTATTATTAAAAGCAATGTTCCACCCACCGCATCATGTTTTCTGTTACTGTAGTGGAATTCTATTGCGTACCAATATCAATGTTAGAGCCAAGAAACAATCCGGACTGCCAGCATCTTCATTTGTGAAATTAAATATTTTTCTAAACCAATAAATTACACTTCAATTGAACAAAGAGTACATTGTTTTTGTTTCGTCGGTGAAAAACTGAGCATTGTGCTTCAAATGTTATCTGCTGGATAAAGGCAGGGGTGGAACGTGATTTACATTTGGAATTGACTTAAGTTACCTAACATATATGTTGCTATATTAGCGAATCCCGTCAACATAAACCGCTTACTTGCACAAAAATAAATTATTGCATGTTATTTTATCAACATTTGTGAGAATATGGTTGGCATTTTGTTCGTCAGCACCTGTGTATTGCATGCCAATATGCCCATTAATAATCAAAACACATGCATTAGTATTGCAATACTTATACATATTGCAAAACCCTCGCACCCTCTGTGTCAGAGACCAGTCCGAATAAGATTCCCTACAATGCTTTTCACTCCTATTTTACAGCAAATCCAATCAGGAACATTTGGGTCATGACGCTGACAATTATTTGCTTACTGCTACGCAAATGGCGTGTATTTGACGATTAATGTAGCGACGGAACAGGGCAGCTCTTGGGTTCCAATCGAATCGCAAAACTGTGATACCAGGCACCGCCATGTCACCAGCCACGTCTTCGTGACGATGCCACGAAGATGACGTCATAGAATTTAAATTCAACCAAACTAAGTGCAAAGCGATGTTCAAAACGATGCATTTTTGAGAACTGGTTTAATCATAGGCAACTGCCCCGATTCGAGCCCAAAATCGGAGTGCTGGTAGCTCGAAGCAATCACATCTTCGTCACCTGACTACCTGTTCTATTGGGGACCTGGATTGTGTCTGAGATTTTCAATGACGTCATTTTAATATCCACTGATACATTGTTCAGTTTTTAAACTGATGCAGCAATGGGTGAGGGACAATATAGGCACATAAAGTATAATAGTAAATGACTAACCTCAAGTAAAGCCTTGCATGGCCAGAATAAAACAATAGATTAAGGTGTATTACTTAAAAAAAATGCACGTTTTTTCAAAGCACGTTAAAATAAATTATTAATTGACAATATATTCTCGTGAATATCATTCTGCTTTTGCTCTCAAACAATACCAACTACAATACTCACCTCTAAGCCTCTAATGCACGTTGTCACAATCAAGGGACATGAGTGAAAGTATGGCAGATAATAGATGACCTGTTTATTCATTTGAGCAAGTTTACATTTTTTTTTAAAGCCGGTAAAAGCAACTATGGGAAGGAGTTCCAAAATCGAGCAATGTTTAGAGAAAAACATTTCTGTCAAAGTTAGAGTGTGTCACAACTCACGGGAACTACATTTTGATGGCTCGTTGGAGAGGGGCGGGGCAATACCAACTTAGATTTGAAACTTGCTCTGAAAGCGTGACATTACAAGAAAATTATCTCAATTACATCACGCAATTTAGGTGATTCTCATCTCATCTCATTATCTGAAACCGCTGAATCCTATATAGGGTCACGGTGAGCCGGAGCCTATCCCGGAAACACAGGGCGTAAGGCAGGAATACACCCGACGATGGGACGCCAGTCCATCGCCGGGCATTGCGGGACAATTTTAGTCTGCGAGCCAATCAACCTATCCAGGAGCATGCTTTTGGACTGTGGGAGGAAACCGGAGTACCCGGCGAAAACCCACGCGGACACGGGGAGAGCATGAAAACTCCACACAGAAAGGCACCCGAGCCGAGAGATTCGAACCCGGGACCTTTTTGCTGTGAGGCGTCAGCGCTAACCACTGGGCCACCGCGCCGCCCCAATTTAGGTGATTCTCCCCACCAAAAGTAATCACGTGGCGCCAGGTGAAGCAGCCGTTATAAGCATGAAAACGCTTTAAATGATTGCCTCGTGTAAATGATCTGAAAATCAAAGTGAAGTGCTGAAATTGTCCTTTGCAAAATCCAAACATCGTCATAAAATCATAAATCAAGTATTTACGCTGATACAATCATAGAGAATGCAACGGTAAGTAACGTGGAGGCTCTTGGATAATAAGATAGTGGAGGATTGAGACGAGCGTCAACTACAAACTGCTGGCCACACGTGACAAAAAGGCGTTGCTCCACTCTGCTATGCTACACATTCCCCCTCTTGCCGTTAGCACATTTTAACTTTTCCTTCATTTTCTGCATTGGTATTTTGCTGACATTGATGGAAATTCGTGTCCAGGTTTTTGTTATTTGATACTTCGCGTGCTTGCTTGTTTTTTTTCCTTTGCTACTTTATTACTGTTTACGCTCAGCGTTCAAAAAAAAAAGCATTCAGCCTCCCGTAGCATATTTTCAGTGTCTATAAATAGTAAAGTATACACGTTCTCTTTAACGTCTTGAATGTTTTCATCCAAATGTGTTCGACTTGGTAAATTAGTTAGAAACGATTTCAATCATAAAAAAAATAATTATTTGTCAAACAAATATGTCGACGTTAATATGACTGAACATTCAAGACGTTTAAATATTACCGCGAGAATATAAAGTAAAATGATCTACATTGCACATAAAGTCAAACAGAAGATCAACGTACCATCCTGCAGCTGGAGCGTTAATTACATGTTAAGGAGGTTCAGAAGAAACAGATGAGGCGCTCACCTCATTGTATTGAATTCAAGATCCTTCTTCTCACCTACAAGGCTCTCACCGACGCTGCTCCGACATACATCCGTGACCTACTTCAGGCACCTCCTCAACACAACTTCGATCCTCCAATACGGGCTTGCTGCATGCGCCCAGATCGCACCTCCATTCGATGGGTGACAGAGCCTTCTTGTGCGCTGCTCCCAGACTCTGAAACGCCTTCCACTGAAGATTCGGTCAGCTGAGTCCCTGCGCATCTTCATATCACATCCCAAGATTCACTTGTTCTGTAGGGCCTTGAAATCCTCTGGCGAGAACTGTTGATGCTGCTCACTCTTGTGTGCTTGAATAATGGCGTGCTGTTGACCTGCGCTTGCTCAGGAACACTTATTCCTTGCTTTTTTAACAATTACTTTATCTATTATTTATGCCCTTCATTGATTTATAGCTTTAATTTATTTACTTTAATCGATGTATTCTGATATTGTTGTTGCTTACATACCGTTCTCTCCACAGCTCTGTACAACGCTTTGCGACCCTCGGGTGAAATAATAATTTCATAATTTCGTATTTCTAACGCACACATATTCATTCACTGTCGAAGGTATTCATTCGACAGAGAACGACTCAGAGGCGCGAGGAAAGCACAGAGAAGCGGACGAGGCAGCCAGGCAGTTTGCCGGCACCATATTGCCACACACCGCTTCCTATATATTAGGATGGCATCAGCTAATTAGTTAATGAGTAATTTTTTAAGTTGTGGGAGGAAACCGGAGAGTCCGGAGGAAACCCACGCAGAACAGGAGGAGAATACACAAACTCCACATAGAAAGGTGCCCAAGGTGGGGATCGAACCTGCTCGGGCAAGACCATCCTTTCTGTGAGACGCAGATGTTACCACTGCGCCACCCTGCCACCCTAGAAGTGCAATTATTATTATTTCTACAGCAGAAAATACCTAGTGAGCTTGCAAGCTGTGCATGCGAGATTACTGCGAAACAAGGTAGTTTCGAGCCGAAGTGTTCTTGCCTTCATACCGTTGGTTGAATGGTTTAATGTCCCCTCTGTAGGTCCTCTGAATGTGTCCATCCCCAGAATTGCACAATGCTGCTGAGGGAGGGCACTCCGAGTTCTATATTAACCACATGCACGAGTTTGAGCTACAGAACGTCTTCATGTGGCATACCTTATCATTACGAAATGCTGCGTACGTTTATTTCATACAGATAGAAAATAAACATTCCATTCAATGGAATATACCACAGAAAGCTGGTTCTACTGACTAATGAGCAAAACACATAGTTAGATACATTCTTGAGATGTATAAAATGTATAAACCCCCTTCCCTATGGTGACTCACTCGGTGAGAGTTTTGAGATTTACGTTTCATCCGCGAAAATGGTGGCTGAGAAATGCGCAACACAAACGTCTGTTTGGTGTCCATGCTCATAGGACACGACTTTAGTCATCATTGTAATGTTGTCGTATCCAGAGTAATCAAACTGATGAACATTTGACGACACGGGTCCTCATAGGATCAGTAAGAGTGCTGTTGATGCTGGTGTTGATGCTGCCGGAGGAATTGCGGGTCACGAATATCCTGGCAGGCTCATTAACAACGCTCCCTTCCTCCATGGATCTCGGGCACTTCGGTGGCGCATAGTTCGCATTGCCACACGGTGCTGCCATGACGAATGGAACTAGGTGGCGCTAATGCATACCAATGCTGCAGCTGTGAACACTTTTTCGATGGCAAAGGCAAGTTCATTGAAACGTGTTTTGTTTCAATGAATTTACTTGCAAGAAAAATAGTACCGTAAGCATGAATGCATTTCATTTAGAACTTATTAATTCTTAGGTAATGAGTGACTATCTTGATTTTAAATATATATTAAAACATTTAAATTATTTGTTTAACTGTGAGTCTACTGGGGATACATTGTGATTGACACACAAAAAATAAAAGAATTAAGACAATTTAGAAAATAATTCCCAATTTACATGTAATTCGGTCAGTGGCTGCAGAGTGTGTACCGCACTATGAACCAAGCGACCTGAAGTCAATGCCACAGCAAACATCAGCGGTGAGTGATTTCTTAACTGATACTGGGTGACCCTTCAACAACATGTGCTGATCAGTGTGGAGAAGTATGGTTAAAGCCCTACCCGACTAACATGAAATTGAGGTGTCTTGATCAGGCAGTGCCTTGACAAAAGCTGTCAATTATAATATTTTATAGTCTCATTGAAATTAATTAAGCTTAAACTACCTATATAGTAGATGCTTGGTTGAATTCCAATGTATTATTATTCTATCTTCTTATTGAATAGAAATTATTTTGACCTCTGAAATTAAAATCAATTGGCAATTAACATACATGTGATATATTAGAAGCATTTTCACTTTATCTACGTACCTATTGCTTTCAACACACACACTGTAAAATTAACATTTACCATCATGCTTCACACATCAAACATGGAATTAAACAATGTCTCCTCAACCCTTTTCACGAAGCACGCTTAAGATTCCAAATATGGGGCATAAAAATGAACTTCGCACGGGGCCAAATATCGCAAAAGAGCAAACACATTCAAAATTACATTACTTGTAACACACGCACAGATTAAAAATCATTCAATTAGGAGTTGCCCATCTCATGTGTGCAGTTCTGAAGAAAAAATCCGACGTTATACTTATGATAAATTATGTAAAATATTGACTACATGAGATCAGCTGTTTTGACAAGCGTTATATCAGCAAACTTAAACTATAAAAGATGTCCATGAAGCAGAAAACCATCGCCAGCTGTGTTAAAACGTCCGTTAGTAAACTTAGTCACGTGATTATTCCCACTCACTTTTTTCCCCTCTACTGACAAATTTGTTCCTGCCGAACTTTTAAACAAGAATTCGCGCGTTTTTTTCCGCAGGCAACATTTATTGGCGTCCAAGAATGAGATGTTCTGTTCGTTTCAAATGTGAGCTGTCCTATGCCCACGCAAAAAAAAAAACGGACCCATTAAAATGTCTTATTAGTGACAATTTATCAATTCGTGGGAGAAAGAAATGATCCCAAGGGGATGCTCTTTTACAGTATGAAAGATGAAAATGCAGCATATTCCTGATTTGCTATGACTTTAGACAGACAGTTCAAAAAGCAGAAAATGCAATATCAATGTGTATTTTTCACATTAAGCCCCAGTTTGGTAAATGATATTGTTTTTGTATGTTGCAAAAACATTCATGTAGGCCCACCAGAAGGACGATTGCTCATTATTTGGGAAAGAGTTACCATAATGATATGTATAGGACAGGCATGTTGCTGTGCTGTAATGATTATGGTTAGCGTTTGCTAGTTCAATCCCTGGCACAGGGGTTAAATGACTAAGTTTCTTAAATCTTTCCATCCACCACTATATAAATGGAAACACGACAGTCGATCGACGGGCTACGTGTGGGAAGGTAAAGTATGGGCGCTAACACCTCTTGCAAGACGTTTCGCCAACAGTGAACGGTAGGTCAAAATACCCTTGAGTTCTCTACACCTCTCTCAAAAGCAATAATCACTAAACTGGGTTCTCAAGTCGAGGGAGTTGATGATCTCAGAAAAAGCTCCTCCCATCATATTAAGGGGTCCAGAGTTCTCTCCAGTGGAGACCCTTCGCCAGCAGCAGCATGAGCCTGAAATGACAGGGCTGCATCTGTACCTTATACCGCATAAACGATAGTGACCGTTTCTAGTGGACAATGTGCATTATGGAGGATATTGAGTGGATTTTGCTGGTGACTTTATTGAGAACAGGTGAGTCATTACAGTCAATGTGGTAAGGCAGTCAAATCATGTGGCATTCATAGTGTAGAGAAACTGGGCCTCATGACTTCATGCAAGAGGCCAAATCCTGTTTACTGGGTAATCTCAGCTCAGCTGGAAATGCTGTCACAGTGGAGGGTGATGATGTCACAATCACGACATTAGCAATGATGGTCACACGTTTGATCCTGTACGACGTCACTGCACCCATAGCAACAAAACGTTAACGTCATAAAAACATTTGACATTTTGTTTTACTCAGTGAATGCTTGTATATTATGTTGTAAATCAACACGAAACTGTCATGTGTTGTTAAAAAAATAACTCATTTGCAAGTTTTTGTATTGAGAGCAATTTCCGTATTTTTGTCAACTATTATTACTTTACGTGAAATGTCTTGCGTACGTTGTGCAATCGTGATTACGTTGATTATCATGTCATGGGTCTACAGAAAACCCACACAACCTTAGTTCCTTTCATTTTAGTAAGTGTCAGATGATAGCTGAGAAATTATTGTTTTAAGCAGCTGAGTGAAATAGACTGACTGTAATTATTCCCACACGATGCCCAACAATTAAGTTGCAATTTTCATTTCATTTGAAAGCTTATAATGGCATATACGTTTTGGATTATGAATAAAAGACAACTAAATGAAGATTTATAATCTTAACATTTACTGCTAAGATCCTAGGTTCTAATTTAGGCAACCAGAAGTAATCCTTGGTTATTTTCCACTTACTTTATGTCCTATAATTTATTGTTCTTATTCGATTTCCAGTTGAACTGTCCTGATGTTGTTGTTGACATGCCGTTCTCTCCACAGCTCGGATTTGTAAAAAAAAAACCCATAAAACGTTATTATTGCTGATTTTCCGTTCTTATGTCATTGTTGTTGACATGCCGTTTTCTCCGCAGCTCTGTGCAGCGTTTTGTGACCCTCAGGTGAAAAGCGCTCTATAAATGCAATTATTATTATTAAATTAGGCTCACTAGTGAAGTGAATTGATGGTGTCATCTTGGTTAGTGAAGACTGCTAAACCCCCCCCCCCCCTCTTAAATACATTTTGGTTTGCACTATACGTGATCACGGTGCAGACATGCAATATCCTGCTCATGCTACTGCTAGCAGAAGGGTGTCTACTAGAGAGCGCACAAGAGACCCCTTTAGAGTGTATGTTTGGACTTGCTGTTCTGACAAAATGTCCTGCGCAAGGTGGGAGTACCCATGCTTTAACTCACCTCACACGATCCAGAATAACTGTGGTGACACATTCACACGACTGGTTTACACTTAATTTAGCAACATTGCAGCTCTGAGAATAACAAAGTCAATTGTCCTCGTGTGACATGGTGTGTACCTCTCCACATTATTTCCAAATGACTTATCACATGACAGGGTGCTAAAGGCATAATTGCAATCTGGTATTTTGGGACAGATATAAACAGACAATTAAGCCCTGTTAAGCAGGTAGCAAGTAAATATTGTTTTGCATTTGAAATACATTCACATTCCCTTTTGTAGCCGTTTTGGTGTAGATGTTTGAGTGTCATGAACAACATCTTAATGTGACAATATGCAAATAGTGTTTCACATGCATTAAGGCAAAAATGTCCACGAAGGCATCTCAGAGGTTGTTGGTTTGTGACATCTGCTTTTGCGGACTGGTCCCCCGTACGAGAGGATTCTACTGCCCTGCTCAGAGAGAATGATCGGATAGGACATTTTGTCATGTGACACAACACGAATAGCAGAATCAGGGTAACGTTATGGGGAAAGTGACAAAAATAAGACAATAAAAGTAAACGATACAAATGGGGGCAAAACATGTTTGTTACCGATTAATAATGGCGACCATGACAACAAGAGCTGCCCTCAAGCTGACACCATGACACTGGCTATGGGGGTAATGGAGAAACCCCGGGGTGAGTCATCAATTTCAATAAAAACGCAACGGACAATTAGCCGCGAGAAGGACACGGCAGTAGGAACGTTGGACCCCTTGAGCCTTACCCGGGTGACCCCACCACCACCCTGGCCTGGACCAAGTACTACATGTCCGTGACTCCATTTTTCACGGGCTTAATGTGGAAAGAGGCTGCTAATTATTTTGTTTTATGATAGCCCCACCATGGTGACCTGGAAAACATGCAAACAATGAGTCCGGAAGCGAGAACTTCGCACGGTGGAGGAGTTTTCAGAGAAAAGCTACCTCGGTTTGTGTCGGTTTCTTTGGAAAGGCACATCGCGTACTACGTGCCATGAGTGTCTTTGAGTGCATTTAGATGTGTGTGAAGGGTCAATACGATGATTTCAATGTCCGTTTATGTTCATGATGCTTCACTAATAGTTCTTGTTAAATACTTCACAAAAGTGCAGTTATGAGAAGGAAGATTTTATAATGCTGATATGTTGCGATACTTTAACATGATTTGTGTTTGTTTATTGCATTGCTATAGTAAATAACTTCTAAAATATACACGCAGTGATGTGTAGGAAATATGCTTTCCTCGTAAAGAACTTTTCATCAAATACAAAAAAATCAAGACTTATGAAAGTCTTTATTTATGGTACTGAATATTTTGCAAAACGATTTACGGTAAGTTTAAATGTGCCGGATGGAGCGCATACTTCTTTATTTATAATTGTGCACGCAACTATATATTTATTGTTGTGTGCGCCATTTACTATTTATAATTATGCATGCGGTTTACGATGTATGTGTTATTTTGTATGTTTTTTACTATTCATTTCCAATATTCCTGAACTCACTCTCCTTGCATCGCATTATTAAATTCATCTTTATCAATCTTATACGGTTTTTGTTCCTCTTGATTTTTTTCGCTTTTATTTGACTACATAATAATGCAAATCACAGATGGAGGGATGAACACACAGAGACATGTTTTCCAGATATCAGCACAGGGATAAAAAATGTCGGGTAACATTTCTGGCAGTTTAAAATATCAATTGCTTTTAGTCGCTTCAACAGATTTACTTGAGTATCAAAAGTAATCCAAAGCAAATGTTCAAAATGTTCAGAGTAATTTTGAACTTGTGCATCACCATCGCATCACGAAGCTCTATGACCTATGCAGAATTGACATTTTTATTTACATTTAGTATTTGAATAGCCTGGGCTTGATCAGCTCTTAAATAAGGAAAATGATAAAGAGAATGACAAGCTGTTTTTTATTTATTATAGATAGGGGCTACAATTTGCCATTGCCTAAATAAAGATTAAAAATATAAATGCCTGTAACTCATGCTCCGTATGACAGTTTTTTTTCAATGATGTGACATAACGTTGATGTTAAAAAGTAACATATCTTAAGGCGTATGGTAACATATCGTGTATGGTAGCAGAAAAAAATCGTTATTGTTGCTGATTTGCCGTTCTTATGTCGTTGTTGACGTGCCGTTCTCTCCACAACTCTGTGCAGTGCTTTGTGACCCTCGGGTGAAAAGCACTCATTTCATTGTCAGAAACCGCTTAGTCCTGTACAGGGTCGCGGTGAGCCGGAGCCTATCCGGGCAATACACAGGGCGCAAGGTAGGGATATACCCGCGATGGGATGCCAGTCCATCACTTGCCACTACGGGCAATTTAGTCTGCAAGCCAATTAACCTATGCAGCAGCATGTTTTTTGGACTGTGGGAGGAATCTGGAGTGCCCGGCGAAAACCCACGCAGACACGGGGAGAGAACTCGCAAACTCCACACAGAAAGGCGCCTGAGCCGAGATTCGAACCCGGGACTTTTTGCTGTGAGGCAACAGCGCTACCCACTGGGCCACCGTGCCACCCCTAAAAAGCACTCTTGAAATGCAATTATTATTGTTATCTAAAAAAGAATTGCTGCTTAACTTAACGACTGCAATGCACTGTATGTGTATGGTTTATTAACAGTTACTAGAAAAGTAGACATGTTCTACGTAAGTCTACGACCAAAACACATGGAAATGTGCCGAATATCATCAGATGTCGGAGGTTAAGTAAGCTGTGAGCCTTGATGATGTGTGGATGGGCGACCACCACATTATTAAACAGGTGCTGAAGGCTGCCGCTATGGAGCCACATCGGTATAAAAGGGAAAAAATGTGAAGTAAGATCTAATATTATGGTGCACATGTGCCTTTCGGTGTGGAGTTTGCATATTATCCCCGTGCCTCTGTGGCTTTTCGCCGGGTACTCCTGTTTCCTCCCACCCTCCGAAGACACGCAAGATTAATTGGCCTGCTGAGTAAATTGTTCAAAAAAATGTGCCCTACAATCTACTGGCATCACATCCTGGGTATTTCCCCGCCTAATGCTCTCTGTCGGCCGGGATAGCCTCTGCCCCCCCCCCACCCTCCCGTGACTCTGTACAGGATTAAGCAGGTATTGATAATGAGTGAATGAATGGTCTAACAACCCACAGAGCCTGTGCAGGCCATCATCCAACAGTGGCTTGGCAAAACGGCCCTACACCTCATACATTTACATATATGTATTTGTGTTACAGGGCGGCGCGGTGGCCCAGTGGTTAGCGCTGTCGCCTCACAGCAAGACGGTCTCGGGTTCGAATCTCTCGGCTCGGGTGCCTTTCTGTGTGGAGTTTGCATGCTCTCCCCGTGTCCGCGTGGG
>JAZEWT010000005.1:17206651-17221481 GCA_036362905.1 Mordacia mordax
CACAGCAAGAAGGTCCCGGGTTCGAATCTCGGTTCAGGTGCCTTTCTGTGTGCAGTTTGCATGTTCTCCCCATGTCCGCATGGGTTTTCGCTGGGCACTCCGGATTCCTTCCACAGTCCAAAGAACATGCTGCTGCATAGGTTAATTGGCTTGCAGACTAAATTGCCCTCAGTGCCCGGTGATGGACTGGCGTCCTATCGTTGCTACATCCCTGCCTTGCGCTCTGTGTCTGCCGGAAGAGGCTCCGGCTCACCGCGACCCTGTACAGGACTAAGCGTTTTCTGACAATGAGATAAGATGTGCAGTCAGTTGCGCCTGAGCTGCTAATATCCACAAGCAGTTTGAACCCTATTTGATTTTGATTTGATTCCCAGGCACCAACAACATCAACGGCACGGACTGTCTGAACTGTTGCTTGGCGCTCAGTTCACAAAACTACACTAACCATCCATGGTGAAGTAAGGTCATGTAACCCTCATGAATAATATGGTATGGGGAGGCTTTTATCAAGAAATGAAAACTGAATATGATTAGAAACAATTCCAAAGGACTTTTTTTTTTAAACAAGTGTTGAAGAATTTAGTGTTTTCAAATTACTTGCAGGGCGGCGCGGTGTCCCAGTGGTTAGCGCTGACGCCTCACAGCAATAAGGTCCCGGGTTCGAATCTCTCGGCTCGGGTGCCTTTATGTGTGGAGTTTGCATGCTCTCCCCGTGTCCGCGTGGGTTTTCGCCGGGTACTCCGGTTTCCTCCCACAGTCCAAAAGCATGCTCCTGGATAGGTTGATTGGCTCGGAGACTAAAATTGTCCCGCAATGCCCGGCGATGGACTGGCGTCCCGTCGTCGGGTGTATTCCTGCCTTACGCCCTGTGTTTCCGGGATAGGCTCCGGCTCACCGTGACCCTATATAGGATTAAGCGGTTTCAGATAATGAGATGAGATGAGATGAAATTACTTGCATAATTAGTTTGCTTTTCAAAACTATTTGTCTGTTTTACCAACACATAACTGTTCAAAAATATGTAATATAATAAATATTTCTATAGCCACCAATGAAACAATAAAACAAGAATCCTTTTGTGCAAGACATTCACAGTTTAACAGCGTATCTAATATAACAGCGTTTCATTGTAATAGATAATGTTATCACAGCGCTTTTGGTGGCGCTTTTTTTTATTCACAATGAGTTAATAGGATGGTTACACAAAAAAAGATATTGTCACAATTGCTGTATCAATTATTGACTGGTAGCCCACATCTCTATAGAGCAATCTTAACGTAATACATTAGGGCATTTGTGCTGGCAAGCAAAGGGCATTATTTTGCATAAGTTATCAGCGTTGATATTGAGTAACCCATAGCCATTTATTACCAAGCCGCTTTTAAAACAAAATCTACATTTAATATGCTGTTTTATCTGTCGAAAAATGTTAAGTGCATTTGCACAAATTATATGGTTGGCAACTGTGACAAACATTGTATGGAAGATGAAGTATGGTAGTGGTAAATGGTCAATGTAATCACACGGATCCACAGGGGAAAATATAATTGTAAAGCCAAGTGTAACCTGAACTTACTTTTGACAAGTGTTTTATGGTTTGTTCCATGGAATTCAGGAGCTGAAGCTGTTTAAAACAACACAAACAGTGCTAATGCTGAGCAATGCTTTCTCACAAGCAGTCATTAGAGCACATGGGAAAAATAAACAAATGTCTTGGGCCCACTGAGTGTCCCTTCTTCCCCCCCCCCCGTTCTCGCTAAAGTCTGTGGCCCGATATAGCAAGGTCCATATGCTGACCTCTTTATCAGACTTAGCAGCATCGCTGCACATGCTTTCACTCTGCCGTGTAAACAAGGTCTGGGCACAGCTTAGGGCAGAAAAAAAGAGAGGCGGAAATGGCATCTCTCACTGAATCGCCTGGGGGGCACGAGGGTTGAGCAAGGGGGGGTAACACGTGCAGGACACACAGCTGGTGCCACAACGTCACTTCAACGTTACGCCAACTCCTTTGCGATTCCTCAGATGGGGTGTGTGAATGTCGCCCCTGTAGTCATCTCTGATATCCAACTACTGCCATTAATGCAGATATCGGATGACAAACAACATAGCTAGCCTCCGACTGAAAGCGATATTGTCCAATGGGAGCAATTTGGTACAACGGGCAAGTCTTATTCGGCTGCACTAAGTGAATGTAATTATTTTTTTAATTGTAAGTGCGTTCAGCTTAATGAGCGCTCAGTGACAACCGTTGATTTAAAAAAAAAATGATAATAAGGGGAAACAAATTATTTAGACCTGAACTATAATGACATGAAGGAAATGCAAATTTTCAACATGTCAAGTGCATTTCAATGTCAACATATTTTTATAGTCCCCTACAAATACCGAGAGCAAGATGTAATTAAAAAGGTTATTGAAATATTAAATGATCTCCCACCACCACCACAGTAGCTACAACATTGGGTATATGTATAAAAGTCATATTATGTATTATTAACTTTACACTCTAAAAATATATAATATAATTAGAAACAATGAGGTTCTTTAGCCGATGCCAACAATGACAGCAGGTTCGAAATTTATACAGGGCGGAATGCAGGGAATTGGAGTCAAATTTATATTGTTCCAAATTAAGCCAATTCCTTGCGTGCCCCATCTGACAGGCAGAAACCAACACAGCAATGTAAGTATAGATTACTAATAACTTTGCATAAAAGTGCCACAGACTTTCTGAGCCTTGAAATAACACTGGAACCCACCCAAATACTTATGTCCAATTAATATAATAAATACGCTTTAATTATACATGCAGGAAACCATCCCACACGTTTTCGTGCACTGAGATTCACAACGGGGGTTATGAGAAACCGTTATGTTCTGTTCAAGCGTTTTTTCTTCACCTCAAATGTGAGTGTGTACAGTATATTCAAAACAGACACAATCATGCACGGCAGCATAATTGCACATTGATATCCTCAAATTTTTAAAAAACGTTCTCAATCATGAGCCTTCTACTCTCATAAATGTGATCAAAGCACGGCTGCGCAGATAATCTCTTAACCACTGTTTTCATTTAAAGCTAATTAAGATAATTTGCCATTTGGAAACAGGTCACTGGAAACAATTGAGCAAGGTCATTTCTAAGTGACATACATGTGCCATGTGAGGCAAAGAGGACTTTAAACTAGGCTACATCATTTTTTTTCAAGAAGTCGACAACAAATCGATGGATGTGTGCCCATATCCCAGAACGGATGTGTTCCCGTATCCCAGAGTGCAACAGGCCATGGCTGAATATTCAGCCAACATTCCTTACATTCTGAGTTGGAATTTCGAGAGCCACCCAGGATTGAAACCAGGTTCTCAAGTGAAGGGCATTGAAGGCCACCAATCATTTTAAATGGAGCCAAGTGGAATAGTTTTTTATTGTAATTCAACTTAGCTCCGCTCTTGAGTTTGTTGTGCGGGATATGCACGCAGCCCATTTGCATTCCATGAGGAAGCATTGTCTGGTGGTTGGGTGGAGAATTTGTTGGTATTCATATGGTGTCCAGTTTTTTTCTGTAATAATAATTGCGCTTCTAGAGGCGCTTTTCACCCGAGGGTCACAAGCGCTGTACACAGCTGTGGAGAGAACGGCATGTCAGCAATAACGAAATACGAAAGGAAACATTAGCATTGGGGTGGCGCGGCGGCGCGGTGGCGCAGTGGGTAGCGCTGACGCCTCACAGCAAGAAGGTCCCGGGTTCGAGTCTCTCGGCTCCGGTGCCTTTCTGTGTGGAGTTTGCATGCTCTCCCCGTGTCCGCGTGGGTTTTCGCCGGGTACTCCGGTTTCCTCCCACAGTCCAAAAGCATGCTCCTGCATAGGTTGATTGGCTCGCAGACTAAAATTGTCCCGCAATACCTGGCGATGGACCGGCGTCCCGTCGTCGGGTGTATTCCTGCCTTACGCCCTGTGTTTCGGGGATAGGCTCCGGCTCACCGTGACCCTATATAGGATTAAGCGGTTTCAGATAATGAGATGAGACATTAGCATTGATACGAAAAATTCATGCTATTATCATTATTGATTGTGAAGTAGTTAAACTGGAAATACATCCGTGAAACTTCACAATGCTAGATTTTCTCTGGTGCCATTGCAATATTCTCCCAGGGTCACCCGCAGAACAATTCCTGAGTGGCTCAATTCGCTCACGATCATTTATTAAGCATCCACGATGTCCAACCAGGTAGAGTCAATGCAAGTTTGGAGCCGTTTTTGCTGTACCTACTTTTTTTTCAATGTATGACATCTAGCAGCCAGAAGGGACGTATAATGAATCCAGTTAAATAGTAAAATAATAAATAGCTCGAGAAATTGCCAACAGTGCATTCTGGCGATGACTACTCATTATTCAATTAAAAAAAAACCCTCACAATTCCTCCCCAATAACTGCAGCATTTCACTCAACATTCTTTCTTCCTTCATCAAGAGGAGAAACTGACCTTGTGATCAAACTAGGCATCAATCTCATGCAAGTATTTCTATGGGTTAGATCAAAGAAAGCAATGAAATGCAGTGGTGACAGCACAAAGCCCTGATGCACGCTTCGTGTTACATCAAAACCATTGTGTGCTAACTCATCCACATAGTATAGCACAGTAATCTATGCTTTTATACTGCTTGGCTTTCAGAAGCGACCCCAACTATGACTGGACATTGCTCGGCTTTGCTTGAGTGCCACCCAAAATGATTTCCGCGTTGGAGGCTGAATTAAAGTACACGAAGGTATGCAGAGGCAATGCCAATAATATCAACATGAATCCAAAACTTTGTGGCAGGAACTGGTTGAAGGCTTTGTCTGCTTGTCATCTGCATAGCCCATTTACAGTACTGCACCGTAGTTAATGTGAACATTTTATACGTTTGCAGACTAGTGTTACCTTTAGAATGCATCTGTAAATTCGTGTAATGTACGGAAAAACACTAATCACAGGAATAATATTTTAAAAACATGTTTGGAAACATACTTCGTTACCTGCAATGATGTTACAACGTAACTTATATTTCGAGGATGCACGGGTTGCACGACATAGTGTAGGATTTTTTGGGATGATTTTATTTTACATAGTATTGTCAATCCTTCATTCTCATAATAAAAAAAAACAGCCGTTATGCTGCTCTCGTGCCAAAGTTGGGTGTGTGTATCTTATTCATCTCAACTGATGAAAATCCTTGACCCTGTGTTAATATTACCGCAAGAAAATAAATTAACTTTTAATAAGTTGGTAATCTACCGCTGGATGAAGGCCATTCTAATGCTGTCAGTCATGGGGTCAGTTTGATAAACACTGTGATTTGGTGTCCTGCTCAAAACGAGTTGATTATAGGTAGGCCCGGGACAAGTTTACATCTCATGGTGCGACTAATATAATCCATGGCCATAAAATAAACTGATGTCCCCCAAGTTAATAACTTGGTGTTTTTAACCTTTGTGCAAGGCTCTCCTATACAATTATATCAGCTGTTTATATCTGTAACTTAATATAGCACCTCACGCAACTAAGTTAATAGACACAGTGAAAATGAGATGCACTTAGAGATCAATCTATATTATTCAACTGCAAACATAAAATAATGCGATTGCAGGCATAATGGTTGGCATATAGGACTTGCAATACATTGACGACTGACTCAAACTACCAGACCCGCAGTTAAAACAATGGCAAGTTCCTTCACTCTCCTCTTCCAACACGTCTGCCCACCAAGCAGCACAACTGTGTTGACTGCAGGTAGTCAGTCGGCAAGTCGCTTGAGGTGAGGTGCAGTTGCGTCAAATAAAATCCCACCTTTTCCACGATATCTGGCCCGCGCGAGAAGAGACTCTCATGTGCCTCCTATTATCGAAGTCGTTCCACCAGCCGTAGTGCCGTGACTAATTGTCGGGTTGCACATTTACCTTCGCTGAATGCCACCAGGAGACTCTGAAACCGTGAGAGAGGACCTGGCTGCTGTGGCGCGGGAGGTGCAGGTGGGGGGGGGAGTTGTGTCGCTTTGCCGAAAGACTTTCTGTCGTCGCCTATCAGCTTTTAGCCCGGGGCAGGGTGCATGCCGAGTCTGCCTTTCATGTGGAGATTTGATTAATCCGGCGGTAAGATAATGTGGGAAGCAGCGCTGGAGGAAGGTGCAACGGAGCGCACCGTTAATCAGCGGAGCAGGTACAATTACCCAGATTAAAGGGCTCGAGTCACTGAGCGGCGAACGTCGTCAGCCACTGTGAGATATCAGGAGGAAATAACGGAAGAAACAGGATAAATGGACTGGGTGATTAGGTCTTTGAGGCGCTCCAATCATTCCACCTGTCTGAGATCCAAGCACCTCCTCTCTGTGTCATTTGCTCCCAATGGGCGTAGCTCCCAGCCCAACGTTGAATACAATAGTTTTTCATATCCCACAATGGGTCATTATCATCGTCTCGGTGATTACGAAACAATCAATTCCAGTTGTTACCTGCGTCTGAGTACAATATGAGGCCGCTATAACTTCTATTCGTGTGTCTTAAACTATCACTAAACCCTTACATGTTTGTCAATCTAGAGCAATTAACACCACATTCAATAACTAAAGAATATACATTTCACTAAATATTACGCATATGCTACATACATTTTTACATACTCAGTGCTTTATTGCCCCATCTGAAGTGTTAAAATACCTATAGAACCCTCAAAGGCAAAGTGTTCACGTTATGTTAATTAATATAAAAGACAAGTGCAGATTGTGTGTGTGTATAAATCTCGTGAACGGCTCGGGTGCGAAGATGACTTGGCCGATCATCCTCACATCTTTGCTCGGTCACTTTCTCGAAATTAATATTTGCTTACAATATATTGCATCTGATCTGACTTCTGGATAACGACCAGCTGCCATACAAGATTAATATAACACAGTTGCTTCAATTTGGCAAGGATCTTCTTTGCTTAGTCAGAATTACGATCCCACGAAAGATTTTGGAGACACCATTTTCTGCTGACCAGCTACGAATGAAAACAGTAAATAATCCTTGCACCCCATCATACTTGACGCGCAAAAATACTTCTTAACATATATCATAAAGTATACATCATTGCAACAACCGGAAATGTGTTATGTAAATAATTACAAATTACCTGCTTCTTCTGCAATTCTGATAAAGGTTTCCGAGATCAGGCAAAATATAATAGACGTTATGAGCACTCATTAAAATACGAACCCATGTTTTGACTCAAGCAGCAGCCACAGGCATGCCTAGTGCCCGTGATTTCTCTGCATTCTTAGTTTATCATCTGTCATGTGCCTCGATGAGGACATCACAAGACACTGGCTATGCTCAGTAGACGAGGTTTCATGTGATTTTAACTGCCTACAGCTATGGTCATGGGACCTGGAAAGGTCTCAAAGTATTATGCAGAGACACAGCCACAATCTGTTCCGGTATCATCTGAGGTCTGGAAAAGCCCAGAGATGGCTTTAAATTTAGACGTTACAGTATTTTTATACTCACTTATATTCAACACTTTGGTAGCCAGCAGATAAGGCAGTGGCTGTCATTTGATCTATCAGCGTGTTTCTATACCTAAAGAGATAAATGTTATTTTTAGAAAATATTTGTTTGCATCAACATCACATAATAATAAGAATTCCATTTCTAGAGCGCTTTTCATCCGAGGGTCAAAAAGCGTTGCAGAGAGCTGTCGAGAGAACGGCATGTTAGCAACAACAACAACATATGAACGGTATATCAACAACAATGACATTTTTAAATATACAAATCTGAGCTATGGAGAGAACGGCATGTCAACAACAACAACATTAGAGCAATTCAATTGAAAGTCAAATGATGGCTATAATTTTGAGAAGGACATAAAATGAAAGACAAAAATAATTGTTAAACTAACGAAGGAAGGAATAAGTATTCCTGAGCAGGTGCAGGTCATCAGCGAACCATCATGCCAGCACAACAACAGTGAGCCACATCAACAGTCCTAGCCAGAGGACTTGAAAGCCTTACGGAACAAGTGAGTCTTGAGACGAGATTTAAAGATGCCAGGGACTTAGCTGACCGAATCTTCAGTGAAAGGGCATTGCAGCTGACTACTTGGAGGAATAAAATATAAAGCATATTCATGGATGGAACAGATTATATTTGCGTGTGCCTACACAGAGAAATTATGTATTCACCCACCAAAATGCTGCACTGCAACACATTTGTGAATGGTATTACATTTTTCAATTAACGGGACTCTATCATTTCAATCGCGTGCTCTCGTCAAAACCACATGGCAATTTAGTAGCATTTATTTAACAAGCCTAACCAATGATGAGGTCAATAAGGTCAAATCAAGTCCATCCACTCGTGTAACAATCTACGCAGCATCTGCTTATGAGTTGATTTTATTGATCCATCTCCCCAACGAATTTTTGCTAGAACACGTTCCATTTTTTTGCTGCCGCTCCTTGTGACTCTTCCCCACCCAACTGCCTTCCCTCTCTTTACAGTCAGCATTACGTTTTTAACCTGTATGTGCTGTCTACTACATCCGTCTCCCCGTCTTTCAGGGATCGGCCAAACACCCTCTGCAGGGCATATCTATAGCTCCTTCTGGAGGTACTCCTGCCAGCATGACAAGTAAATGTGGAGCTGCACTTTTATATTTTTATTGTTAAATGGAACTGATTTTCATCTAGTGCGGTTTTCACAGCTTGATGCGTGATAATAGCCGTGGCAAGCGCTCTGCTTCTCTCGTTCGTGACGTTTCCGCTCTTACTCCGGAGCCATCTTTAGGCGTTTGAATCTCAGTAAAAGGATTCATGCTAAGTCTTCGTATGCCTGAGGATGCCTAGAACGTGGGAGGTGAAACGTCGCGAAGGAGAGAAGTGGAGCGAATGACACGGCTATCCCAAAACAGCAGCTATAGAAATCCATCATAACTCATATTTTCATTTGTACTGTTCACATTAGGGGCGGCACGGTGGCCCAGTGGGTAGCGCTGTCGCCTCACAGCAAGAAGATCCCGGATTCGAATCTCTCGGCTCGGGTGCCTTTCTGTGTGGAGTTTGCATGCTCTCGCCGTGTTCGCGTGGGTTTTCGCCGGGCACTCCGGTTTCCTCCCAGAGTCCAAAAAACATGCTGCTGCATAGGTTAATTTGCTTGCAGACTAACATGCCCTCAGTGCCCACTGATGGACTGGCATCTCATCCTGGGTATATCCCTGCCTTGTGCCCTGTGTCTGCCGGGATATGCTGCGGCTCACCGTGACCCTGTACAGGATTAAGCGGTTTCAGACAATGAGATGAGATGAGATTAGCTTTGGTTAGATTATTTAATTAGTAAAATAGCAATGCAACGTTGTAAATAACCCTATCTCGAGCATCACCACAAGTCTCGGCCTCATGACATTGTCTCTGGAATACGGTATTGGACAAATAAATTCGGTCATCATTATTACCATGCGATCATAACAAAGCAATGCATTTTTTAAGTTACATATTCTTAAAGATGTTTTTTAATTGAATGCCATGACTACCAAATGAAATGACATACTTATCATTCTTTGCGTGCTTTTGAAGATTTCGTTCTGCTTTGTCCCTGTCGACATTCCACACATCCCCTTGTCCATCACCAGCGATTAATTACCTGCTCCGATCTCACGCGCAGTGGCAGGAGGTTTCATCAAGTGGTTGGCAGTCATGCCTGTGTAAATCCACCCATGCTCTGCATGAAAAGCCTTTGTCCAAGGAATGCGTTGTTTTCAAGCGTCTTGCAGCCAGTAACACGGAAACACGTTATCTTAAGAGCTTTATTGGGGAGACAATGACCGAATTAACAATACTGGATAAACATTTTAGACTCAATGTGTGCCACCGGCGAAGTTTTATACATTTCTGTCTGCACCAGGCAAACACTACAGTGAAAGTGACAAAGCATGGTGTTTCAAGTCTGGATATATCTTTAGTAAATACATGGCATAAAAAAGACAGTGGTCAAACGTGAGACACACTCTGCACTGTTATATCCACACAGTTATCATGAAAATGCGAACTTTCCCGACAACATAACATAAAACATGAACTGACACTCTAAAATATATATGCAGTAATGCAACGCCATTTTTTCCCGAAATAAATCAGTGGAAAACATTCATGTAGATGCCTATTTTCAAGCGGTTTACAGTGCGATTTTATTTCCACCGACAAAATAACCCCGTTTTAATTTAGAAGACCGGCGATGGACTGGCGTCCCGTCGTCGGGTGTGTTCCTGCCTTGCGCCCTGTGTTTCCGGGATGGGCTCCGGCTCACCGTGACCCTATATAGGATTAAGCGGTTTCAGATAATGAGATGAGAATTTAGAAGAAGCAACTGGGACCCACAAGTGTGCTGGGAGTGCTGCAGGTGTGAGTGGTTGAGCAGCGCCTCGCTTTCTATAGGAGTTCAACTGTAAAACGTTAGGTTTCATTGTGAATGAAGACAGCAAGTTTTAAAGCCATATTCACTAGGCGTGGATCTGGCGTGTATGTAAATATGGGTGTCATCAGGATAGTAATGAAAATTTAAATTGGATTGGCATAAGATGTCGCTAAATAGTGTTTGGTAAATTCTAAATGAAAGTCTGATTGTTCTCCAAAAGTTATGGAGAAGTTGTCCAAGGCAATTGACTTAAAACTACGAAATTTGAAGAAACGCTTAGAAACAGTGGATGGGAGGTGAATGGTGTGAATGGTAACTCAAACAATACTGTGGGGTGCTCGGAGATATCGGGCTCATAGTGGCCATCGTATTTGGAAGAGCAGACTAATTCAAGAGTGTGACCACATATACGAGTGGGTGACTTGATGTGCAGGATAAAATCAAAGCAGTCTAGGTTGCTGTGGAAGTTCATGGCAACGATGCGTCTGGCAAAGGCTACATGAATATTAAAATGGCTCGAGAGCAATAGCCTCTCAGAAGCTGAACCCAGCATGGAAAGGAGCTCAGTCAGCTCCGGAATGAAAGAGGAGAAGATCTTTGGGGAGTTTTAAAGCAGCACCAAGGTCCCCTGACTGAGCTCTCCTCCACTTCAGTACACGATATTACAATGCCTGGAAGGTCTGCATGGCTGCTGGATGGACGACACCACGCCAGACGAACGATGAATGACAGCAAGGCCTCCACCGCGACCGGATGCCGGCGGAATATCCAGGAATATGCAGTTGTTTGGCAGACTTTGATTGAACGGGAGATGATCTGCAGGTTGGTGCCAGGTCTCTGTGAGATAGAGAAAATCGAGGCGGTTATCAATGATCAAGTCATTGACCGATAACGTTTTAATATTAAGAGAACGCACACTGAAAATGGCAAGCGCATGAGCCTCGCAAGCCCCGATGTTTGCATCAAAGGTGTGATTGGCATGGTGGATATATGAAGGAGGCATCTGGTGGTACCAGTGTGCTTGGCCTAGGTCAGCCAGCAAGATAGTTCCACCGCCGGAATGAGATTTATGATCTTTTTTGAGACCTGATGAGTGGCTGGCGGAAGATCTATACAACACAACATTAGACATATAAGTCAGGTACAGAATGCCAGAGTGTCAGACGGACGTTGCAGAGGACAACAAGAGTAAGTGGTTCCCTAGTGCACTGGGTTGATGGAACAGACAGATGAAAATAGGACTAGTTTGCAGAAATGCATACATACTTGTGGCAAAATAAGCAAACAGGAAGCTTTGATAACATATGCATTGTCCTTCAAACTGATTGACCTACACCAGACATGGCTTTCTTTTGAGCCTGATTGTCAGTGTTAGCCAGATGTTGCCAAAAGGCAGTCAGCTCAGGACCATGCAATATCAAAGCTTAGTAAGTCAGGTCGAGCTGTTTAAGTTATGGGTACTTTGGCCAGTGTACAAATGTAAAGAGTATAAAAGGTTTTTACCGCGGTAAAAACCACGGTAAAAACCACGGTAAAAACCGTTTTACCGTGGTAAAACCACGTGGTAAAACCACGGTAAAAAACCCACGGTAAAAACCTTTCACCATGGTTGTAAATGAAGTAGGCGATTACAACATCCAAAAGCTTAGCCACGGGTTTCAAAACTGAGACATCTGAGGGCCGCACAAGTACATACATCAGAAAAGCTGGAGAAAAAATGCTAAATCTAGTGGCCCTGTTGAGAGGCGTATGGGGTCCTGGTCCATAACAATACTGACTGCAGACCCCTATAGCTTCTCTACACTTAGCATGCACCATAGGAATTGATTGTGTCCACGTGGGTTTTCTACGGATACTCTGGTTTCCTCCGACCATCTAAAGACACACTGCCACCTGGGCTAATTGGCCTGCTGAGCAAATTGCCCCAGAAGTATGCCCTGCGATGTACTGGCATCACATCGTGGATATAGCCTGTCTTTGCGCCCTGTGTCTGCCAGGATAGTCTGCATCCCACCCCTCCCCCACGACTCTGTACGGGATTAAGCGGGTACTGATACTGAACAACAAAAACTCCCGCAGTACACTTGTCCGCTCGTAGTAAACCCTTCCTCACTTCTCAATCGGGCCTGATCATGTGGCAGGGGCAAGGGAGGTCAGTTCAGATAATGGATCCAATTAGTACATTGTCTACATTAAATTAACTAAACTCTTCCCACTGTTGCAAGCAGGATCGCTGCAGAGCATCATCTCATCTCATTGTCTGAAACCTCATCTCATCTCATTGTCTGAAACCGCTTAGTCCTATACAGGGTCACGGTGAAGCCGGAGCCTATCCCGGCAGACACAGGGCGCAAGACAAGGATATACCGACGATGGGACGCCAGTCCATCGCCGGGCACTGCGGGGCAATTTAGCCTGCGAGCCAATCAACCTATGCAGCAGCATGCTTTTTGGACTGTGGGAGGAAACCGGGGTGCCCGGCGAAAACCCACGCGGACACGGGGAGAGCATGCAAACTCCACACAGAAAGGCACCCGAGCCGAGAGATTCGAACCCGGGACCTTCTTGCTGTGAGGCGACAGCGCTAACCACTGAGCCACCGCGCCGCCCGCAGAGCATCATGTCAAGCAGAAATAAAAATAATTTTCACTTCGCGCGATGGAATGTTAGAGAAATGACAAATTCCAAGTTAGGTGTGGGTGATGGGACAGCGTGACAGCTGAGAGTGTCCAATTAATCCCATACCCATTTGCTCACACGCAGTTAAATTGATGGCTACACGTACTCAAGTACGCTGACATTAGAACAAATTCTTTCGCTATAAAATGCAGCAACGGTACTTTATTTAAGCTCGTGAAATTTTCACCATCGTCATTATAAAACTTTTGGCTAAAGTATTTAAACAGCAGAAGACCTGCAAGAAGCTGCAAGGCTGATTTTACTAAAATTACCACATTGTGCATTTCACCAATTGCTATTAAGGTCGATTTTAAAATAAAGCACACTTTTGCTATATTCAAATGTGTGCTCTTGTTTTGATATGCAAACACGAGCTGAATATCACTGGTGTGGATATGGGAAGTACAGGCAACGTTGTATTTGTGGACCTGTATTAATTCACGAAAAACTCGAGTCGCCATCATAATGTACCCGACGGTGAGGAAGCATCTGTTTAGTACGCGTTATTTATGAGACTAAACGTAATCCTTACATAACGTAAGGGAACATTTAACGACTGGTAACGATACAGCATCATCCCCACGAAGAAACAGAACCCTCTGTAATTCCTTACACATGTGCATGGCGCGGGAGTCATTACCGCGCTCCGCAGGTGCGCAAGATTTAATTTTGAGAAACTTCGTTTTTGAGCACTGATGCAGTGTGTTGAGCTACCGTTGTGTTGCGCCACATTGAAAAAATATATATAAACACGTTACATTAACTCGTCAGTTGTCTACACACATTTACTTCAGTTGTTTTCCCTCAGCTGTATCTGCTTATGCATTTTAATAATTAATCCCTTATTGTGACAGCTTTACTGCCTGCTAACAAATGGAAAAGCACTTGCCTCATTACACTTGCCCAATTGCCCATGCAATTATGTTTGCATTAATATGACTGTAGCCAAACAATGCACGTGTTTATGTTCGCTCATTATTCCATTAAATTGTTAACTTTTTTTTATTCCTGCATATTTCACCGTTTGTAGCTGCCCACCACATTTGTTCAACATGAGAAATTAAGTAATAACAAATTGTTCGTTGTTTTAATGCCACAAATAAGAAGTTGTTTGCAACCAGTATGTCTTGCATACAAACTTAACAACAAACACTCGATGCTTCTCACTGTAAATCGTTTACAGACGCGATTGTATTGCGCAATACGATAGCCCACACTTCACATCTACACCACTCCAGTCTCAGTTATCTGGCGGTTTACAAAAAATGCAATAGTGGATATATATTTGCTATCGCAAGAAGGTCCCGGGTTCGAATCTCGGCTCGGATGCCTTTCTATGTGAAGTTTGCATGTTCTCTCCCCATGGCCGCGTGGGTTTTCGCCGGGCACTCTGGTTTCCTCCCATAGCCCGAAAAATATGCTGCTGCATAAGTTAATTGGCTTGCAGACTAAATTGCCCGCAGTGCCCGGTGATGGACTGGCGTTCCATCGAGGGTATATCCCTGCCTTGTGCCCTGTGTCTGCCGGGATAGGCTCCAGCACACCACGACCCTGTGCAGGACTAAGCGGTTTCTGGCAATGAGATGAGATATTTGTTATCGATGTCAAATGTGATTTGCAGACAACTATTACGCCAACTATTATCAATTTCATCGACAATTTACAGGGGCGAGGAAGCGCAGAGTGGTAGGGGAGGGGAAAGGCAGGCACGTGGTTAGCCAGCG
>JAZEWT010000005.1:17230773-17259701 GCA_036362905.1 Mordacia mordax
TTCATACGTGCTTACTTACACTTGCCCCAACAGACCACCAATCCGAGATACACGGGGGCGCCTTTGTCTTTATTGTGTGCGTGAGCAGGCCAATTAACCTAGGACACCGGAGTACCCGGAGAAAACCGACGCGGACACGGGGAGAGAACACGCAAACTCCACACAGAAAGGCACCCGAGCCAGGAACTAAAAACGCGGACTTTCTTGTTGTGAGACAGCAGCGCTGCTCACTGCGCCACCACGATCAGGCGACCAACACCTGACAAATTTCCCAAATGGTCCTGGGTCTCCGCCAGGATGTCTCAGCATTGAGGAGACAAAGTCGGGCGGCCGTGGTACCGACAGCACCGTCTCCTCGTGGCGCCGTAACCGCCCTTCATACGTGCTTACTTACACTTGCCCCAACAGACCACCAATCCGAGATACACGGGGGCGCCTTTGTCTTTATTGTGTGCGTGGAGGAGAACGGTGGCTTCGTTGGCGCGTGTTTTGCGCCGTTCTGCCGGAAGGGCCGGTTTGGTTCTACTCCGCGTGGAGCTCATGCTGCCAAAGCAGCAACGTGGGGTCAGGGGGAGACGTTTGGGTGGGCGGCTGCCTGCGTGGGTGAGTGAGTGAGCGAGTGAGCGTGATGTAGGAGGGGGAGCGTTCAATGCTTTCCATCTGCGTCACTCGGACGCTAACACGTGTGAAAGTCTACGTGCCGCGTGTCGCCTCTGCGTTGTAAAATGACGCAAGGGTTTCTGAGCTTACCAAATATGGCAGGGGTATTTTTTGATGTTTAGTCTCGTTTATATGTAAGTTGTTGCAGAATATTTGATATTGGGTGTGGTCAATAGTGACATCCAACAATGCTGCGTCTATATTAAGCCTCAGAAGTGCAGGGCCATAAATATGCCCATATATAGTCTATTTTTATTTTACTGTTTAACGTTGGAAATTTATTTTGTGATGATTAATCAGGTATGGCTTGCTGCTAAGTTTCTTTTATTTTACCCCAGCGGCCTGCCTACATGAGAACACAAGGGTTCACTGGGCGAAGGACTGGGGATTTACTTAAGCGGTTTCTGTCTGGAATTTTCCAGCGCCAAGAAATAATTTCCAAATTCTTAATTTAACAACTTAATTTCCATAAGCAATGTTTTTGTAACTATCTGTATTCATTATGAATACAGCTAATCCAAAAACCCTAAATATAATGTGTGAATCATCGGGGAAATAGTTTTTTAAGAACTCGTTTCAACAATTGGCCCCGATCTAGAGTTTTGGTGGCAGAGACATGAGAGAACTCCATACCCCAGCACAAGGCATTCCCTGATATTGCGTGTAGATGTGCATGTTTGAGTCGTTAAGATTCCAGCGGTGTATATTTCCAAGGACATATGTTAAACTCGGGACTTAATTTCAACTGACTCTGCGACCTGGAAAATACCTCTGCACCCAGCAAACCACATCTAGTACACATCTTGTTATAGCTGCGACTACGAGTCGCATGATGTACCCAGTCCTGAGTCCGCCAGAAAACATTCAGTGAAAAATTGAGCCGTGTATATACTAAGCCCTGTACTCTTCGACTCTCTAGAGCTTGTTAGGAATTATTCTTGAAAGGTGCGCTTATATCCACTCGACCATGAAAAATATAGTATCATGGAGACAGGATAAAAAAAAAGCGACACTTTCTTATTTCCACGAGGCCCAACAACAGACAAACTCAGAACAGCCGAAGTACATCTGATGCATAGAAGGTGTAGTGCTCTAAGGCCATCCCCGTCCATTCCAAACACACTGGAGCCATGAGCACTGTCTAATGCAGTGACAGCACTGCAGTGCCCACTTCCCAGCAGTAATAATAATAATTGCATTTATAGAGCGCTTTTCACCCGAGGGTCACAAAGCGCAGTAACCCACATTCGGCATTTTGAACCATATCCCATATATGCAAATGTAACAGATTCTGTTTTGTGAAAAAAAAAACTGTTAAAAGTACTTAGATACCGCTCATTAATCATTGTCCCGTCGATGGCATGAGTGGCGGAAACGTGAATGGACAGTTCTAAAAGACTGTGTGATGCTTTTTTGATTGAGCAATGCCACATTTTCCATTATAGCGCTGCACACATTCTGTCCCCGAAAATCATTGCATACCAAAACAGGGTGTATTATTTTAAAGCTTAAGGTTACATTTAGCACCAATTATACAAGTACGAGAAACATCACCTGCCCAGGAAATTCTCTTTCGTCAACATATTTAATGTCTTTGAATAAACAAAAAAAAACATTTTTTTTTATACAAAAGGCTACATCTTGGCACGCAAAATGATTAACGTAGAGCATTTATATTACATGGCACGTCATATATTAATCTGTGTTCTGTTTCTCTAAACAAAAATATTACATTTTGGAACACAACTAATACATTTTTCTTATTGATAAAATATTTAAATAGTTTGCAGCCCCTTTACGTATGATCTGCTTGTGGAATGCTACTGAAGGATGCTGCATCGATGTTGATGGTTAAGGAATAATAATATAATTCGTATTCCGCAAATTCCACACCCACTCAAAGACGAAACACGGATATGGATGAGAGGAAATCACAGCGAGTTGGGGGAAGGCTGCCATGCAGTCATCCGGCGCCAACATTTGCCAGACACTGCATCCTAAATATTACGATGTTATAGCACAATTAAGTAATGAGTGGGTTTTTTTTTAAGTTGTGGGAGGAAACTGTGGAACCCAGAGAAAAACCCCACGGAGAACAAGGGGAGAACACACAAACTCAACACAGAAAGGTGCCCGAGGTGGGAACCGAACCGTCTCAGGCAGGACTTTATTTCTAAGAGGCTCAGACGGTACCACTGCGCCACCCTGCATTGACTGTGGGGTTTTAGCCATGACTGTGGGGTTTTAGCCATGACTGGGATTGAACCCTGGGTGCTGCGGTTCCAGCGTAGTGTGCGAACCACTGCATCATCGCCGCACAGATATTAATATCAGAATTGATTGATTACTTGTCAATATAAACATTTGCAATACACATAACAAATTAGATCAATATCTGAATAATTGAATTCCTGATTACTTCTTAAAATTCCAATTTCAATCTCTTCTACATTTAATATTGTTAATTTATCGATGTACCTAATTTTGTCACAGATTGTAAATAATCGATGTCAAACTGCACCCACAATGTAACATTAATATTTTATGCTTGAGGGGTTGACGCAGTTTGGTTTTGCTTAGCTGCCCATGGCTTTAACCAAATTTCCCCCGCAACTTACGAACATCTTTTCTCGACGACCGCTGTCGCGAACGACCCACGGTACTACGCTTGTTTCCTTTCAGCGGACATTTATTTTGACTCCGTTCACCACTGTGGTTGAACGCATTCTCGTTTGCAATCCGCAGTCTTCCTCCCCTGAATGGGCCCGGGTCAGTCCCCATCCAACAGCTCGCGATATGGGCCAAGTACCGAAGACATTTTTTTTAAAGGCCTCTTGGCAACAGTGCTGATCCACATACACTCCAAAAAAATGTTAACTGACAGCTAAATCTTTCCATTTGCTCCCAATGCTGGGCCTCTATGATTCTACCTTTTTCCAGATCTTTGCCTGTTTAAAAGTGTTCTCCATACGGTCACCATATCTCGACAGTTTTAGGAAAACTATAATATGCTCGTTGTTTGGTCATTGTCAGTGATTTACTCTCACGGGTCTGGCTTGCAGCCTTAGTTCATTCATTACTCCCAAATGAAGAGTGTATTTCGTCAGAAGGCCTTCATCAAAAAGTGATTTAAATCTTTAAAGAGCAATGGATACGTTTCATTAAGAACTGTGCCATATTTCTTGACTTTTAATTGATCGACTATTTGTTGTTGTTGACATGCCGATCTCTCCACAGCTCAGATTTGTAACAAAAAGTTATTGTTGTTGATATGCCGTACACATGTTGTTGCGCCTGTTGACATGCCATTGTCTCCACAGCTCAGTGCAGCGCTTTGTAACCATCGGGTGAAAAAAATGCACCACTCCCACCCCCAAGCGTGCAGGAAATTTAAGAATTATACAAATCTTAACATTGCGACTGTTGAGTAGACCTAAATAACCCTGATTCTTAGTCAGTTTTCCATTGTCTGTGGGTAACGACTCATTTATTTAACACTATATCACACATCAAAAAACATGCTACTGCATAGATTAATCGGCTTGCAGACTAAATTGCCCGCAGTGCCAGGTGATGGACTGGCGTCCATCGTGGGTATATCCCTTCCTTGCGCCGCTGCGTCTGCCGGGATAGGCTCCGGCTCACCGCAACCCTGAACAGGACTAAGCGGTTTCTGACGATGAGATGAGATGAGACACCGACGTTGAATGTGTTCACAAACTCGTTTAGAGATGCTGCACAGAATTATGGGTAAAAGCAAACAAACAAAACTCTGTTCTACATTTCTACAAACGAAACATTTCTGCTCAATTAGATTATTGCCTTGTCAGAACCAATATTATCCAACATCATTGCTTTCAGCAAGAAAACACTCCACTAGATTCAACCTGATGGGGCACACGATGTAAGGGTGTTCTGTACCATGGGAAAGATGCAAAATTCCCTGCAAACGTCATCAAAGCTGAAACACAAGTACCGTTTGCGCCACAGCATACACTTCCGCGTGTATGTTTCGACAGTTTTGTCAAAACATAATGGGTTCCTTTTATTCCAGATACGACAAATGTTAGCTGGCTGTATTGAAAGGGTGGGTGGCCTGCACTCTAATGTCTTTTGTCTCCTGAAGTGTTGCTGTTTACACACCGCATCAGGTACTCGTATGAGATTCAGTTGATGTAGCTGAGACTCAGGTCCTGTTCAAACATTCGCCACTCTCATTGGCGCTGAGTGGGAATCGAACTTGGGTGGCCGGGTTTTGTTGTTGTTGCGGAGTTCTCTAACCACCGTGCGCTACCGCTCCCCATTAACTAATATAAGATCACGTACGCGCCTCTGATAGTCACCCAAATAATGCCTGATCGACTCCAAATTACAGTACCATTTATGTATTGCGGTATTATTTAACATTGTTTTTATAGTTATTCAATTCGGTCATTAGATATAAATAATTGTTTTACTTAATTGACATTCTTACAAATTAACTGAAAAATGAGCCATAGCGGAGATCATTTCCTTTCGAGCCACTCTGCAAATCCATCAACTTTAGCTGCAGACAAATCTCAAGACCTGCAGGAAACTGTCTGGCTACTCATTTCTACAACACACGTCAGCCCTGATGCCCACGCACTCGGAGGGGCGGGAGCGAGGGAGCTGAGAGGAGGCGGGGAGGGAGGGGGTAGTTGGGGAGCGAGGAGGCTGGGAGGGATTTGGTTGACGGAAAGAAGGCGTAAAAAACACCTATGGTTTAATGGGTTACCAATAACGCCTGCATTACATCACAACTCCTTGCGTCACTGCATCCCTGTAAATTTTGAAGCTGGGACCGCCCTTCTGTCTCGGGTTTCTCGGCTCTTGAAATAACCCAGTATAAAAACATGTACGTGCAAGCAAGGCAGGGCATTTGCTGTTGACCAACACGAGAAACGTACAAACATTGCCGCGGTGTTCCGCTGTTAGCAAGCAAATGAACAGGCAAAAGGTTCACTCATTTAACATATTCTTTTACTTTAATTGATCTACTTTGATGTCGTTGTTATTGTCATGCCGTTCTCTCCACAGCTCTGTGCAGTATTTTGTGACCCTCGGGTGAAAAGCGCTCAAGAAGTACGATTATTATTATATTAGTTAAATAAGATAAAACAAAGTGCCTAAACTAATTTGCGATGTGTTGAATTTATGATTGCTCAAAATTGGATAAGTTAAGTTGTTTTTTCTTCGTGAACCTTCGTAACGTATCAATATAACATGCCGTTCTCTCCACAGCTCAGATTTATAACAAAAACCCCCCTCCAAAAACGTTATTATTGCTGATTTGCTCTTATGTCATTGTTGACATGCCGGTCTCTCCACAGCTCTGTGAAGCGCTTTGTGACCCTCGGGTGAAAGGTGCTCTAGAAGTGCAATTATTATTATTATTATTACGAATCAATATAAATCATAGATCCATCTGCGAACCCCCTGTTGAATGAATGTGTGGAACTCTGGAAGCAAAGTAGTTATACATTAAATAACGGCAATGTATTCGGTGGTCTCTCAAAAATAACTCTATTTGCTTGGGTGACTCCATTTCCTTCATTTAACCAGGATAATCTGTTTCCAAAGGGTATCTGGAGAAGGGAACGAAGATTTTAAACTCTGGTTATGCACTTTAATACTGGCATACAATGACTATCTCCTACAATAACCCTACTCCTATCTGCGGGCTTTGAACATCAATAAGCTCTAGTACAGGCGGTGCACCTGGTATTGATCATCAGCACATGCAGACATCTGCAGACATTGCATCAGTGAATAGACTTAAAACACTATTTTGGTGAATGGCTTGTGCCGCCAAATTTTCCAGCCACCGTTAATTAGGTAGGCAAATGTTAGGACTTTGCAGGTAATAGCCGCCACTTTCCCTTACTTAGTGACAGTGGTACTCACTCATCCACTGTGCAGTCCCATATAATATCACTCATCCAATTTTGACATTCTATAGAAAAATAATCCATGCTCTTAGCAGACATTGTGTTAACGTTCCAGTGCCGTTGTTGTTGGCGTACCATTCTCTCCGCAGCTCTGTGAAGCGCTTTGTGACCCTCGGGTGAAAGGCAGTCTATAAATGCAATTATTATTATTATCGCAATGTTGCCTGATCGTGTCGTGACCGAATTTTCACCATGCACAGATGACCTGCTGTGTGTGGCTTTCATCTAACAGTGGATTGATTATGGCCAATAACGATGATGTGGCTAAGTTTGTTTAAGAAGGAGGAAATAATGCATGAAAAAGTATTATGTGTTCAAAACCTAAGGTAGTAATTATTCACGTATTTAAAATAACTGTAGGTGTGTGTACATCTGTATGTGCGTCCCCACATCAAACACCCAAACACATAACACCGCATACCCTGGAGTGATTCGTGGTTATTCCATTGCAATGGCAACAGCTCAAAACAGGTTTATGAAAACAACAACCGCCATCCGCCACTAAATGGCGGTGAGGTCATCACGTTGCTTGTGCCAGGCCATACACACCTTGAGATCATGTGAGGTGTCGAAGGCTCGCCGGAGGAGGTCACGGGACAAACCCAGATGTTATGAGTTGGCTGACTGAGATGACTGGCAAATGCACCACCTGTACTCCCTACTCTGCCAATTTGTTGTGTTAAAGCTTCCCGGTGCTTTGTTCGTTGTTGTGAGCGTCACTCCTCTGCCTTCCACAGTTTTTGGAGCATCAACTACCCCGTAGCCTTCTTCAGGACCCTCCTCCATATTAGTCGATTTTGACACCACTGGTACCAGTCTTTAGAGAGTCCACTTAGCTCCAGGTCCTCTTGTGCCACATCAGTCCATCTCTTCTCTAGCCCGTTCCGTGCCCATTTAGCCCCCTCCGGCTGAGCAGCAGCTGCTTGAGCATGCGGTACTGGGCATGCGGGTTGCATGACCCAGATAATGCGGCCTCGCCTGCCAGTCACTCACCAATGGGACTTTGCCCATATCTTTTGAGAATTTGTTTGCTCCTCACACAATCTAACCTAGTTAACCCCAGGATGGATCTTAGGAAGGCGAGCCGGAAAGTTTCAAATCTTTGCAAATGTATCGACAGGAGGATCTACATTTCACAAGCATAGAGAAGACAAGACATGATTGCAGCTGAGAAGACCCAACGCTCTGTGTGGATCGATAGAACCAGTAGCTTCCACACAGTGTTTCGAAGCTGATGAAAACATGCTACACGAATAAATTCGAGTGAGACCTCTGCTCTCTTCATATGCTGCATCACTCATGGAGAGCTGAGTGGATGGAGTGTTCGGTGGCATACAATGCCTCGGCAGGTGCTTGGTTTTGGTGGGGTTGATGGTAAGACAGGTCCTTCTCAGCGAGCAGCAATTACTAGATCATCGGCATACACAATATGTTGGGCCAATAGAGAACTATCCCTTGACCGCACCCAGGCATTGATCGGCCTCCCAATTGTACCTGTACCAAATAGAATTCTACCGGTAAATCCATGGAAATCCTCTCAAACTTTGTGGGGAAAATATGGCTTTGACTCTCAACCACATAGTTTTACCCAGGCTTTCCCACCATCATAAAGGTTCTTAATGATTCTGAGCAAAGAGTTAGGGACTCTAAAACACAAAATACAACCCATAACCATGGCTTATTGATGGTATCGTAGCCCTTGGCCAAGTCAATAAAGCAGAGATGCAGGTTGTGTTGAAGTTCCCTACACCTTTGCTGTAGCAGCCGGACAGACAATAAGGCATTTGTACAGGACAGCCCCTGCCCGAATACACATTGGGGTTCCGGAAGCCTCTCCTCAGTCTGCCTGGCAAGGGGACCTTTCCCAGCATACAGAGAAGCGAGATGCCGTTGCAGTCATTACAATCCGTGAAGTCACCCTTCTTGAAGAGGGGGACCACTAGGGCATCCTTACAATCCCGTTGAACCCGCCCTGTGCTCTAGACCGTTGTAATAATGTCATATAGGTCAGTCTACAGACAGACACCACCTATCTTCAGCATTTCGCTTGGGAGATCATCTCCACCCAGTGCTTTGCCTGGCCACAGGCTCTGGATCGCCTTCGGTACGTCCTCTACAGATGGTCTTTTGCCATCCACTCACAGGGCGAGGCTGCTCCTTCCAATATCTGAGGCACTCTAGCCCTAATAGGGTCACCCCCATGTTGTCTCATGGTGTTATTTGAGCTAGGGGAGTTCCCCTCCCCCAAGACCTCACAGAATTGCTCAGCAAACCTGCAAATTTGTTCTTGAGGGTCGAAGATCGGATCACCATTTCCCCCTTTAAGGAAGGTAATGGGGACAGCGTCTTCTGATAGTTTTAAAAAGTTATTTGTAATCACGGGTTACTGAGAGTTATATACGTCTATGAGAACAACAAACACACACACCTATGCTCCTTATGTAAAACTAGAATGGGTTCGCTGGGACTGAAATGTATCGCAAAGCTGCCCAGCACAACTTAAAATTGAGAACGTATTGATTGGCCAATTGTACACGCGTACATGGCCGCTGTGAAATCGACGGAAAGAGTTTGGAAGCAGAAGCATAGAAATTACGCAGTCTAACTCAGTACCCCAGTGAGTCAACCACAGCTGCATGGGAGGAGGGGGCGGGGACGGGGGGTCTTGTGAAAACTACGTGCGTAGAGAGGCCCACCTCTCCACAGTGGCCAAAACTAACTTGGAAAGCAAGATTATTTTACAAACGAAATGCAACAAATCGTTAAGGGACATACAGTATCTGGACGTGTTCCATGCAACACACAATATTATAACAAATGTCATCGTCATCATCAGCGGGCCTTATAAACCAGAGTGTTAGTGAATGAAATATGACAACGTTTTGGCAATATTAAAATCAGTTCCGCAGCTAATCCAATTAGAAACTAGTTCCTGGCAACAAGAAAAGATTTGTGTGACTACAATTGTACGTGAGTGTTATGTTCAAAGGCTTTCTCCATTAATCAGTTACATTAAATTACACAAGATACGGGCCGATTGTAAATACTTGTATCGTGGTTTAGAGCAGCGGTTTTACACGTCAAGGTCTATTCGGCCGACTTGGGTTTGGTCTCCACGGACCACTATGTGGCGCTTGCCGCCCACAGAGGGAGGAGGATGGTGGGTGTATAGAACTAGACTCCTGGATGCGCCAAAAATAATTAGACAGTTATTTTATACTAGTTGGGTAATATTCACATTTCTATTCGTCTACAATGATAGTTTGTTACTATTTGGAAGGTATTGAGCAAATGTTACACCCTTTGTATTTACATTACCTTGTATTGAAATTAAAGTTGTATGAGTGACTTGTCTGAATAATTTTACAAGCGATATCAACAAGTGAATATCATGAACAACGTATGTGTTCAACTTATTCTAACTAAAATTTAAAAAAGTGTTTGCGTATCTGAGTCTGTCAACGTGACTTTTATGACTAACCGTAGAACGGTAGTACTTTTGTGGTGGTTGGGGTCATTTGGCTATACTTCACCACACTAGTCAGTGTGAGATGAAGAAGGGGGGGTCATAAAGATATCACTCGTCACTGACGTCCCAGTGTGGTTAGCACACTGTGATATGAACCCAGTGACCTGAGTGTGCTACCCGCAGCATGTCCACTCGTATACTCAGACATTACTCCTGAGTTCGTGTCAAATCGATTCCTACGCAGGTACAAGCACTGAATTAAATGCAATGATATGCACACACACACACACATGAACAATATTCGCGCTCGTTCGCACGTTGGATACGGCGGGAGGTCAGCCGAGGGCAGGCCTCGGAGTGTAAGGAAAGGGTACTTGAGAAAATGTGTCTCCCAAGGGGCATGTGTGGTTGGCAACTCAAAGGAGCACATGTCAGGGGCAGAGGGCAAAGACTCCAGCTTATCCACCCCCTCCTTCACAGCCTCGTGACAGTGACACACACACACACACCACGTATACAGTTTGTGATGTGTCCTCAAAACATCTTGAGAGTTGGAGTCTAAGAGGAATCACAGCGATGAATTTAAAAGTCCATTTTGAAGACCCATATAACCGTTTTCCGTTATATAATTTAAAATGGGCATTGATGTATGGTTTAAGACTAAATTGGTAATCAACGGGCATCTATTACCGTAGTATACAGTGTATTATGAATATGTATTATAGTAGATGGAACAATGTTAAAGTATTCATTGTAATAGTAAAAATAAAGTTATTTTTTGTTGTTGAAATCAGCGTTAATTACGCACTTTTCTAACATACAAGGAGAAGGCCCCTCGGGTAACCTTATAGACCATTGAGGCAAATGTGGTTAGTGACCACCTATTAGGGCAGCAAGCCACATGAGTGGGTGGCGTGGAAAGCAATGCTGCCTGCCACCGTCCTGTCAACACAGCCGATGTAAACACGGCGCCAGATGCTCGTTGGTTATGTCCGTCCGCCCAGTGGTAAGCCAGGTTGGGGTTTCACCTTGAAGGCAAACAAATAACCGGAACAAATCGTGGGGAAAACAGAGTAAGAGAGAGGACTGTATGCGTAACTGGCAAAAACAGAAACTGTGAATTACTTGGACTGTGAAAACTTACAGATTTCCCAGAACAGCTGCCTCAAAATGAAAGATGATACTAGGGGAAAAAACCGGACAGGTGGCAACCCCAGGCTCAGGAAATGTTCAAATATCCTTTACCATCGTGGTTATTCATTACCAGGATTCGAACTTGAGTGGCTCAGGTCGGAGCACAATGCCTCACCCACTATGCCACCGTTCTACAACATACGACGACTAATGTATTTTACAGCCTTATAGGGAATGGCATTATAACGCGCTGAAGATGATTCAGCGTATTGGAGGCTCGAGTTCGGTTCTGATAACACTAGCAAACAGTGTTAGCCATGGCCGAGAATCAAACACACGGAGCCGGCTTCGTCAAACGGTACAGCACCAACGGCGCCACCACTGCGCATATCTGGGAGGTGGGGGGGTTGTTCGCGAGCTGTAGTTCAGGAGGTGCAGCGGCATGATGAGTCAGCGCGTGGTTTGTATGAGACAGAGCACATGCCAAGTCGCCCCGAGCTCTCCGTACCGTAGCCCTGCAAACTTGACAGCAATACCACTGTGCGTTTGGATTCCAACACACACACGATGTCTTTTAGGATGTTGGGGCAATTGCTGAGTGAGCACCTTAAGATCAATCGGCTTTACTTGGCAATTTCATTTCTCTAAACGTCTGAAAGCCACCTTGTCACACGAGGGTGTGATCCAACACCACGCCTGGCTATGTCTCTTCAGTGCTAATGCCTACACACCGCGCTTATGTATTCAAGGCTGAGTCGATCTAGGTTCAGATACTGATGTTGGCCATGAGCCCCTTGACATCCTAAGCACACCATAGGTTCAAGTACCGTTAGCGAGCACCGCACACACATTCCTGACACACACACGCAAACACAAAAGGCTCGTTTGAAACGCGCGGTCAAATCTAAACTTCTGCAGCACTCTCTTTCTCACACGCAAAAAAAACACATTGGCAACACTTGTTTTAACAATATCCAGTGGTTCGGCGACACCTGCTGCGGCCAGCCACCGCGGTCAGTTAGTTGCCCGTCCGGTAGGGAAGAGAGAGGAGGGGATGGATACAGGGGAGAGTGAGAGAGCGCGGAGACCTAATTACAGTCGGGCTGAGTGACAGGCGCAGCGCCTCTGCAGCTCAAGGCACGCTCGCAGCAGCAGCTGCTGCGCGATGCGCTTGGGCCACGTGCGACGCACAGCTGTAGCGCGCAACACGTGGCAGCCCACTGCCGAAGAGGTGGCGTACAAGCCAGTAATGTTAACAATTTTCGACGGTTAACATACTAAAAAAAACACACGCACACACATCGATACGTGTGGGATTGCCCCCGCATGCAAAATTGCATCGCAGTAATCGGCTCGTTTCAATGTTTATGGGATGAAAGCAACGGCCGCTGGGTGGTGATTGGGTCGTACGCGCGCGCCTGTGTGTGGTGTGTGGACCGGAGGAGCGGTGGCGCCGCAGTGGGCTCACTCTGTGTGTTGTCATTTCGGTGACCTGGATTTGATTGCCACCGTGGATGACATCACTGGGAGGTGGGCGCTGCGCTACTCACCTACGTTGACTCAGCGTTAAGCGACCACCCAGTGCAATGTGTAACACTGGCAAAACGGACTACCAAATGTAGTGTTGACCAGCGTACCCTCTTTGGCAATGCATGTGCATTTTAGCATTTCAGTAAAAATAGCGTCAAGCATCAGATAATTATCACAGCTAATATATTTATTCGACATGGATGAAAATAATGAAGTCAACTATACATTGACACTTGTTCATGTACAGCCATGCACATTACAATTGTTTGGCTTTTCATCTACTCAGCCAATATAATTGATGACAAGAATTTACGCATGGGCAGCACGGTGGCCCAGTGGGTAGCCCTGTCGCCTCACAGCAAGAAGGTCCCGGGTTCGAATCTCGGCTCGGGTGCCTTTCTGTGTGGAGTCTGCATGTTCTCTCCCCGTGTCTGCGTGGGTTTTCACCGGGTACTCCGTTTTCCTCCCACAGTCCAAAAACATGCTGCTGCATAGGTTAATTAGCTTGCAGACTAAATTGCCCGCAGTGCCCGGTGATGGACTGGCGTCCTATCGTAGGTATATCTCTGCCTTGCGCCCTGTGTCTGCCGGGATAGGCTCTGGCTCACCGTGACTCTGTACAGGACTAAGTGGTTTCTGACAATGAGAAGCGATGAAGATTTTACGCCTCATCGAGTAACATCACAATGTAGGGCACGGACACATTTTCGTTTTCTTATTAATAATAATAATTGCATTTCGAGAGCGTTTTTCACCCGGGGGTCTCAAAGCGTTGCACTTCTTGATGAATGAATTGTTGCTTTTATCTATTACCTGAAACACATGCATATGTGTACTGTATTTCACTTAGGAGTTGTATTCAAATATTTTGACAGTAATTCTTCACGTTATTTTTCTTGGAATTAAAGCACCGTTTTTGGCTAATGTTATTTTTTAAATAGCGTAGGACAAATGAATATTTGTAACAATATAGTTCCAAATACAGAAATTACAAAAGTGGGTTTTACCAGTTTTAGTTTATTTTTGGAATACTGTACGGTAACTACGTCAAATTTGGATTTGTTTCAGGTTATAAATAGAAGTCACATTCCCGTACAAATAGACATATAGCATCTGTTGCCGTTTTGTAAACAATTCCAATGCATATTCTGCAATGTTCATAGCAATATTTTATAATTCATGCCACTCACGAGCACTTATTTGTGCATTCACATGACAGAAAACGGGGTGCCGACCTGCTGTTTACGTGCTCAAATGCCAACTGGTCGGTGCATCTGTAAAGTTAATCCAAAAGGAAAATCGAGCCCACATTAAAATTCTCCAGAGATCGGTCCGAAGAGCCTTTGCGAAAACAGTGGTAACCCAAATCTAGGCAAGGACAATTGGGCGTGCGGGTGCATTGGCAGCCGTAAATGAGCTCCATTGTGTGAGTTAACGGCACGCAAGGTCCCAGTCTGGGTGATTGACTGACATGCGATCCATAATGATATTTAATGTACCATCCTCTGGGGGGGATTAAAAAGCGACTGATATGTGTGGGAATCCACCTGTCGCGCTGCCACTTAGCCATCACCCACAGTGAAACAGCTATACCCCCTTAGCCCACCGCTCCCTCCCCCCTGGCACAGTATATTTTGCCTCCTCTGCGCGAGTGTGCAGCTCAACAACACGCATGCCGATGCATCTCTCCTATTCAGTTGTCCTTAACGTAATGCGCCATGCAGATGACCACCTCGCAAACCACGTAAAATATATACATTTGAATAAAAACAATGTGCTTCGGAAATATCAGATTCATATTTTCTTTTCGATGCGTTATGTTTTTTTGGAAGGGGGTGCTATGCCTATTCGAATCGTATATATTGTTCGATATTCTTATCGTTCGTGATAACGGACAATATACTTCACTGCTGATAATTAAGTAATTTTAACATACGCTCCTAATTATGCCTTGTAAATGTTAAACACTTGAATTACTCTCTTTTTCTCAATGCACTGTGATGAGAATATGTTCTTTGGTTATTGTTAAAGATGCCAACAAAATAATAATGCAGCAGTTTATCTCAAATATAAATTACTTAATAATTATTGTCCGAATGACTATGCAATGATATATTACACAGAAACAAGCAACGAGCATTAATTTTATTATGAGCTATCAATAAATCTCACGTCTCATTTATTTTCGTAAATTTAGAATTAAGAGGTGCAGATCGGATGGACTCCAAAACAGGGTTGCCGTGGCGGGCCTGGGCTTTAACACCTGACCGCTTGAGATGATTGCAGATTTTTTTTCTCCCTCTTTTGTCCATTTCCTCATGGGGCGATTATGGTAATTACCATGGTTTCCATAACAAAGGCTGCCATTATATAGAGCGGAGCCACTGCGGTGCACAAGAGTGGAACTGCAGTGTTTGGAGTTGCGGGGAAGGCACGGTTGAGGCGTGTGGGAACCACAGCATCCACACAAAAGACACAACACAGGCCCGATTGGGAAGGGGCTTTTTGTTATTTTTTTTTGCAGATGGGTTCCATTATTAAATGGAGCAAGCAATGAAAGACATTTACGCGGCAAGGCATTGTGGGTACTGTTGCGTCCTTTATTTTGTTGATTGGAGCCCATGTGACGCGCTTTCTCGTGTTTTCTAAAGATATTCCCAGGCACGGCGAAGGTTATATTGCATGCATGCCCCGCTGCAAGGTACATTAGCGAAATAAGAGGTCTGGAAGCCAAGCAAGGAGGACGGCCCCCAGAGGCTCTCAGCAGGGCCTCAATGATTTATCAAAATGTAAATCTGTTGTCACCATGACGTGGGTCTTTAGGCTCCGCATTAATCTCGTGTGATGGGAATTTGGGCAGAATTGTAATCCCACTCTGATTGTTTCGGTCACCTCATGATACATTAATAATGGCATAATAGAATTCAAATTAAAGAAATTAAGTGAAACTCGATATGCATTTATCCTTGTTATAGTTTTAACAATTCCCAATTCATAAGGTATGTTTTTAATGTATGCTAAGAGGCTGTCGTCATTTAGCCTGCATGCTAAGACACAAATTAGTGCAAAAACATATTAAATTAATGGAGCAAATGTATCATATTTAGCTTCAGCAAAGGTAATTTATTAATCTCACTTTCACCATGTTTTACATCGTTATCATTATCATCATTCTCGGCAATGATGTTGGTATCATTGTATCAGTGAGAGAATGTAGACATCATGAAGAGCTATTGTGTTCTCTGGAGAGAAAAAAAACATCTCTCAATCAATGCAAAATAATCTTTGTAAATTCACAATGATCATGTGATAAAGTTCCACATTTTTTCTGCAAGTTCCCACTTAAAGCAATGTTTGATTGATCTCATCAGATAAAATCCGTTATTAAAAGCAGATAACAGCTCACTTGTAGAACACGACATGGACCCAGAGGGTAAAATAAAATAAGCCGTATTTTATACAACATAGTGATGACTGTATGTAATGCTATATTTAATTTACATGAAATTACGATCAGACTAATAAAAAATTTAAAAACCGATACGAACAAACTAGACATAAATAGGATCATCTGAATGAGACAAACAGAAACATTTTCTTGAAGCAGGTTCCTAATCATGCTAATTCATCAAATCACTCGAGGAGTGTTGAGAGTTGAAAAAAACAGTTAATCTCGCTCCACTTAATGCCACTTCAAATCCTTGTGTCCGCTATAATACCACACATGGCCTTTACTTATGCAATGGCATTCATGCCTGTGGTTGAATGTCACAAATTTGGATACTTAAATATACCTCTGATGCAATACCGTACGATGATTGCTTCGAATAGATGCTCTCTCGGGACAGCCGCGTCGATTATTTCCTCTCTCCAACTCGCGACGCGGCTGTCCCGAGAGAGCATTTTTTCAAAGCAATCATCATGCATCGAGCCGTGAAAACCTACATCATTGCAACACTGTTCAGTCATAAATCGATCTCTTTAGCACCGAATAAATAGAGAGTGACGATCAATTCACCTGTAATGTGCCAATCACGTCAGAACTCAGGCTCTAAGCCTCCATGAGTACTTGGATAAGCGACGTCCGCGCATGAGAGGTTGTTAAAAACCACACGAAGTGGGTTATATCATAGTAGTAGAGGTAATTTCAGAAATATCCGTTGTTGTACCTGAAATCTGTGCTCCCCACTCTCACCAAACCACACTGACTCGGGTGTTGAAGTAATTATTTTCGTTTATTTCATTTATTATTATTATTTATTAGACGCCCTTATCCAGGGCAACTTACATCATTATAGAGGTGTAAAGAAATCACAGAGCGGCGAGCGGAAGGCAGCCATGCATTCAGCCGGCGCCAACCCGCCAGACACTGCATCCTATGTAGTATGATGGTAATGGGCAAATAATTGTACTTCTGGAGGGCTTTTCACTGGGAATCTAAAAGCGCTGCACAGAGCTGCGGAGAGTTGTGTGAGGAAGCTGGAAAACCCAAAGAACCCCCACGCAGAACAGGGGAACTCCGTATAGAGAGGCACCCAAGGCTGGAATCATATTGCCCAACAACTCCCGTGACTATCTGCTATATTGATAAACATCTCTCTGACTGACAGTGTGGCGAGGCCTTCATCCACCATCAGTACATATGTACTGCTGCTGATGTTCATAACCCAATGTATGATGACTTATTTCAAAAACTGAAAAACTGTTCTTTCGGGATAGCCGAGTCAAGCACCCGCCTGCCTCTCTCCTTAGCAATGCCTAAGTACGTCTCCGTTTGCCTGAAGATGCCTTCAACTTGGGAGGTGAAAACCTCACGAAGGAGAGTGGGGGAGCGCTCGGCACGGCTCTCCCGAAATAACATCTTTGGAAAGCAATCATAAGTCTATACATATATATGCAGAAACAGTGAACAGCATTGGGTATATCGATTCAATTCGCTTAAGGTGTACAGTTTCATTTAATCTATTCCATTACAAAGAATACACAGTAGCGAACGATTGAGTAAAAACTACCGCTGTGGTTTCGACAACAAAAGCCAATACGTGACCTCACTCTGTGGCCTCTACAATTGCTTCCCGCATGTACAGTGACGGAATGACTATGACGCGTGTGTGACGACGCATCATAGACCAGTTGACGTGCCGTGACACAGTATTCCGGCGTGAGAGTGGCGCTGCGCGGCGCTGGCTGCCTATTAACACAAGCTGCCTTCTGTGCCCTCCCCGGCAGGGAAGCCCCACGCTCGAACCTGAGTGTCAACTGGGCACAATTTACGCCTCGGGGGGATTAGCCAGGTGCTGTTCCGCTGGCGAAACAGCCACGGGTTACCCGCACAGCGGGCGATTTTCGCCATGTGGCACTGCTTTTAGATGTTTCGTGGAAGTTTACTAAATGCAACTAAGTGTGTAGGCGATGCCAATATTGCGATGCATGCTAATGCACAAGATTGGAGCGTTTTCCGTGGGCATGGTAATGTGTTTTGTATGGGAGAGGAACATGCGTTGCGTGATGGGATTTCGATCAGTTCAGTTATGTTTACTTTTACATGAATTGACAGTCAAAATCATCCTAATCCATTTCATAATCAAGTTCTGTTTTATAGACAAGTATTAGTTGATGTTATTAACAGAAGCCTCCGTAATATTTGTTTACTTGAAGTTTTTTTCTCTCCATGAAAATCATTTATTTTCATTCAACTGCTAGATCAAGGTTTCCTCATGTTATAACCACCACATAATGATATTGTACTGCAAATCAATCTCCTGTGGATGAGCTGATATCCTCGCTACATCTTTGCGGTGATCCATTTGGGCATGATCTCTTCTATCAGTATTCTCGTCCATCGACTATCATCCTTTATGGGGGTGGATGGGCACTGCCTAAGACCATTTTTCTTAATAGTCAAACACGATCTCGTTAAGTTGCATACTGTACCTAACTCTTAATAGCCATTTATGAAAAAAAAACTGATTACCCCTCTGCTCAAAAAACCTGGCCTTGATTGCAACATCCCTAATAATTGTTGCTCTATATCCAATTTACCATTCCTGTCTAAGGTTCTTGAGCATACAGCATCCATGCAACTCCAGAAACACGTCCTCAACAATGACCTCCTCAATCCGTTCCAATCTGGGTTTAGAATTGGCCATCGTGGTCAAAGTCGTTAAAGAACCGACTTGTCGCTGCTGATGAAAGCTTGTCAAATATTCTCATCCTCCTGGACCTAAGTGCAGCCTTTGATACCGTTGATCACCCTTCCGTACTGAAGTGATTGAAGGACATAGGGGTCCCTGGATATGAGCTGCAATGGCTGAGCTCCTACCTCTCCGACTGTAGCAGTTCGTCAGCCTCGGAGGATGTAATTCAGAGATCCATCCTGTTTTTTTTTCTGTAATTCATCAGCGTTAAGTCCTAGGCCCATTCCTCTGCAGTCTCTACATAAACCACTTCGCCATATCCTACGCAGTCTCAATCTCAGCATTGATTGCTGTGTGGATGACATCCAAATCTATTTCCACACAAAGCGATCCATTTTATGCATCTGGTCTTTGCATGCCATCCTCACTGTCAAGTTTGAAGGCCTGGCTTAATTCAAAGTTCCTGAATCTAACTGGTGACAAAACAGAGGTTTTGCTTTTTGGAACTCCCGACGAATTGTCTAAGGCTGAACCCATCTATTTGATCTTTGACAACCAGACCATCGAAGTTGCTTCGGCAGTCCAGAGTCTAGGAGTGATTCTTGATTTCTCACTCACCTACGAGACACATATCATTAAGGTAACGAAGGTAGCCTATTTACATCTCAGAAACATAGCCAGACTGCACAACATCCTGTTACCCTCCGATGCTGAGAAGCTAATCCACATTTTTATCTCTTCACGAATTGATTATTGTAATGCACTACTCCCTGGCATACCTTGCCTACCCGATTAATCGTCTGGAACGTTTGCAGAAAGCGACTGCTAGAGTCCTCACCCACACGGCCATCCATCATCACATATCCCCAGCGCTGGTATCTCTTGACTGGCAACTGGTACAGGGTTGAATTCAAGATCCTCCTTCTCACCTACAAGGCTCTCACTGGTGCTGCTTTGGCATACATTCATGACCTACTTCAGGCACCCTCCTCAACACGACAATTTCGATCATCCAATACGGGCTTGCTGCATGTGCCCAGATCGCACCTCCATTCGATGGGTGACAGAGCCTTCTCGCGTGCTGCTCCAAGACTCTGGAATTCCCTTCCACTGGAGATTCGTTCAGCTGAGTCCTTGGGCATCTTCAAATCTCGTCTTAAGACTCACTTGTTCCATAAGGCATTAAAGCCCTCTGGCTTGGATTTTTGCTGCGGTTCACTGTTGTGTTCGGATGATGGCTCGCTGTTGACCTCCGCCTGCTCAGGAATACTTATTCCTTACTTTATTTAATTTTAACAATTATCTAGTCTGTTATTGTTTTAGTCTAATTGATCGCCTCTGATGTTGTTGTTGACATGCCGTTCTCTCCACAGCTTTGTCCAGCGCTTTGTAACCCTCGGGTGAACGGTGCTATAGAAACACAAATATTATTATTATTAATATAATCACCCATTCGTTTATTGGCACCACTATAGGTACCGTATCATATAACATATAAATGTTTGTTTAAGGGTTGTCATCCTTGCTGCAAAGGCTCTTGAGTAACTTACTCAGTAAACGTGACGAAAACCACATTAAACAACCATGAATCGTTAAGTGATTATCTGAATTTCGATTCAATATTTAACTTGAAACTTTTGGTAACTTAACTGTCATGCATCATTTGAGTCGTTTATACAAATTACGTAGTTGTTTACTAACTAAATTGGAATCCTGAGTTCCAAAAAGGAAGTTAACTTGTGATAGGTCATTTGTCATTTAGCACCATCATCCATAGTGACCCTACATATATATATCTAAACAAGCCCTGAAGCTATAATTTACGGTTCCAATATCCACATCAAATCAATGTGTGTTTAGTTATAATAGCTGCTATATATCATGTCGATTCCCTTTCAACATGATTGCTGGTCCACCTGGAAGTGATCTGCCCTTCGAGGTCAGAGTTCAAAATCCACACGTTGCCTTGTGCCTTTCAACATAAGGTTGGTGACCTCTATGTCCCAAAACTGTGTGCCAGGCCTCTATGGGTGCATTTACCCTCTCTTATTCATTTCTCCTTCCTTGCCTTATTCAGTGCTGAATTAAGACAGGTAAGCAAATTGATATCGTGTCACAAACCACTTAGGATACATATTATGTATTGAAGACACATGCTTTCGATCTGAGACCGGTAGCCTGAGCCACTGCATTCACAAAACAAGCGCCTGATCTGTTTAATAAGACGTGCGCAAGGTGTCGCCTCTGCACGGTGGAAGACACCTGGTGACCCATTCGCACAATTCAAACAAACATGTTTAATCCGGCTTCAGCAATGCCTGGCAGACACCTCCACAATAAAGGACGTTGTCCCTTCTTGGCTGTCAACTATGACGTTGCCTTAAATCGGCAGTAAATGTTGGTCGCAGGAGATACAAGTGCGGCTTCATCAGCAAGGTGCTAATCCTCACACGTTTGCTGGTTACAAACCTCGCAAACAACGCAGCTGCCTGGTATACTGTGTCCGGAGGTTAATCCTGAAACCTAATACCCGAATAGTACAGACTGAGATTAAAACAGCTAAGCTCTCACCTGTGCAAGCGCATGCTGTGAACTACATTGATAACTCAAATGGGCGTGTGAAAACAAAGAGACGAGCTTCATTATTCAGCACTAGAGTATTTAGAAATGAGTTGGGATATTCCTGGCCAACATCAGTGGCATAGAGAATATCCCCCAATGTGCAAACCCTTGACACTGATTTGCACGCTGAGCGTGACTAATAGTAGACTTAGAGAGCTGTTTTAGAGGCCGCAAGCTCATGACCAGCTTCCTTAAATATCAAACTTGATAGCCAGTCAGAACAATTATTTTAGTTTTCTCAACATTTTATTACTGCGTTTTACAATCGATGTTAAAATTAACGTGACAGTACGGCATTATAATTTGAGAAAACTGGCACAAAATATCACTTTCGTGGAATTACAATCTCACTTCCCTATTGCTCATGTAGATTAAGCAACATAACCATGAAGTGAAATTAATGATGCCTGATAAGCCCAGCCTCGAGCAGATCGATAACGGCACCTTGTCACAAACTACCGACTGAACCAAGAAACTGCCCGTGTCTCTATCATTAGTCAAACAAAGCTATCTCAGCTGGAATGCACTGCACAGTTTTACACACTAGACTTCCATCATAAAACACTTTTTAAAGTAACTTTTCCCAAGGTCAAAAAAACCTAATAAATACTCTTATCTTTGTTTCCCAAACAAAATTGCTAGTAATCTGTTATTTAGAGAATTAAAAACTCTAGGTTGTATGAGATTCCAGAAAGAGTGGGGGACAGATTTTTGACCCAGCAATATATATAACAAAGCAGGTTTAAAGTGTGTTTATCATTAACTGAAAAAAATCTCACAATTATGACACAATCTCCAAACCACAGATTACAGAAAATGAAATTTAACATAGATTTTTTAAAAAGTAAACATGTTTAGTTTACGTTTTACTTATCAACATACATTTTGAATACAGCATGTATTTTTTTTATTGGCAGCGGCTTTTGGCAACTTGCAATTTGAAAATAATTAAGTGACATTGCTCGCTTTGGATGGAGTCTGAGATGTTTCCAGTCAAACATTTGGGAAATACTTAAGAATTTCTGTGGGGAGGGAGAGGAGACCCTGAGCTTGTGGGTGGAGAAGGCAGCAAGGCAAGCCGATGGCAGGAAGGGAATAATGGGCTCAAGTATTAAAGTGTTTATTGGCAACTGTCACTGTTAATGTCTAAGATTTACGAATTGGCAATGAATTTCACAAGCTTTTAAAACATTGTGTTCTGTCAAAACTGCTAATTACCTAACTTACTTTATCACCACCAGCGTGGCAATGAGCCAGTAAACATATATTTCACAATGCCTCCTTTAGGAACAACTTTACAATGGTAAGTTATAAAGCTTTAGTGTATGACAAGCCATCCACAGCGACTGTTATGTAATGGCATAGATCCATTCAACACATCACATGGTGAAACATATGCTGATCGAGACTGCTGAAACAAATTTCCACGTGAGCTTGTTAATTTAAATGTGTGGTTAATATACCAATATATGCCTGTGCACACAAAATGATGGTATTTACATGGTGAATACATTCTCAGTGTGAACAATAAAAAAAATGTGTTTTAAATTAAAGTACCACTGACACGCAAATTCCTCGAATAAAACTATGTTTATTGGCATATGATGCACGTTTTGTCGCTCACATAAGACTCCAAACTACTCAATTCCACATTGGAATACTGGCCGATAACCACCAATGGAGAAGATGATCTTTTCCTGACATGCTGGAGCATGCAGACACTTAAAACATTTTGACTTTTGAATTGGGAAAAAAACAGTCACAGGCATATTCTGAGGGGGCAGAACAATTAAGCTCAGACATCTTTCATCGAGGCACCACATGCCGTAGACGCTACATCGTCCAGAGCCTCTGTGGCCCAACCATAACATGCTTCATTAGCGCGTGGCAGAACCAGGCCCCATGCCTGCAGGGAGCCCATCGTCCTCCAAGGACCTTCCCGCCTGCAAGTGGGGCATCTATCACAAAACACTGCTGTTCTTACTTGAAGGTTATGGCAAACAGAAGTCATCTAAACAAAATAAATTTCACCGGCAAATATTTTACACTGACTTTGGTTTCGTTTTGTTGAGGTTACCGCCAGATGTATGGACATGAGATGTCAGCCAAGACACACCGTGGAGATTGTTTTTTTTTTAAGACAGAGTCGTGAAGGTATTGTTCAAATCGCCATTTAATGAGCAGTATTCCTGTTTTGATATACTGTCGTACTTGTCTACGTATTATTTGCTTGCATTCGAAAATATGTATATAATGTAAACAAAGTTAAATAGTGTTTCTCATGTCCAGCCTGAAATAGATAACTGTACTTGGCTAAGCTCAGGTCCAATGTTCAAAACGTATCAATTAATTCTTTGGAATTATACAGTAGGTAAAGAATAACGTATGGCAATGATCAAACGCTTTCGTTCCGAATGTACCACTTCAAAATATGAGTCCAAGTGATATTCCATTTTAAAAATTGGTCAAGAGCCTGAAACCTGAAGTAATTACACAATGTTTCACCGAACAGCATAACGATAAGCATTAAGATCGATAACTTATAAGATAATGCTAAATTTCAGTACTCAGAATCACTGACTGAAATTTAATTCAGTGATAAATTTTCCACAGGCCAGCGAAATAAACATACTGATTTGTTTGGCTTTGTTTTAAGAAGTACACAACCATTCTTCTGTTTCACATTCAAATCAACACACATTTTCCATCTCTTATATTCACGACGTTTCATTGTTAAAAGCAGAACATTTAGCGCCTGAGGATGCCTATTACATGTGAGGCGAAATGTTGCGAGGTGAAGAGAGGAAGCAATCGACACGGCTGTCCTGAGAGAGCAGCTTTTCGAAGCAATCATCAAATTTTGTTTGAGTTTGTCATTGTTAAGATACTATTGCCCAAGAAGGAGTTAAAATGCCCGGAAAGGCAAAAAAAGAATACCCTTGACTGTGATGTGGTGGTAAAACTTGAAATATTTCAGTGAACTAAGTGACTAGGCTGGTTACATGGGAGAGGGGAAAAAATAAAAATAAAAACGTTGCTACTTGTGTTGCAAATCCATATTAAATTATTTTCCACATTACAGAGTTCTAGATTTACTAATTGATTACAATTGTTCCCAAGATGAAGTTATCCCCACGACATTCTCAAATGTTTAAATCAGGACCATGGTTTTCCTCTCTGATTAACATTACAACCACACAATTGTGTTGTCACTTTGGCATTGCTTACATCGACCCATTGGCCCATACAAGTTTCCACGTGCGGAAAATTGTAAAGCAGAAGCGGTGATTCCTCTGTGGATCATGTATGAACGCAGTACACCAATGCTACTGTGTCGTAACAGAGCAAATGCAGTCAACTTTTCTGTTATTGCTCCCTACTTACATAAGTTTAAATCAAACTTGTAAGGGCTTGTTATTGGCCACTTGAAGACGTGTGTGTGTGTATGAAATATGTACACACACGTACAAGCAGACGTGAATTTGTGTGAGTGCGTGTATGCATTTCCACGCCAACCCAGCGCCTGTCTGAGCAGTCTGGCAGGTCAAGGTGTTGGCCTACCAAACTAGACCAACATGAATACATCTGAGTAGTAAATATTGATCTGTTATGTCTTTAAATAATGCCTTTAGTATTTAAGACAAATATTGATTTCAAACATATTTTAAGACTAGACTAACATAATTTGATGGTCCTATGGACATATGGGCTAACCACATTTTGTTACAATCCTGATAAAATAGAGTTTTGTTGTGAAAACAAACTGTTAATTGCAATGAACAGTTTGGTTTAACAACAACAACATTGTATTGATGTAGGTTTTAACGGCTCAATGCATGATGGTTGCTTTCCAAATGTGTTCTTGCGAGAGGCGCCGTGTCGAGCGCTTCTCATGTCTACTTCACGTCATTTCACCCCCAAGTTGGAGGCATCTTCAGAGAACAGCTTTGGAAAGCAAGCAACACAAAATTGATTTTCCCAGAATAATAAAAATCGGGATTAGCTCACATTTCCATAAGACCTACCATATTATGCACGGGATTGCAGTGCTGCACTATGGATGGATTTCTTTCAGCAATTTTGGTATAATTGTTTCCAATGACAACTTCACGTGGAAATGTTTTTCCATGTTACTTTGATAAAGACCATCGTTGTTGAGCTGGACGTTGTGAATAGCTTGCCAACATTTATTAAGTCTTAGTATTACTTTGGAAATTTAAAGCAAATCATCTGTGTTAATATGCGATTTGTGCAATGCCAAACTAGGGTCCGTTTTATTCTTCAGAATTGTCGGGGTTTATACAAGTGCTTACTCAGCCTCAACAGTCTGCCCTTCCCAATTCAGGCCCCCACTTTAGCAGGAGGTTAATGGTACTCAGGTGTGTTATTTGTTAAGATTCCTGGCATTTAGTTGAAATATAAGCTGGAATAGCCAAACCAAGATATCCTCCCGAATGATTGTAATGCATGTGGCAAATTAGCAAGGCATGGAAATACTGTAACGCCACAATATAATTTACAATACGATTTATGTTTGTGGATCTTACTTCTTTTTGTGATATATACAATAGATGAGCTTATGAAAGTGTAAGAAAATAATAGTGAGTTGAGCTTATTTTATGTTTTGTAACACATTAGTCACATTCAGCTTGACTATGTACTAACAAAGTACGCACACGTTTTTGTATAAGCAAGACGCATAGTTTCATAATTATTCCACGTATATCTGTATGGTTTATGCACTTATGGTACTGGAACTAAAAGCTGTACGTTGTGGAATAGACTGCAGCAAAAACATTCTGAGCCCAGCTGTCGTGTATCGCGTGGATTTGGGAAACTCACAAACCTGCCGGGCTATGAGGTGACCAGGAGATGGCAGTATTGCAAGTGAGAGTTTATGAACCCGTCTGTGTGGAACACTGGGTAGTTTTTAAAAAGAGTGTTTTGCCCAAATCTGCGTGCATTCTTGCTGCGTGCCACACTTTCCTGCCTCTTGCACAAATAATAAATGGCCATGCTTCCAAACGCCAGACCCTCCAGCCGCTCTCGAGACTCGGTGAGGCTCTCCTGCATATCTACTGTACATTTAATAATGATAATTGCACTTCTAGGGCGCTAAAAATATTACTATAAAAAGAACAGGGCGGCATGGTGGCACGGTGGCACGGTGGCCCAGTGGGTAGCGCTGTCGCCTCGCAGCAAGAAGGTCCCGGGTTTGAAACTTGGCTCGGGTGCCTTTCTGTGTGGAGTTTGCGTGTTCTCCTCGTGTCCGCGTGGGTTTTCGCCAGGCTCTCTGGTTTCCTCCCATGGTCTAAAAAAACCATGCTGCTGCATTTGTTAATTGGCTTGCAGACTAAAATGTCCACAATGTCCCGTCATGGACTGGCGTCTCATCGTGGGTATATCCCTGCCTTGCGCCCTGTGTCTGCCGAGAAAGGCTCCAGCTCACCGCGACCCTGTACGGACTAAGCGATTTCTGACAATGAGATGAGATGAGATAAAACAGAACAATTTTACGTAGCTTGTTGACGTTTTGGATTGTGAAATGTTACAATCAATATATAGCGTTATATGATTGTGCAGTACATACAAAGAGTGGGCAAATGACTAAGGCCGTATTTGCTATTGAAAATTTTTACTTATAGTTTTAATGACATGTTAAGTGCACTGATATGTCAGGAGCAACCATTGGAGAATACATTATTAACTGAGAGACAGTTTACGCTGAATATCTTATTCTCAAAATATTTTGGCTGCTTCTTACAAGCTACGAATGGTTTGATTGCTAGTTCAAATTATCCAGGTATGCGAGCCTGTTGAGAGAATCATACTCTGCTATACATTTGCAGCAGAAGTAATAGATTTCCATCGGCACGTATTCAATGTACCACAGCTGTGCGGACACCATTGGTAACCACTACACGTGAATTCAGCTATTCTCATAAACACTCGGCTACCCACTCGAATGCCTCCTCTTAAATAGACGCGTGCTAAATTACGCGCACTAAATGGCCTATATATTTGTCAGTCCATGGCCCAGTTAAATGAGTGGCTACACAGAGCCTCTGTGGTGTTGTGTGTCTGTCTCCTACACGTTGTGCTATGTGCACGCTCGTGAGCAGTGAATGGTGTGGATTCCTTGTTAAACTTTATATGCAAGGATCATTGGCGGTACTGAGGTTTAATGTCAAAAGTTGACACCGTGTGGTGAGACAATAGTAATAGGTGCACGTTTTAAATGAAATAAAATTCATGACTTAGCCGATTGTTACTGGCATTGTTACTGCAGCTGCAATAAATGCCTGGGAATGTACCGATTACTCCATTTATTTATTTTTCATTCTTCAACAGACGCTCGCCATTTTTACATAAATATTGTTCACCTGAGTTGACACCTAGTATATACATAATAATAATAATTGTATTTATAGAGCGCTTTTCACCCGAGGGTTACAAAGAGCTGCGGAGAGAATGGCACATCAACAACAATGGCCAGCACGGAAAATCAGCAACAATAACTTTTTTTGGGTCTTTTTTTTATAAATATACACATTGGTTGGAGGAAACCGGAGTATCCAGCGAAAACGCACGCAGACACGGGGAGAGAACACGCAAACTCCAAACAGAAAGACACCCGAGCTGGGAACCGAACCCGGGACCGTCTTGCTGTGAGGAAACAGCGCTACTCACTGCACCACCGCCAGTCAGGAATTGAAAGCCGGAAACCAGATTCATAACGCAGTGCACAAACCTCAGGTATGTAAGCCTTCGTTTATATTGTAGATTCACCAGCGGTGTTGCCGAAGGTTGGTGATGAACGCTACATGACCAGCTTACTGCAAGAAGACAATCTGACAACTTAAGTATTCACTGTGGGTGAACCGAAAAGGAAACATCCCAGCGGACTCCATCAACAACAAAAAAGTAGAAAAAAAGTATTATTTTTTAAAGAGAACGCATAGTTGCTGGGGACTTAAGAGCCTAGACTTAGAGAGGAGGCTTTTTGGATGGAAGGACCACCCAGAGGTAGAAGTACAAGGCCATACTCTGACTTCGACATCCACTTGACTCTTCTTAAGAGAGGCAAGGCAGATTGGCAGGAGAACACAAACATGCCACTTGAGAGGCCATTTTCAGATGGACAGCCTCTCTTCTCTACACGTACTGATAGCGCCAGCCAGGAATAGGACTAACGTATTAGTTATGCTCGTGTTTAAGAGTCAACGTTGCACCCCACGGGGACGCTTAGTGCGTGTACTAAAACATAAAAGAGAATTTTACTTTATTTTTAAACAATCGTCAGCATTTTAGACCAAACTGTATTCGTCTACATATTCAGTAGATTTTGTTACCATGTCTAATGTACATGTTTTATTACACATAAAACAATAGAAGAATCAGTTTATT
>JAZEWT010000005.1:17260200-17271828 GCA_036362905.1 Mordacia mordax
CAGTGCGCATAGTACATTAGATTTAATCTTAGACTGTAACACTCACGTCGATTGCTAAGCCCTGAACAAATATTGTCTAGACTTAATGCAGATCGTACATTAATGGATTCCACGTAATCCATAAGCAAGGCTGTGAGCAACCACAAACATGTGAGAAGCCAGGACGACTCGGTAAATAACTGTCTACTCGTCAAATGTGATCGACACAAATACGTGTATTTATATTGTCGTATCGTCGTTTAAATGCAATTTGAAACAATTAATGTAAATACCTTGATTTTTCGTTAAACTATATTTGTCTCATATATAAATCCACAGCAACCAGCCTGGTCAAGCATAGTCAAACTACCCCCATGACTGCCATGGCATAAGCAGGCATTCATCGGCAGATAATGTACTAAGGGCTTTACGTAAAATGTACAGTAAACGTTATTGAATAATAGGAGCGAGAACGCGGTGGTTTAGGCACTGTGCTGTCACAACAGCAAACTGAGTTTGGTTCCTAACCATTTAGAGCATCAGTGGCGAATAACACTCTCCCACCACCTTTACCAAACCTGACCAAAGAATTGTTGTACAGAACAATGACCAAACAACCTTCAACATTGTTAGCATATTGCTTGAATAATATTTTTCTTTTTGTATAATTTACACCCAGTTTGAGTGTTTCATGGTCTCAAGAAAGTCTGTGTATTAGAGTTGAACCTCGTGATTGGCAAAAAGGGCTGAAAATGACCATTCTTATTAAGACAATATTTTCTTTGAGTAATCCGCTCAACCACATCCTTCCTAATGAAAATCGATTTGCCAATTTAAAGCAAAGCTAAGTATCAATAAAATATTTACCTTGACCTCATAAATCACTCTACTGCTTGAAACGTATTTCTACAATTGTGTAATATGTTTAAAGCACCCACACGCGTGTTGAGACGAATGTTTAAACTGTGTTATCGAAGACAAACCGTATCGCATGTTTCGTGACATCTTTATTAATGGTGACGTTTTAACTTGGCCACGTGATGCTCCTCGATTTACATATGTCAACTTTCCGCTTGACTAGCGAGAATTAAAAGAGGTGCTAGCCCGTGACCTGCAGAGAAGTTGAATAAAAAAAAATTAACCTTCTTCTGTTTTGTTGGGAAACAGCACGAGACTTCCTCGGGATTGTGCATTTCACAGTAAACCCTTGAAGCTCGAAGATGCCGACGAACTGGTGGCGCAGTGAGTAGCGCTGCCACTTCGCAGCAAAGGCGGCCCCCGGGTTCGATTCCCGGCTCAAGTGCCTTTCTGTGTGGAGTTTGTGTGTCCTGCGAATGTCTGCGTGGGTTTCCACGTGCTCCGTTTTCCTCCCACAGTCCAAAGACATGCTGCTTAGTTCAATTGCCCTGACTAAATTACTCCCAGTGCACTGAGAGGTTGTAACTTGCTTACTCATCCCCAATGAATAAACAAGAGCTCAAATAACTGACTGACTTAGAGTTATTATACGATGTTCATGGTCCAGTATTAATATTCTTGCTTTCATAAACAGTATCACCTAACATCATCGCTGTCGGCTGACTTTAGGCTTTTTCCGTGAATGTCAGTCAACACTTATTTACACGCCATGACATATAGTCCACGTCAATAATCCCAATACCTTCATTCAACGATTGGGTTTATGATATTCTTAGTAAATGACGAGTGTGCTTATGCACCAAAAACTGAAATGTGTGTAAAGAAGCAGAGAGTTGCATGCTTGACTTTACATCGAGTGAGCAATAAGGATCACATGCATTTCAGATTATATGAAAATAAACGGTATCTTTCAATGTAATGATGTAGGGTTTCACGGCTCGATGCATAATGATTGCTTCGAAAAGCTGCTCTCTCGGGACAGCCGCGTCGATCGCTTCCTCTCTCCACCTCGCGAAGTTTCGCTTCACACGTTAGAGACATCCTCAGGCGCAAACTCTTAATGAAAGTAACTGGGCTTGGGCAGGACACGTCACTAAAAGGAATTACGGCGACTGGTCAATAAAGAAAACCTGACAGATAGAGCCTTCGCAAAACCATGGTCACTGGCAATAGCAAAGGTCTTCATCCAGCAGTGGATTGATCACGACTGCTGCTGATGAAGTTGATGAATAATTCAAGTGGAAATGTGAGAACAACAGGACCTGCTCTTCCAGCAGTGACCTACGTGAATCAAAGTGACTCCATACGTTTAATTCCAGAAATGTTGGGCTGGCGCGGGTGTTTCCTTTCATCCCGTGTGCACCTCTGCGGTGCACTTCCACTGAATCCAGAGAGGGCACGGCGCGGGAACCCCAGTGATCACCATCCGTGCAGTGCGGCTGGCTGACTGCGCAGAGCCTTTTGCAGAACGTGCCGAATATTATTGGACAGTCAGAAAGCCCTCTCTCAGTAGTTTTTCTACAAATCTACGTAATCAGAGGTGTGTGGTTTGGGATGTGGATGGATTGTTATTATTTTTTGATTGTGAAGTATTACACTTGCCACTGTGATTGGTGATTGAACGACTTGTCACCTAATGTTACGACGAGGTGGAAATGCATATATTGGCTATTATTTTACATAAAAAAAAACTAATGCAATGTATGTGTGTGCGTGTGTGAAACGATCTTTAAAGGCTTGCATCGCAAAAGCGGCTTGGATAATCGTGCTCAAAATTTGGTTCAATAGCTTTTTCCAGAGTAAATTATATTTCCAAAATGTTGGGTTCAATCTGGACTTCGGGAACGACAAGTTGCCATACCAACTTAGTAACACGGTTGCTTCGATTTGGAGGGGTAATTTTTCGTGTGCTAAACAAACGCAAGCTTTTAAAATAGTTAATAAACAAAGCACAATCCATACACCATGTAATTTTGAAGGGCAAATACACTCGTATCGAATATAATTATGTGTTCAGTATGACTGAATTTTTTTACAATTTATCATTTTAGTAAGTAACCAAATTCTTATTTTATTTCTCTGATGAATCATTGCTATTCATTGGCAGTGACAGTTATGTTATTTTGTCCACTAGCGACTGTATAAGTAATACTGTACTGCTTTGCATAGAAAAATATTGTGAATAGCACACAGCCGAATATTATCGGTGCCTTGCCGACTCAGTGTATATGTTTTATTCCCTTGTTGATTTAGCAAAGCTTTCATTAATGTGGTCATAAACAGAGATGAAACGGAATTAAGTACAATTGGAAGTGCATTTACGCACGTGTGAGTGCATTGAGAAAAACAGCCTTGCGCGTATGCTTTCAATTCCTGCGCTGGGCTTCAGTGAGTGAACCTCGTGCATCCAGTGGCTGCTTTAAATTAGCCGTGTGATTTATTTTATAATTTGCTTCGAGACGAAAAAAATCCATCACGGTGCAGGTCGTGGTCCAGATGCTCAAGAGTGGTGGAACAAGGAAAGCGCTCTTTTTGTCCGGCAAGCAGAAGGCAAAGAGTTTCATCCCCCCCCCCATCCGCCATACGCAACCACAGAGAGAAAAAAGCTACTCGTCAGCGCCGCTTTAGCTAAAAATCATGGTTTGATTATCAAAGTTAAGTTCAAATGATAGAAAAATTGTAATAAATCTTAATATGCGAAGAGTATATATTTTTTTACTTTTAAAAGCGTGGCTTTGCCTGTGTAGATACATCGCATGGTTGAGCCGCCACACGTTTAATCAAGTCGCAGTAAAAGATCATAATTTTTTCACCTGATCAAACAATACCTATTGTATATTTGCTTATTCCGCCACCTGTCCTCCGGCCACAGCTTGAATGCTGAATCAATGTCACTTGCATTATATTACCTACTTACTCTCTTCTTGCAACTTGGCTGTCTAGCAATGGTGGCAGTGCTTAGTGCACGGTTCCCTGAAGTCGACCTCCCGAATTAAATTCCCAGTCCCTGTGCGAACCCTTTCACTAACCCGCCCCCTGACCAGCTTGGTGAAGTATAGTCACACTAACCTGACACGTGACTGACACGGCCGTAAGCTGGCCTTCATCATAGCAGTGGATTTGCGAAGGACTGAAAATGGTTATTTTACTTATTATTCTAACAGGTTGCCTAAGTAGTGAGTGCACGAAATACCAAACCATACAAAGACCATTCAAAATGAATGGTTTAATACAACTATAATAAAGTAAACACACTTGTTGTTTTTAATAGTACTGGCCAATTCCAAAGCATTGCCTTTTTTTAAACACAATTCAGGACATATTTTGAATATAATTCTTGCATAGTAATGCTACATTACAGCATCATTGAACTGTGCTTCAAAGCAATCACTTTTCACAATGAGATGTGTGTAGTTGAGAATGTTTAACATGCATTGCGTAGGTGGAAATTGTATAGAGTCCATACTAACATCTGGATTAGGGCAGGGTATCTATATGTTGTAAGCGTATGACCAAATCACTCGAAAAGTACGGATCTGGACGAACCCCAGAAGCTAAGCAAAAGAACAAAAACAGTGCTTGTATGGGTGAATTACCACGTACAGATTGCCATAGGCTGCTGCTTCGAGTGCAGGAGAGGGCAGTCTTAATGTCCCCACCTCTATGCCCCCATCGCTTCACAAACCCATACTAACCAGGGTGATGAAGTACGGCAAAGTAACCCCCACAACCTTCACAGTCGGGTGAGGGCTTCATTCAGAGATGGATTGAGAGATCTGTACACGTGTATACATTTTTTGTTGTTGAATTTCCCTTCTTAAAAAAACCCACTCTCTCTGAATACTGCTCATGTTACATATTATTTTTTAATGGTAAATTCATTCAGCATCACTGAATGCATTTACCAAGAAATACAAATTAATAAGCATACAGTCTGACACATTTACGAGCACTGCTTTTAATGCACAATAGTGGACAGCCAACGGTATGTGCAACGTTAACACTAAATACACGTACACACTGGTACACCGAAGTGAATTACATTGGCACGGGTCTTTATTAACGCAGTTCCATGAATTTTCATTTGATTTACAAGAAGCTCGACGTGCACTGATTGATGTGCTGTCTGCGGTTTGTGAGTACTAACCTGCACCTTGTTATTCACATCCCTTGCCTCACTACCATATTTACTATAAAATAACATTTCCCCATGACAACTCAGCAACACACAACAACATACAGTAATTTATGGTAATTTTTATAATAAGTTGAGAGAAGAAAAAGTACCTTCAGGTGTACGGGAAACTTAGCTTTTTATAAAGTTTAATTATTTTCCAATTTGGGGCAAATTAATATATATTCGTTAAAAAATATATCACGAAAATTAAAATGTGTTTTCTATGTTTACTTGCTTGTTTGTGGGGCGGTTTTTGCGTAAAAAGGCAAAATTATTCACTTTCAAGTCGACAGTAAAGCTATTCCACCATCAATAAAATATAATTACAAACAATAATTTGAAAGTCAAGGCCGTTTCACTTTCTGTAATCGATATGCATTTAAAGTTCCTGTTGGCTCGGCTACTTTGCTCCAGTCGGAAGTAACAGCAATGTTTCTCCCTACTTCCATCAATATAGAGTCTTGTTTATCAATTCAATGACGCCACTAAATCATTACTAAAATCAAAGTGCAATAAAACTAAAGCGATGGCGTAAGTGTGCTTGTAATAAAATGTAATAGCTATCATATGTTGTCTGCAATATTTCACAAAGGGCATTTTTGTAGGTGAAAAACCCCCCATCAATTTGACTTTAATTGGATTGATCATAACTTTATTTTAACAAACCAATCATATAATACGATGAGCAGGTCACGTGTGATGGTGTAAAATGTAGGTACTCCGAGTTCTTTTGAAAGTCGAGTCAGTATCGCAGGCTAAAGAACCCACTGAAGGGGTTCTCCTGATCTCCCACTAGGGGTTTCCTAGAGCCCCCTCCAGTAGATGACCCTTCCACCAGCAATCACGAGAGTAAATAATCGTGGGGCTTGATGGATACCTTTTTAACATTATATTCGCGTTTTGTTCAAGTGTTTTCTTTTCTTACAAGGACAAACGCTGGTGTTATCTGCTCATGAACTCACAGCAGTCGCCTCTCCATTGCCCTTGGCAAGCAGCAGTCAGTTTTCTACCACTCGTGTGCTCACGATTCAATTTTGTAAAAAATATGTGTATGTTTTGGCTTCGCAAAAATCTTACAATTTCTGTCTTTTCATCGCACGTTTTCAGTAAACACTCATCAATCGATATAACAATAAAATAACGCATAATAATTCATTATTAGTTTCCTATAAGAAGTACAACTTGCATTCCAACAATAATATATAGTGCAATCTTTAAGCAGTTACATATATTTGGAGGTTTTCATTTCTACCTTAGGGAAATAAATTATTACATCCCTTGTGTTTAGTCTTACATATTATATAATGTAAATGTGTGTATATGAATTCCATTTGTAAGGACAGGACCAGGTGGTTCGGTGGTCAACACATGAAGCCGGCAACACTGAAGCCCTGGGTTTGAACCCAGACAGCTGCCCATGGTATAACCGGGTGTAAATGCGTAGTAGGTTGATAGTGTCTACACCCCCCCCCCCCATCATTTTTTCTGTACTCATTCACTGAATGTGGTAACATTTGCGGGTATGACCTTAAAATGCGTGTTGCTGCGTCGCAGTGGTGCACAGTTAACAAAAGAACTCAAAATACTTGTCCACTACACTGCATTAAAAGAAAAAAAATACGTACAATTCACGGTGGACCGTCATCATGTATATGCCATGAAGAATGGTAACTGTCATTGCAAATCGATGAAATCCATATTTTTGGGTTAGGTCACGTAAAAAATGTTTGTCGTAAACCCTCCACCACCCGGCATGGCCAATTAGTAAGGTTTGTCAATGTGCAAATTGGCCGTTTTGGCTGGAGGAGGGTTTACGACAAACATTGTTTACGTGACCTAACCCTAAAAAAATGGATTTCATAGATAACATTGGTCACGAAAGCCTTCGATTTCAAGTTCTCATCTCATCTCATTGTCTGAAACCGCTTAGTCCTATACAGGGTCACGGTGAAGCCGGAGCCTATCCCGGCACAGGGCGCAAGGCAAGGATATACCGACGGTGGGACGCCAGTCCATCGCCGGGCGATTTAAAGTTGTTATTGCAAATGTCTGATCGGTGGTAGGTGATATTTGTTGTATTTGAAGGCAGTGTCGTTGATGACGGTGCTAACTTCTTAATGTTTATTGCTTTGTTTCATTGGCTTGCGATGATGATTCTTTGTCGATCAATTAAACCCACACATGCGCGTGCCTGGGATAAATAGTCCTACTAGCCTCAAAAGTAGTTTTGTGACATCATCATTCACAAGGAGGTGCACTGCTTGTTGCAGAGTTCTGCTTGGAAATTTAATTATGCCGTTCTCTCCACACCTCTGTGCAGTGTTTTGTGACCCTCGAGTGAATAGCGCTCGAGAAGTTCAATTATTATTATTATATAATATATCCAGGCTCACGTTGATAAGCACCTTTGTTATCATTATCCCAACAGTTTGTATGGATCTAGACCAGCATTTTAGTGGCCAGCCTGAAATGCTGTTCTAGAGCGCCAGTAAAACTGTGTAAGGAGGTCTGAATCATGACCCTCGGAATAATGTGAACGCTAATGACCTCAAGAATCTCAGAGGGCGCTCAACTGATGAACAAATTAGGATGTATAAAGCATAAGCTGGAATCCAAAGCCTAATAACCATGAACAACTAATGAATATTGAACATCAATTAATAGTCAACTGTAATGTATGTTGCTGTATCTGTTCTCTCGTCTCCATCTCATCGCACAGCTTTTATGTTTACATCTTTCTTATCTCACTATGTTTATATGTCCTGTCATGTCATGAGATTCATCATTGAAAGGGGAGACATCAATATATAATTTGCTTAGGGCCCCCAATGGGCAAGTCTGACCACGAGTCTCGTGGGTCGGCTGTTTTATGGCAATGCGATAGCACAGAGCACCCTGCAGATAACGCAGGGTGTCCACAGAAGTATCGTCCATCAGTACATACAATGATTATAATAAGACGGGAGTTTCATCTGTGTGGTTGAAATGTACGCCACGTTTCTTACAGTCTAAAGATTGTAAATGGCATAGGTTATGGTTATCTTCAAGTGTGTACACACGAAGCCTTCAGAACAATCACACATTGCACGCTGGCATACGGGTCTCCACACGACGTGAGTTATAAACACCACGGTGGACAAACGGAGGTCTGGAGCTGGTCAGTTATCTCAGGCAGTTAACTCAAATCACCCTAGGCTGTCCTTTTAGTACCTGTCAACGAGGATTTAACACTTCACGCGGGCTCCAAAGTGCACCTAGCCTGGAACAAACACGATGGTAGCATCACCACCGATATATATTTGAATGACAGCTGTTGTCATGCTGGCTACCACCGCCTTGTGTGCAATGCCAGTTTTGCTCGTGAACAGCACTTACCCCAATAGCTCATGTAGGCTTCATGAGGACAATTATAGAAGTAGGATGACTACTACAGGACCGTGGGGACAAAATGGGAATAACATAGTTTGCTGCAAGACAACGTGGGTGTTGGTGTGTGGACCAGGAAAACTCTTTTAATATTGTTTATCTAGTACATATTCATTCACTGCATGGGAGGAATTGGAAATCATTATGTATGGGCATCCTAGAAAATAAGAGTAAGGCTATATTGGCATAAGTCTCTACTCTGATCATTAAATGGTGTCGATGAGAGTCAGCGAAAAGTATTTGCTGATATGTTAGTCTGATCTGATATGATAATGCCGTTTACGTTTGTGGTATAATGAAAAGAGGCTGCTACCACTGCAAAGAACATTGCCTTCACAAGAATTATTTCTCTCTGGCTATACTATTTGGCTACGCAAAACAAATATCTGTAAATCGTAGTTTACGCCGTTTACAGTATGCAATATTTTGAGGAACTGCTACATACCTCTTGCGGAAAAATATGGCAGCAGGCGCAAAGAAAATACTTGGACACCTGTCCGAGCATTAACGAGTGGCTTTGCCAGCTGAATATGGCCGGAAACTGGTCTAATCAGATAATGACTCGTGATAGCGCACGTGCTCCATATGGTTTGCTCAGCTGAGACTGTCCACTGCAGCTTGGATATCTTGCTAAAAGGAGGTTGGCGGGTGCTGGGGCGGGGACGATGGAACAGTGGTGCCCATCATCCCACGATGGAATCGGCCAGCCACGTACAGTGAACACCATTGTTGCAAGGGCCAATATTACTCAGTTTCCAGCGAAACCTGATCAATGGGCATCATTCATCATGGGATGGGACTTTTGCAGAACTTCCGTGAAAAAATGCCCTTCCTGCTGCCTTTATAATCAGTGGCTGGAGGGCATAATCTTTCTGCCCTCACCCCCTCCACAGCGCACACCACCCGGGCTCCCCTAGCCAAGATCACCCACCCTCCTCCACTTTTCATCCCCTGCCTCCCCTCACATCCTCCTCCTCCTACCTCTCGTGCCCCATCTATGTTGGTCCCTTTCCTTCCTCTTCTGAAAGAGTAACCTGAATGTAATTAGAGAAAGAGGAGAAGATGCAGGGGGTAAGAGTGAACAGCAGGGTTTTACACTTTTAAGAAAGGGAATGCGGTTTGGGACTTTTTTTGCCAATGCAGTATTCATTACAGAAAAACAAAAAAAAAGTAACAACACTGTTCCTGTATTTTTTTAAACAGAACATTTGATGTCCTTTTTTGTACATTTAAGAGGGCTCGGCACTCATTTGCAATTCTGTTTTAGTCGCCCCAGCATTTGACATGGGGCGGCGCGGTGGCCCAGTGGTTAGCGCTGTCGCCTCACAGCAAGAAGGTCCCGGGTTCGAATCTCTCAGCTCGGGTGTCTTTCTGTGTGGAGTTTGCATGCTCTCCCCGTGTCCGCGTGGATTTTCGCCGGGCACTCCGGTTTCCTCCCACAGTCCAAAAGCATGCTGCTGCATAGGTTAATTGGCTCGCAGGCTAAATTGCCCCGCAGTGCCCGGCGATGGACTGGCGTCCCATCGACGGTATATCCTTGCCTTGCGCCCTGTGTCTTCCGGGATAGGCTCCGGCTCACCGTGACCCTGTATAGGACTAAGCGGTTTCAGATAATGAGATGAGATGAGCATTTGACATGCTGATCGTGCCGGCAGATTGGTGACAAAAGTTCTTTCAATATATGGCCAGTGCAAGCTATTACTGCTGAGGATGATTGATTGCGGTACTTGGTAGAAATAGTGGTTGGTGAAGGTGAAGCAGTCTACCAAGTTACAATCAGCGTATGTTATTAGAATTACAAGCGATGGTGACAGTGGTAGGGATAGCGGTGACGATAATGATGATTACCGAAGTAGAAAATTGCATTAGACTTAAAAATACAAATTGGACTCCACGTAAAAAAGTATTATTTTTCATACGAGGTTCGGGTGTGGCCTACTAACTGTCTCTGAGGGCACTTTTGGAAGGCACTTGCATCCCAACAGCCTTTGTGGTACTTTATAATTGTTCGTACGGCCGCTAATAATCGCAATAATTTCTTTATTTAAATATTTGCTCCTGCTTTTTGCTAAATAGCTAAAATATTACATTTAATATCGACAATGGAAAAAATGTACTCCAGTATTATTTTTCGTCCATGCAGCTAAGTGGCACCTCTCTCACACCTGAACAAATAGTGGATTAAGGTCAGAAACAAGAGGTGGTGACGCATTGTGAATGCCCAATTTTAATGTTTCTGAACAGCGGTCAAAACAAGTATACAAAATTGAGACGTTCTGCGAGAAACATGTTGACTCGAGTTAGACATGATGTCACACCTACACAAATCCGGTACAAGTAGAGAAAACACAACTTTGGGGGGGGGGAGAGAGATCCCGTGCGAATAGCTACGTTGCATCAAGTGCTTTGCTGCACGGACATTTTCCGAAAAGGAAATGTTTACTCTTTTCAGCCGGAACTACTTCACCCAGTTAAAAATCGTTGCTGAATGTAGTAAATATCAAAACACTTGAAATCATTCATCACACAATTAAATTTACCTATTAAAACATTTAAAACGATTATGGTATGCTCTTAAAATAATAGCTATTTGGGATTGGTTTCAATTTATAATTTCACATGAATTACACAATACATATTTTTAACGCTAGTTAACAGCGTAATGATATACATTTTCTAAAATATGGATTGGGTTATTTAACACAATATGGCATTTTTCTTAAAATGTATGTAACAAAATCATTTCAAACTGCATATCATGTGAAGGATTATCTACAGTGCATCCACGTGATAATATGTTAATGTATATCAAATTGATACTTAAATTTAGTGACATTTTGCACCAATGAATTGCATTCATATGCTCGTGCTGGTGATATATGCTTGTTGAGAATGAGTGCAAATGTTTTCATTCCCCTACCAGCTCTGATAGCTCCTAGCTAAAAGTTCCCCGAGTATAAATCATGACCATGCAAGGCGTAGCACCTTTGGCCAAGGCCAAATAGACCCTTTCCATCAGCCACGTTTGACAGTTGCCACAGAGGCCCTATCCCACGACAATCCTAGCTGCTGGAGAAAAAGGTAAATGTTGCAGAACAGAGCAATCAATCTCTTGCCCTCCATTCTAA
>JAZEWT010000005.1:17271865-17292517 GCA_036362905.1 Mordacia mordax
GAAGCAGGGAAAAGTAGGCTTGGAATCCACATGAATACTTAAACAATCCTTTATAAGCGGCGTCTACGTGAAATAAATCAGCAACACAAATAATCTCTCTGCCACTCAAGTGTCTGCCCGCGAGTGAAAGGCAAAGGGATGAGACAACGAATGTGCAAGGTAATGAAGTGGAAACATTTTCAACTGGGGAGCATAAATCCAATGTCATTTGCCCAATTTCACAAGCAAGGCGTGAACGTGCCTTCAGGTGTGGATTAAAATGTTTTCAAAGTCGTAAGTTAAGGTAATTAAATTAAGATGCTCCCTGACATGTTTCGGAGCTAACAGTGAAGCATGGTTTTGGCACTGAGACTTTCTTTTTTAAGACAATGTCGATAAAATATACGGTCATCCAAAATTGCTTAATTATGCTGACTCGCTTAGATGACACAACCGTAATAGCAAAGTCATTTTAAATCCCGCATTTGTATATAATACAATGCTAACGCTATTATAATATGACTGCCGTACACATCAATAGGAATATCTCAACAGTCATACAAGCACGAAAAGGTGGTGTCAGAGTATTTTTACCAAAGCTTGCATATCATACTGAATACGTTGCTGTGTACGTGTGAGTAATAAATTTAATAAACTCCACTCTTCCACGTTTAAAACTAGATTTGTTTTTACACGCAGCTCAAGCACAGCATTACGTTTTCCATAGTATATGATTTGTGGTGAAAAAAAACTACTTTAAGATGTTGGCCCGTACCATATTTAACAATCTCCCTTTTAAATAGTCATGTATACTGTGGTGGTAATGTCGATTAAATTAGGGATGATTTTCACAGTTTTTGTTTCTTCCAATGATCCGATTTTGACAAATGCACAATAAACAACCCAATAAGCCAGCACCATTTTTGCCTGGAGAGGAAAGGATGGATGCGAAGAATAAGAGAGAGATACATGTACTCACCAATCAGAAGTCTGACAACACAACATGCAGTATATGCAAAATACAGTATACGCAAGTGTCGGTTTTACTAGATTTTATTTATATCTAATTTTAACAGCAGATTTGCTATCGATCGATTGCGCATCTCCGTTCAGCATATCGATGAGCGTGGTAAGGAGTTTTACGTTATTCAATCAATATACATTTTCTGTAACGGAATTGTTATAATCAATAAAAAACAGCATACTCGCAGTAAAAAGCCATAAACTTCACTCCCATACAAATATATTCTTAATTAGCACGTACCGTGTCAAAGTTTGAATCACCAAACCTTCTGTAACAATCATCCTTAAAATAAGAAAATCCAGCTTCAGTAGAAGTAGACAGAGTTTTAAAATTTTCCTCCACGTTGAAACGATGTCCGTGTCGGCACCAAAGGAGCGGCCGGATTCGTAATGAAGTCTGCGCCTCACAGCACGAAATCACGGTAAAATATCATGGACAAACATTAATTAGAATAGCGGGGCCCGTGATAAAACACCAGTGTGTGTGTGTGCGCCTAAGGGCACATTATCTGTGGAGCCATTCACGCATGGCGCTCGCCCTGAAACAAAACCAGTTTGTTCTGCGCCTAAATGTCACCTTTCAGTGCTCGCTCTCCCCTCCCTCCAATGTAACAGACGTTCAGTATCAGAGGTGATTCTGGGCATAGGATGGCCTTTTAACTCGCACAATGTGGTTCTATTCCTCGCAGTATTCTCACTCCCACTGCCCCAACCACTGCCCACTCCCGTCTCTAACAAACCCCTCTATCTTCCGCTGCCTCCAGGTGCAATAAAGATGGCTTTGTGAGGGGGGCTCCAGGGCCTAAGCAGGCCACAAAACATTCATTCAGATCCTTAAACCTTAACCCAACATGTTCGGGCCTCCACTTTCCAGGGTGCATCAAAGCCAGCTTGCATCAGCTGGGGGGCTGGGTGTCCTTATTTAACGCAGAGCAAATTCATGCCCAATCAAACACATTTGTAGCAACGATAGTAATGTACAGCCCTTTGTCAATCCACGATTGGATGAAGTCTTCTTCCACATCTCACGTCAATCTTTGAAGTATTGAAACAATACTTGACTGGTTAGTGCGGGTTACGGAAGGGAGACGACACAAACTAGTTCAGGTAGACACAATCAAGTACTTCTGGGTGTCATAAAACTGTCTCTACCTGATGCAGGTCTTGACACATGAACGGGACGCGTTAATTCTTTTACTACTTTAGCAACAAACCGGTGTGTTAGAGCATACTCAGGACGTTTCGGTGATATTTCCAATCAGCTTCATCAGGCTCATTGATTAAAGGTCTCTCACCACTGTTAATAGCTATTTCTCAGCATCAAACGCAGGCCTCCCAGTAAATTCATAGCGGCAGGCAGTTACTTGGACAGTGCATTTAGGTAATGATGTCATCATGGGCCCTTAACCCATGGGTTAATTTCTATGCTTATCCGCAGTACGTAATGAAAATGCTTGTGGAGAATTAGTTTTCGGATGGTTAACGGAGAACCGTGTTCAAATCGCAAGCTGGAGTAGCAATGAAATAAGTCGTTGTGTTTGTTGGTAATCTTAGAGCATCGTCTGTTCTTGTTGTTTTGTTGACATGTTTAGTCAGCGTACGTGCAGAAACGATGTGATTTACAGAGGTGAATCAATCAGTTACAAACGTTAACGTTTACTTTGAATATTTCATAGACGACCATTTGGTGGAAAGCAACTTCATACAGATGTGTATGCGTGTGTTATTGTTCTGTTGTTAAGAATAAGAATCAGACACTGTGATGAATAGGTGTATTGATGCATGCAGAAATTAGCATATATTTCAGCAATTATATTATTGCTGATTTGCCGTTCTGTGTAGCGCTTTGTGAACCTCAGGAGATTAGCACTCTAAAAATGCAATTATTATTATAGAGTTTAACGGGTGTTTAGACATATGCTTAATTTGTCACGGCTTGCCTTCAGAGGCTATGCGGCAGTAAGACTACTGCAGCTCATTGTGTACACATCATTGTAATGTTATTCTTCATGTTCATGGTCGCTTATCTACAGGGATACCACAAACACGCACATAAGCGATTGCAAATTCAGTTAACTTTCAAATGGAGTTAAACGTAGTAGCCGGGCCCTGTGCATGTGCTTGAGGAAGCATTGGTTAACTATCTGTGTAGCCTTGTGATGACAGAATAACCCTTCTTCCCTATAGTCTCATCTCATTGTCAGAAACCGCTTAGTCCTGTACAGGGTCGCGGTGATCCGGAGCCTATCCCGGCAGAAACAGGGCACAAGGCAGAGATACACCCACGATGGGACGCCAGTCCATTACCGGGCACTGCGGGCAAATTAGTCTGCAAGCCAATTAACCTATGCAGCAGCATGTTTTTTGGACTGAGGGAGGAAACCGGAGTGCCCGGCGAAAACCCATGCGGACACGGGGGAGAACATGCAAACTCCACAAAGAAAGGTCCCGAGCCGAGATTCGAACCCGGGACCTTCTTGCTGTGAGGCGACAGCGCTACCCACTGGGCCACCGTGCCGCCCCTGCCCTATAGTGTTAGACTATAATATGTTACACTAGAGCTCCTCTTATCTACAGTAAATTTAGATACCATATCATGATCTTACTATCAACAGGGTTATCAGCGAATTTACTGCACTTATCCATGGAACAAATATTTCAAAGATAATCTTGGGTAATTGGGAGTTGTTTTCCACTCAGCTCCTTATCTATAGAAAATTCACGGACAATTGCAAGTCGTTTCGCGATGAACGTTGGTAAATTCACGATAACAGGAGCACAGGGCCACGGGTAACTGGAATTTTCGCCGAGCCAACTATTCATGCCGATCATCAGTTGCGGATGATTGGGTGGCAGATGAGGGGCTCGCCTGTATTTCCACTATTTTGGACACCACTGTGCCTGACCAAAGATGATTTCTAAATTAGTTATGCGTGCATTTGGATATTCACTTTTTTTGTTAATATGATCATTAATATATAACGTGCATGGTAAGTGTCTGTTATGGTTCATCAGAATCACCAGTTGGTGATTTGTTAATAAAAAGGAGGAGGCATCATGATAACATGGTACAAGAGTGTGAAGCTAGACCGCTTATCTTGTGAATTGACCGTTGTTCGTTTTAGTGTTGGGGTTTAGCAGGTTTAATTAATTCTTCGCTTGTTCACTAATTTGCCCAAGAATAACAGGGCGGCGGCACAGGGCACAGAGTAATCAGACTCTTGTGGGCTGAGCCAGTTCCTAAATGGCACATGTGTACACACCTGCTCAAAGCTGACCATTACGCTAAGAGCCCAATTAATCATTTAAAGCGGCTCTTACAGTGGGGAAACCCCCACATCGGGCCGTGTTTGCGGGCGCGTGTCGGCAGAGATCTGGTTTGTGCTCACGGCGCCGGTGACCACATTCTTACTCATGCTGCTATTTTCATTATGTACTGCATGCACTTGTCATAGTCTGGATATGCAAGCAAAACTCGGTCTCCTCATCGGTAAATTGCAAAGTACTGCTAAGTGATGATGTATTGTGCCAGTTTTGTTAAGGAATGCAGACATAGTTTACACATTTATTTCGGCATTTCCTTACAACGTGTTTGCCTTTTTTTAGCAGAGACTTTTTTTCACGAATAAATCATTTTCAAAATAGACTGGCCAACGGAATTTGTAACATTTCAATTTGGTGCGCGATTTCGTCAAAACTTTGGCGCATTAAAAAAATGCACCTCGGAGGCTGAACGGTTTCTTTAATGTGATGTAGTAAACCGCCGTGATATTACATTTGACAGTGTCGCTTCATCCTCGTACCACGGTTAGAATGCATCCCTCCGGTATTCGCACAATTTTTGTGCGACAATTGCTGTCGGCTAGGAAATATGTTTATTGCTTCGAAGCTTTGCATAACGATTGTTGATATTTATGATAAAATATTTCGTGTGAAAAGCATAATTTGTGCTCGTAGATAAATCAACGTGTGTTTTCTCGAGACGAATTCGCTGTTATTAAAATGTACATTTTGAGATAAAAAAATATTTGCAAACTTAAACATTCACAACACCTGTGTAATAGTGCATTTTTAAAAATAATAGAGACGAGACAAGTGAATATCCACAATTCACGGTCCTTCGTGAATTCATTGTTGTGTGGAAGCCTCACCACGTCATCTATTCGGGTTGTCTTGACTATACTTCACCCTGCTCGTTAGTCAGAACGAATTAGTTCAGGAGAACCCAGGACTGGTTCAGATATGCTTCGCTAATTATCTTAACCCTGACAGAAGTTTGGACTCGGAAATCAGTAATATAAAGCTTATTGAAATACAGTACAGTTGGTAACGTGTCTATGCAAAAAAATAACGGTATTGTTGCTCATTTTTTGTTCTTGTGTCGTTGTTGTTGACATGCCGTTCTCTGTGCAGCGCTTTGTGACCCTCGGGTGAAAAGCGTTCTATAATTGCAATTATTATTATGCAGTGCAGGCTCACATGCGGCTGTTTATACCGGCAACATCACCGTACCGATGTAGGTTTTCACGGATCGATGCATGATGATTGCTTTCCAAAGCAGTTCTTTCGAGATAGCCGTGTCGAGCGCCCCTAATCGCCTGAGAATGGCTCAAAACATCTGAAGATGCCTCCCATGTGGAAAGCAAAACGTCGCGCGAGAGAGGAGCGTTCCTCACGGCAACATCGAAAGAACAGCTTTGGAAAGTAATCACCATGGTGGTATACTTAGAATCTGTTTACAATTCAATACCTAGCGGATAAAGACAAATATCTCTATGTATCATCATATGGTGTAGCCTCTCCCATTGTCAAGTTTGTACGGGACCAGTTACAATATTCGCTTGAAACTGTTCCCCGGACTGGTTCAAACCTCTCTTTGCCGGGAAATAATACCCGGGTCACTGGGTTTATAATGTGGTGTGTTAACCAGCGAGCCACCACTCCTTGCACACACACATAAAACATTCCCATTTGAGTCTTGCTTCCTTCATGAGGTGCTGTAAGTGCCCATAATGAGCAGCCTAGCGCAGGATGGGGCAAGCCAGCCGACAGTACATCCGGTCACCTTTGTCTGCTCAGCACTGATGAACACGCAACCCAAAAGGAATTTCGCAATTTCTTTTTTAATAAGTCAGCCAGGGAACGGAGATGGGGGGGGCTTGATGCTAAGTACCCATACCAATAGCCGCTGATACGCATGGCTAGTGGCTAAGCCTTGATCACTGCAATTTCAGCCTAGTGTATTAACCCATCCATACGCAGTACGTACATGAATACACACATCAATTTATTGGCATTACAAAAAATCAAACTCAAAAACAACAAATGGATCCATTGCTTCAACAGGCACAGACAAGCCACAGGGTCCAGACTTGGCGCTTTGCAATAAATATCTTTCGTCGTGTGCACGCGGGTTAGCATAACCACAAGGCAAGGTTAGGGCCCTTTACCATTCATTGATACAAATGTACTTAGTGAATGCGTGTAATTTCACTTCACACTCAAGTTCGAGTGAATTTTGGCTTTCGTCTCCAAAAGAATTGCAAAAAGTATCGCAAGCACAAACTGCCGACCAAACGTTATGAAATAGTAGAAGCCAGTGCTGCACAATTATTCACTTCTTAGAGCTACCCTAATAGACTGTGGTTTTTCTGTGCAATCAAAACCTTCTATATCATGGCCTGCATATTAAGGCTTGGCAAATACAAGAAAGGAACGAGGGGGGAAAAACGCCTTAGCAACCTCAAGCCGGGTTAGTTAATATGCCTATTTCTTTTCAATAAACATCTCATATTATTTAATCTTTGGCTTACCTAAGGCAAAATATATGGGCAAGGCACCGCAGTTTATGACATCAAAGAGGCAGAACATGGCTGAGTACAATGAAGGTTGGGGATGCCAAGCTCCCCTTACTTTACAGCCCCGGGGTTTCCCGCGGACACGAACTACTGTTCGCTGCGTGTACATTTTGGGGAGGCTCGGAAAAAGCCATCAGAAGAATACTTGCGCTCGTGTCGATGGCTTCGTTATAATCTCGCGCCTTGTTCTGCGTTTATTCATAATCGGCTCTTTGCGAGTGCTCGTCAGAATCCAATTTGTGGGAACGAGCGGCGAATGCACGCCGAGGCATTCATCGTGAAGCAGTGATCGGGTGAAGGACACTCAGGCGACAACATCATCTGGATTTCATTTCATTTATCCACGAACGCATTGCCTTCCCATTAGGCGAGCATCGCCACTAATTCGCACTGGCTTCGCTGATTTCGTTTTGTTTTGCCCTGTTTAACCTCTTTGTCTATTGTCATTTTATTGCGCTGTGCAAGCTTGAGTGCTACTGCTTACTTCGTGATTGTGGTTTTATCTTCGTACAAGTTGGTTTTGTGAGTTTACTTGTGCAATCTTAAGCGTCACTGATTACTTTTATGATTTACGGTTAGAGTTCCATCCTTAGAGAGATCGTCGCTGTAAGTTGATCGGTTTTGTTGATTTCATACGCTGTTGCGTTGGTCATTTCGGGAGTTTGTGGAGTCGCAGGAATCCCGCATCTAGAGCTTGCAAGCTTGCTGGGTACTTTCTGCTGTAACAATAAACGTCTATGTGACCAGCCGTAGTACAGTGTGGTCAAACAACACTCAAGTCAAGAGGGTTGTATGCTATCCCATTAAGTTCTAAGACCATTCCAGCATCCCTTGAAAAATGCATCGTGAACAAGGTGAACCCAAAAAAATTCGTAAATATTAACACCTGCACTTTGGTTATTAAATGCTTACAGTTGGGAAACATTATTTATATAGATATTTAGAGCTAGACTAATGTTTCACACATTGCACATTAGCAATGTAAACTGATAGGCTATTTTGTTTGTACAATGCAACATGTTTTGTAGAAACATATATTAAGCAGCTCTATTCCCCTTTCCCCCCCCCTATGTTCTTCAAACAATGAGGAATTACACCTGGAAGAGGTGAGCATAAACCAGCCACATCGTCACGTTTTCAATTCCCAGCGGGATGGCCGCAGGGCGCAAACGGTGCCCCCACGTAATCCATAAAACCAACACCAAGCAGGCGCGCAAACACTCGCAGACCTGCGCGCCCACGCACAAACACCCACGCACATGCATCGCACTTGCCCACACAAACAAACCTCGTTCAGCGGGGACATTACGCTTCCTGTTCCATCTGTCTGCCTCTCCCCCCCGTTGCTCTTTGGTTCTGTTACCGTGCGCCTTAGATTGGCTGGCAAGGTCCTTAGGAATATTGACCGAATCCGAGGCATCGGAAGATGCCAGAAATGTAGGAAAATTCACTCGGCATGGACCGCGGTCCGCGACCACGGCGCGGAGAGGTTCTTTTTTTTTCTTCTATATTGTGCGCACGAAAATTAGTGATCTGGAAAAATCGCTTTCACAGTCTGGAGCTCGTCTGGGGTAATTTGTTAATTTATCATGAAACACAGACAATATTGAGCACTTATATATATAATAGTAAACAAGAGTTACCGCAATCACTGGAGATCATGAAGAAGGGCCCATCCTCCCGTGGGAGAGGGGGGAATTGTTCTAATAATCGTTTACAACCCTTTGTCATATCCACTGCCGGATGAAGGCCTTCCTATACCATGATAATCGTGAGGCGTATTTTTAACGCTTCATCATCATGATTGCTTTCCTGAGCTGTTATATCAGGCGAGCCGTTTCGAGCGCTCCCCCATCTCTCGCTGTCGACGTTGGAGGCATCCTCGGGCGTACTGAGACTGCCTCCAACGCGGGAGACGAAACGTTGCGAAGAAGAAAGAAGCATCGGGAAGGACCAGCTTTTGGAAGCAATCGTCCTGTATCGAGCTTTGGTAACCTCTACGGGGAAGAAACGCTCGACTTATCGAAGAATGTCGACAAACTCAGCAGCAGGATGGCAAGGATGCTCAGCAAATCTCGCCTCCTGACGACGCTGCAATGAGAGCAACATCGTCTCAATATTCTACCAGGAGGACAGAACGCATTCTACATCGTGCAAGCATGGATCTACTACGAGCAACCATGTCTGTAAATAGTACGCCTACATCCATGACTTCGGATTGCAAATTCAAGTTATTGTAGGATAAGGGGTGAGAGCAGAATTAGTTAAATTGGCTTTAAAACAGAGACGCGAAATACACATATATAATACGACACAGTCACGCAGAGTCCACTCAGTCACAAGCACTTGGCCACATAACGCCTGAGGATGACTCCAACGTGCGAGGCAAAACGTCGCGAAGGAGAGAGGCGGAGCACTCGACGCGGCTATCCCGAAAGAACAGCTTTGGAAGCAATAACAATAATAATAATGGCACTTCTAGAGCACTTTATACTCACAATGATGCATCGAGCCGTGAAAACCAACATCATTACGTTGATTTGCTTTGTCAAGTGATGGAGACTTATAGTTATAAAACAATATATTGCCTTATACATAAATGACTTACCATAAAAGAATGAAAGTGCAAATAAATTACGTTTAAAATTTCCACGTGATCTTAGTGTCTATGCCCTAAAAAGAGGATCTTTTTTTCTCTCAAGTTTTGTAATAATTTTTGAATGAAAGCCATGCAGAGAAACAACATATAGACCAGGGAACAAATGCAAACAACACACGTCGTGTTAAATTAAGAAAGCAGGCTTGGGCAGGACTCACGGGTGAGACTGATAAAGGAATGGCATCGAAAGTACAGAACATGGCGGTGAGACCAACCATTATAAATATAGAGCAATGAAGCTCTGCTCATGGACTGGACTGGTATTGAGTATTTTTGAGGACAGGAGAATAGGTGGATTACCCGGAATTAGCCCAAGTGTGTGAGGGGATCGTGCGTAAATATCAATTTATAGAGACCAGAAAACTACTTGCTGAACTTTAATTTACGACACGGTAGCGTAGTGAGTAGCGCTGCTGCCCCACAGCAAGAAGCACCCGGGTCTGATTCCCAGCTCAGGTGCCTCTGTGTGGAGGTTTCACGTTATCTGGTCATGTTCACGTGGGTTTTTGCCGAGTACTCCGTTTTCCTCCCACCGTCCAAAGACATGCTTCTGTTGCCTAGTTTAATTGACCCGCTGACTAAATAATCCCCGATGCCCTGCGATTGATTTACGTTCCATCCTCGGTATAACCCTACCTAGTGCCCTTTTCTTACCCTCCCTGCTACACAGCTCAACAATTCCAACTTTTTTAAAAACTGACTTACAATTCACTTTTTAGCCTTGCGTGTTAGCATCTCAACACATGGTAATCTCTCTTAATTTATAAACCCCCTGGCGAAATTGCTGAAATGCAACGCTATGCGTGTGCCCGCCATAGCGTTGCAGAAGTCACGATTATCTTTACGTGGTAAAAATATACGAAGTAAAAAATGCAAATTCTTTTAACATTTAACACCGCATGTGTTACATCATGAATAAAGAACGTAATTGAAAATTATTTATGAAGCTTAAGTGACAAAGTAATGCAATGGAAATGCATTCTTGTGTATGGTTTGCTTGCAGATATAAATTTGTGAATAATTACCCACAAATGTGGGCGGCGCGGTGGCCCAGTGGTTAGCGCTGACGCCTCACAGCAAGAAGGTCCCGGGTTCGAATCTCTCGGCTCGGGTGCCTTTCTGTGTGGAGTTTGCATGCTCTCCCCGTGTCCGCGTGGGTTTTCGCCGGGTACTCTGGTTTCCTCCCACAGTCCAAAAGCATGCTCCTGGATAGGTTGATTGGCTCGCAGACTAAAATTGTCCCGCAATGCCGGGCGATGGACCGGCGTCCCGTCGTCGGGTGTATTCCTGCCTTACGCCCTGTGTTTCCGGGATAGGCTCCGGCTCACCGTGACTCTATATAGGATTAAGCGGTTTCAGATAATGAGATGAAATGAGACCCACGAATGTTTTTTTTTACTGCTGGTTGTTTTTGTGAAAATTAGCAAATGTCTTGCGAACGAGTTCAAAATCTCATCTCACTGTCAGAAACTGCTTAGTCCTGTACAGGGTCGCGGTGAGCCGGAGCCTATCCCGGCAGACACAGAGCGCAAGGCAGGGATATACCCACGATGGGACGCCAGTCCATCACCGGGCACTGCGGGGCAATTTAGTCTGCAAGCCAATTAACCTATGCAGCAGCATGTTTTTTGGACTGTGGCAGGAAACCGGAGTGCCTGGCGAAAACCCACGCGGACACGGGGAGAGAACTCGCAAACTCCACACAGAAATGCACCCGAGCCGAGATTCGAACCCGGAGCCTTCTTGCTGTGAGGCGACAGCACTACCTAGTGGGTCACCGTGCCACCCAGTTCAAAATCCTACCCAAAAAATTACTCTCGCGCCTCTGGTGTATTACCAACTCCCAACACGGTATCTTCTTCCGTCGCTCAGACTCTTAGCAGAAATTCTGTACTTTACTTAGATCATCATTTTTATTGTATCATCATAGTGACAGTTTACACAACTAGATTTTGTGGTATTTACCTGCTTTTACGCTAAAACTATGTTAACGGGCCCTTTTAACCGTAAAATGTTGCCTACCTGCAGTTTGGCCCATGGGATTTGATTGCATCTCAGTAAACAAGTATCAAATCATGGCAAGTTTAAATGGTTAAATGTTGCAATAGTCATTCAACATTCATTTTACACAACAGTCAATACATTGAATTCATCTCCAATTTGTACTTGTGCACATACACGAATGTGTCGTTGTGAAGTAGAAACCGAATACCTTTTTACGTCGGGTTTCACGGCGTGATCCATAAGAATTGCTTTCGAAAGCTGATTTTTCAGGTTAATCGTGTCGAACGCTCCCCTCCCTTCTCCTTCGCGACATTTTGGTTCCAACGTAGGAGGCGCAACGTCGTGAAGGAGAAAAAAGGAAGCGCTCGACTTGGCTATGCCAGAATGAACAGCTTTGGAAATCGATTCTCTAAATAATATTGATGATAACAATAATAATGTACAACTTTGTCAGTGGGTGGCACGGTGGCCCAGTGGGTAGCGCTGTCGCCTCACAGCAAGAAGGTCCCAGGTTCGAATCTCGGCTCGGGCACCTTTCTGTGTGAAGTTTGCATGTTCTCTCTCTGTGTCCGCGTGGGTTTTCGCCGGGCACTCTGGTTTCCTGCTACAGTCCAAAAAACACGCTGCTGCATAGGTTAATTGGCTTGCAGACTAAATTGGCCGCAGTGCCCGGTGATGGACTGGCGTCCCATCGTGGGTATATTCCTGCCTTGCGCCCTGTGTCTGCCTGGATAGGCTCCGGCTCACCGCGACCCTGTACAAGACTAAGCGGTTTTTGACAATGATATGAGATGAGAACTCTGTCAGTCCGTTTGCTGAATGAAGGCCTCCCCATGTTTTTTCAGTCTTTAGAGGTTGACTATACATCACGTTTCTTAAATCGCCCACCCGCAGTCTAAGTTGGTTCACCACAAATACTGTCGTCAATCGGAAGGTCTGATGGGGTTCGGTATAGTGGAGGCACTCGCACCTCACCCAAGACATTTGACAGCATGGAAATTTACCGTGGGCCAAACTATTCTGTGGAGGAACCCTCTCGAGCTCCTTCCAGTGGAGGCCCTTCCACTGGCAGCGGCGTCAGCAGAAAAAAAAACATTGCAGGACTGCACCTTTACCTTTTGTGTTATATTTCTACTGTACAGGAACGGAGGAGGAGAGCGGAAGTAACACAAAAATATTGCTTCACCTGTTCCTGAGGCAGCGCATAGCAGTGACCAGCTGTGAGGGTGTTTTGTCAACACGTTCTGACCATCTCGTGATGCCGAACGCGAAATCAGCTGTGGCCCAGACTTTCACTCACATTTGTTTCCCTTTGCGGGGCCGTTACGGGAACCCATCGGAGAGCAAATGGAGTGGATTGCGCACGGATTATTTGAACAAGGTACGCATGCGTTAAGTCTAAACAGTTGAATTTGATAGGTGGAACGTGTTTATATGTTTGTCACCATGACAGAGCAGCCCCCCCAAACCCCCCACCCCCCTCTGGCACATTAACAGACGAGCAGCAGGAGATCATGTCTCAAATTCCCAGAGCAAACACGGCTCTGACAACTGATTGACGGGTCGAGACAACACACACACGTCTGCTTATACTATTATGGTTTGGGCGCGTTGTAATACTGTAACTGAATCGCTTATTTCTATCACCACTGTCATTATTGGCCAAGGTCAGTCCACTGCTGGATGAAGGATTTTCAAGCTGCTGCCATCCCTCACTGTTCCCCGATGTGATAATCCGCTTAGCACCTGCTTGCAAGCGGATTTTATCACCCCATCTCCTGATTGGATACCCTCTCGGAGATATATTTTTGAAATTGTATTTTTTTTAAATAATACAAATGTAAAGCTAGAAATGTGGTATCAGCAGGCGCTCGTTAACATATTACAATGTTGTGAAAAAATATTTTTGGGCAACAGGTGCACAACATTATTTTTGTTCAATGTTTCTTACACAACGTTTCTCAAATGGCGGCGGTACTAGAAGCAGTGAACAAAATAATTCTCACAGCCACAGAAATCTCATCTCATTATCTGAAACCGCTTAATCCTATATAGGGTCACGGTGAGCCGGAGCCTATCCCGGAAACACAGGGCGTAAGGCAGGAATACACCGGGGAGAGCATGCAAACTCCACACAGAAAGGCAGCCGAGCCGAGAGATTCGAACCCGGGACCTTCTTGCTGTGAGGCATCAGCGCTAACCACTGGGCCACCGCGCCGCCCAGCCACAGAAATGAGAGAGATAAACGTGCGAATAAGTGCGCGTTGAGTCCACAGAGCTGTCTACCAACAAGAAAGCAAAACTGCACGCTCGCAGGTCCAAACGATTTCCTCTGTGCACCCCGTTGCGGTTCCAGATCTGATTTGTCAACAAGTGACCTCATGCCGCTTTCGTCGGCGGCGAGCGTACAGGGCCTTTGTCCACCCGCGCACGAGCGGAGACTGCGTTGTATACCACGTGGCTCCTGCGAGGCTCGTGGCCCATCCACAAGCAGAACAGATGAGCGAGAGCTCAGCTTAACGTGCAACCCCGGTATTTATTATTTTATATTTCCTAGCTTCAAATATACCTGTGAAAATCACACTACCAACTCTTCTAAACGTTGACCCACCATCATTACAAAGAGACGATGTTAATGTATGAGACAATGTCTAATGGATTTAAAATAACAAAGCATTTAACTTTTCACTCAGTACTTCGTGTAAGAGACCACGTGACACTGCATATGCTCTCAACCACTTATAAAAGCCGGGATAGGCTCCGGCTTCACCGTGACCCTGTATAGGACGAAGCGGTTTCAGACAATGAGATGAGAGATGAGACTTATAAAAGCCCTGCTATTGATACAAGCACCGTTATAAATCTAACAACTGATAGGCATGTGGGGAGTATGAGTGAGATAAAAAAAAACACAAGTGCTCAAAGTCTTACCACTGAATCTCGGCATGCTTCTCACTAGTTCATGTAAAAAATGTAAACCCGCTACTCCAACGCACATAGCTCCAGCTCATTTCTGTACGAATATATTTTCAACTTGCGATGTGTGATGTTAACATCCTGTGAAAACCCCAAGACCCATTACAATCCCCATTCAACATGTCGAGTGATACAAAGTTGTTGAAATTAACCAAATAATGCGACGTTATTTTTGATTCAAAACCTGCACTATTATACTTCTTAAAAAAAAATCCTAGTGGAATTCCTATAAAAGCTCACGTTTTTCACATGACTAAGACTCGGCAAACTGCGAAAAATCACACCTTCATGCAAATGTAAATAACCGATGAAGTTTCTCGTCATTCCATGACGAAATTTCCCACGGTGCCCAACCAACTCACCCGTTTCCGTGGCCTCCTTGCCCTTATCACGACGCACCAACGCACCAAAATGACGTAAAACGCTAATTAGTTAAGGAAACAATTCAAACAAACTGTCGGAGAAAGTATCCTATTGTTTGAGAAACGTTAACATTTTGTTCACAGTTTTGAAATCAATTCGTGGCTTTTTTTGTGGGTAGTTTCCACCGCTCTGGATGATGCGTTGCAACAGTTGATGTGTTATGCACACACCATACATCTACAACTTCGAAGTGCGACAAACGAGACTTTAAGCAGAGACCATTCCGCAACTCATTTGTGTCTGCAGGCAGCAAGCTGGAGAATTAGGAGCCAGCTGCAGAGCGGTTAGCATGATCCAGGAGTGCAGGTGCCAACTGTTTTGCTGTAGTGCTGTTTCAAATTCCCAGGGTACAGCCACACTCCAAAAGATTTCCTGCAGCTGGACCAGAAGGTTCTGGCTGATGGTGTCATTAGCTAAAAGTTGCACAAATTAATGGATGAGGACTCCAATGTCTTAACAGCATGGGTATACACCTATGATTTAGCAGTTAGCAGGATGGTACATGCACCATTAATTACTAATCCTATTTGAGGTAGTGGTGGCTCAATGGTTGGCTCACTGCGCTATGAACATGGCAACATAAGTTCGATTCTTAACAGCAGAAGTGAGTGATATCTGAAGTCACCCCCCCCTCCCACACACACCATAATATTAAAATTTTACCCGTACTGACCATCATTGGGAAGTATGGTCAACAACCCCTACAACCAATGCGGCTGTGGAGAGGCCTTTATCAAGCAGTGACTTGTCAAAGGAAAAGCACTTGTACTCTCGTTTCGTTGCCTGCCAATGCCATTAAATACTGCTTGCTAATATTAAATCTGTAAATTTATACCGAGAATGTGACCTGGATTATAAGTGCTGAGATGCCTATAAGATGGAATATGTAAAGACATTAATAACTACACTGTGCGTTATTTCAATGCCAACACTTTGGTTCTCAGCAGAGTTTCCAACTGAAGATTCAGGCATATTTCAGTGTGCAATAATAATTCCATTTAGTTACCCACTAAATCGGCGATTATATTAAGACGTTTTCAGAAGGGTGTTGGAATATTTCTCCAATTCCGTTGATATATATTTGGCTACATTCACGAGGAGACCATAAAACGTGGATAAAACTTGTGACACGTAGGAGGGAGCAACACCCAGCAGTGCCACCTTGCAACCAACACCTACCTTAGGCATACTCTAGCTTTCACTCATCAAAGTATTATCCAGGCTCAATATGCTTAGCTTTACACGGTATGCTGACATTGGCCACATTCAGAATTATTTGGTCGTTGGTGTCATAATTTCTATGAATCTACACAATTTGCCTTGTGAGGAACAATAATTAAACGCGTTATTATTTAAACCACATTTTTGTTGTTTAAATAAGGTACTAGTTTTGCTTCCTTCTATCTATTATCCACACATTATTGCAGCAGAAAGTACTCGGCGAGTTTGCCTCCTCTAAATGCGGGATTCCTGCGACGCAACAGATGTCATCACCAATGTAAGGACCCCACAGGGAGATGGGAAGACATTCAAGAGTTCAGCAAGCTGACATGTGGCCAACTTAGCCATGGCTTTAGGGCTCTGACATTGAGGCGCAAAAGCAAGTCATGCACAGCACTTGGGTGGAAATATTTCATTGACCCACAATGTGTGACTAAAATTTGCCCACCTAGATGTGATGCACGATGGCCAGACCCAGGGGCAGTGCATTTTACGTGATAAGACTTCTGCATTACACGTAGCTTATGCTACGTATTGATAAATAATCTCATCTCATCTCATTATCTGAAACCGCTTAATCCTATATAGGGTCACGGTGAGCCGGAGCCTATCCCGGAAACACAGGGCGTAAGGCAGGAATACACCCGACGACGGGACGCCAGTCCATCGCCGGGCATTTCGGGACAATTTTAGTCTGAGAGCCAATCAACCTATCCAGGAGCATGCTTTTGGACTGTGGGAGGAAACCGGAGTACCCGGCGAAAACCCACGCGGACACGGGGAGAGCATGCAAACTCCACACAGAAAGGCACCTGAGCCGAGAGATTCGAACCCGGGACCTTCTTGCTGTGAGGCGTCAGCGCTAACCACTGGGCCACCGCGCCGCCCTGATAAATAATGGTATCCCAAATATTGTGAATGGTGCTGCTGTCACTAAATCATATATCAATCTTTACATCTCCACTCTATTAATATATGTTGGATATGGAGACTGCAACAAGTGTAGAGGACCCATAAAGGTAACTGTGATACAACACAAGTATAATTATATTCAGCCTGTTTTGCCTTCCTATGCACACACACAAATCGGTGGTGTCTTCGAAGTTATTTCCTAACATTCACCCAGACTTTCAAGACACGTCAAACCGCCACCCATATGCAAGCAATTGTACACAAACACACAAAGACGAACATGAGCATACACACAGACAGCCTCTGGGACAGAGTAATTGTCTAATTAGCACTGTCCTGCTCACGATTCGCTTTGTCCTTTCCTCCACGGTGTCTCAATCTTCAAACACATTACGTAATCCTTTTGGCCCGTCCCACCAGCACCACTAGCTTGGGAGAATCTGCTTCCGACTCCAGCCGATGTTCGGGTTGACAACTTGGTGTAAAAAGACTTGCCCAGAGGGCCTCGGTGCGTGCCTGCAAGTGATTCTGCTTTTTTTTTCTTAGGTTCTGAGAAGATGCATTTGCATGCTGCAGTTTCTTGCAAACTTTGCTTATATGCGACCCAGAACACGTGTCTCTTATCGACAGCCAAGTTAATGTTCTCAAAACAGGAAAGGTGTTTTAAGAAAATGAAATACCGTACCAAAAATCTATAAAGTAAAACATAACTCAGCAGTTATTTCCTATCAAAATGACAGTTGTTTCTAATATTATACATTGTTAAATATTTTTTATTTTATACAATTATACTATGAGGATCTTCAGTTCACATCAATCTTGTTTTTTTTTCTCGCTAGCTGACACATCAGACACTTAAACAAACACGAAGTTCGTCGTTAGCCAACTGTGATATTTTCTTTGCAGACAGTTTCAACATTGTCGAGGCTTCGAATGTGCGCTCGTGTGAGTTTTTTTTTAAACACATCGCAGCAGGCTCCAAACTGCCAACCACAAACAGAAAAAAAAACACCCGAATATTTAGAAAACCATTAACCGGCAGTTAAAACGCACATCTTGCTTATTTGTGCATTTGTTTACGAGTAGTTAGGACGCGTTTTGCGTCCTCGCACAAAGTGTCGCTCTGACGACATTTTCTGGACCTGCGCTGCAATCGAAATGTCAAACACGTGCTTTCACTTACGATCCACAATGCTTTGAGATGAATATAAAAAGCACATTACACCACAACGCAGGCCAAACCACAGCAGACATGCAGACTCTCCCAATGAATTAGTTGCAGACCACATCTTTAATGAGAGTGTAGAAAACATGCCTGCAGCAATGGGCTAGTCTGAGAGCCAACACCAAGCGCAGTGCCAGGACCTAATTACCACGTAGCTTGACAGCAACAATAGCAGCAAACATAAATATGTGGGTTTCGGCTCATGTGCTGGGGCTGCAAACAATTCAAACGCAGACGTGCTATGAGTTGAAATTGAGTCCTCCGCCAATTGCTGTTATATCGCAACGAGGTTATGGTGGCGCTATACTGTTTTGGAAGGCCTGTTGAGTTACCAGTGAATGGGTCTGGCCTTGCGTTGACTTTTATGTCTCGTAATAATGAGAGTTAAGAGCAACAATTTAGATATTTGTAAATTTCCATTACCACATCAATGCCTTCATTCACATGTAATGCTGCACAGGAGGCTAATCCAATAGTCCAACGTAACTGGGCTACATTACTCTGGTGTTGCATGCTCCTAATGGTGTTTCATGTGATTCATGAAGAAACTGAAACACAAGTTGGTCATCGTTTAACAAAAAAAAGCCGCTATTTTAAGTGGCGCACAGTGTTTTCTGTATGACGAAGCAGGGAGGCACAGAGTTCTGCTCTCTCTCTCAAAATCCTGAACACTTCCTTCCCCTTTCTTACCAATTACAGCCACGTATGTAAACTAAGAACACCTCATATCTGCCACAGCCCATCCCCCCTTCTGCACTGCACCACCAGTTCCTCCTGAGAGTGCCTGCGTTTACAATCCCAATGGCTTTTGCTGTTTCGTCAAATCCAATTTATACAGAAACATTTGTTTTGAGATCGAAACTCATTGACGCATTGATCTTTAGCATCCAGACATTTTGTGTGGAGCTTGCATGTTCTCTCTCCGTGCCTGGGTGAGTTTTCGTCTGGTATTCCGGTTTCCTCCCACTGTTCAAAGACATGCTGCTGCCTAGGTTAATTGGCCTGTTGAATAACTTGCCCCAAAAAGTACGCCCTGCGATCTACTGGCGTCACATCCTGGGTATTCATCCGCCTTGTGGAATATGCTCCCTCCTCCGCGACCCTGTGCAGGATTACGTGGGTACTGATAATGAATGAGGGCGGCGCGGTGGCCCAGTGGTTAGCGCTGTCGCCTCACAGCAAGAAGGTCCCGGGTTCGAATCTTTCGGCTCGGGTGCCTTTCTGTGTGGAGTTTGCATGCTCTCCCCGTGTCCGCGTGGGTTTTCGCCGGGCACTCCGGTTTCCTCCCACAGTCTAAAAAAGCATGCTGCTGCATAGGTTGATTGGCTCGCAGGCTAAATTGCCCCGCAGTGCCCGGCGATGGACTGGCGTCCCATCGTCGGTATATCCTTGCATTGCGCCCTGTGTCTGCCGGGATAGGCTCTGGCTTCACCGTGACCCTGTATAGGACTAAGCGGTATCAGACAATGAGATGAGATAATGAATGAATAAATGAATCGTCAAAACTCCTTCCCGCGGGTAAAACTATACATGTGTGCAATTGCAAACACAATGTGTGGCCATATTGATTAACTGGCCGATATATTATACAGGACGTAGTGCGTGGCCAATGTTGGCGCTGGCTAACTGCATGTCTGCCTCCCCCCTCTACCCGCCTCTCTACACTTTCATCATTCCTCTGAGTCGTTCTTTCTTCGAATGAATAATTTCGAAATTGAATGAATATGTGCCACGCGTGGTAAATTGTCGTTATTATTATATTCGATTGTATGGATATGAAGACCATTATTTCACCTCAAGTCCCTACTAATAAAAGCAACCTGTGTATTGGTGTATGCAAAGCAAATGCTTACTGTATGCATCTCTTAAGCATTTATTTGCTCAAATCATTACGTGATCAAAATCATCAGTCATCATCTATCCACTGCTGGCTGAAGAAATCCCTGAGCTGTGACAATCTCTTATGATGTCGTGATGCAACAATCCATCTAGCTTCTGTACAAACGCTGATTTCAACATCTCCAGGGTTGGTCTCGATTAACGTTAAAAGATCAACATGTTCTAACGCTAATTTATTCATATATTGTTACATGGAGCTGATTGCTCATCACAGCTAATCTTTTGGCATCGCCGTGTCGAGCGTCCCTCATCACTCCTGCTGTAGACACGAGCCATGAAACTCTACATCAGTATAGTTATATGGAAAGTCATTTGTGTTATGCAGAGCGGCGCGGTGGCCCAGTGGTTAGCGCTCTCGCCTCACAGCAAGATGTCCCGGGTTCGAATCTCTCGGCTCGGGTGCCTTTCTGTGTGGAGTTTGCATGCTCTCCCCGTGTCCGCGTGGGTTTTCGCCGGACACTCCGGTTTCCTCC
>JAZEWT010000005.1:17311425-17327026 GCA_036362905.1 Mordacia mordax
CGCTGCTTAGACTGCTGCCCCCGCGACCCGGCATCGGATAAAGCGGATGAAGATGGTCCGGTCCAATCCGTTTATGCCACATGTAACCTCATGTCCTCCCCCCCCCGACCACGTGATGTTTACGATCCGAGAAGGGGGGAATTGGCGCAGTCCCCGGTCACCCTTACCTGACCCCTTGTCACCCCGGGTGACCCCTCGTACGCACCTAGCCTGTCACGTGCGAGGCTTGGCACCACACAACTCTTGCTATGCCTTCCCCCTTCTTGTATTCAAGCAATTTCATCAACATATTCTTCAGCTGTCATAGCTGAAAGCGTTCACACATGGCTAGGTTGATCACGTGTTATGTGTATGCATGCGTTGTGACCGGTGGCTTGTGACGTTAAGAACACGCGGCTCCCTGTGGATATTTCATATATTAGGCCCACAGTCAGTAATGAGAGATCACTGTAAGATTATCAGATTTTAATTAAGCCTGCAGTTCTCTTGGCACGCCTGTTTGGTGGGCTTACCGAGAAGTTCAATTAAAACGCTGCTACAGCTACAGTGCACACAGACCAATCCCCATGATGTGTTTTAACTGACGGCAACGTTCGGTGTATTAATCGCGTTTTTTTTTTGTTCAACTGTAACGTGTTTCTATTTCATCGTTCATGTTTCTGATGCAACAGGACACGAGCTGAACAGTGCCCAAGGATAGCATGGAGAGATGCTTTCTTAGAATTACAGCGACTGATCGACAAGACACGTGCACCAGGGAGCTATTGCAAATCATAATAAAATAACGATTTGTAACGCGCTGCGCAAAATCCCAACAGCTGGTCATGGACGAGACAGACTCGGAGGCATGAGGAGACTGCACGGGGGGGGGAGATCGTCCAGGCGGTAGCCGGCACCAACCCACCAGACACTGGGTCCTATATATTACGATGTTATCGGACAATTAATTAATGAGTCTTCTTTTTAGCTGTGGGAGGAAAACAGAGGACCTGGAGGAAACGCACGCGGAGCAGGGGGAGAGAACACTCAAAGGTCACACAGAAAGGCGTCCGAGGCTGGGATCGAATTGCCTCCAGCAGGACCTTCTGTTTGTGAGAGTCAGATCTTACCACTACATAGACACCCAACCACCCAACCACCCAATCATATATGTTGTTCTGATGTACGTTTTCAAGGCTCGATATATGAGAATTGCTGTCAAGGATAGCCCGTTAAGGAATCTTAGATGGCGTCAGCATGACGTATTGCTAAAAGAGATGCTCTCCGATGGACGAGATTGGTCATCGAATGGCAACCAAAGTGAGAGCAAGGCCGAGTGGGTAACAACATGGAAGTTGAATAATGAAACCCACTCGTGTGCAGGAAGCGGATTATGGCATCACGAGTCCATGAGGGATGATGAGTGTGAGAAAGCCTTTATGCAGCAGTGGATGCAACATTGCTAGTGATGGTGATTATAAACTACTGCCGACACAATGCCCTGACATATTCAGTTCGGACGTTAGTTGTATGGCAGGAATCCCGCATACAGGTGGCTTGCATATGCTCCAACGGGTGCGGCACGGTAGACAGCTCTGCTACCTTAGAGTAAAATCCCAGGATCGACTCCCGACTCGGGTGCCTTTCATACACATCTACTAGAAATGTCAAAACCAACAGGCACCTCATGGACAAAATTCACAGAGCGCTTTTCACCCGAGGTTCAATGAAGGACATGTAACAAATAAAATAATTGTTAAACAAATATGGGAAGAAATAAGAGTTCCTGAGCAACCATGCATCGACTGATGCTTAACCATTGTATTTGTGAGAGCAGATTTTTTTTTGCGTTTGTTTGCGTTGGAATTGGTTTACATGATCGCTTTGGCCGCTCGAAGGTGGCTACATTCAACAGGGTCGTAAAAAAAGTACAGCATATATAAGATTAGTGACGGAACCCACGCCGATTCATTGAATCATCCTGCTGCACCCTTGCCTGATTCATTGATCTTGCTACACGCTCACGTGATTGAGATTGAGCAGCGATGGATGACACAATGGTGCCCCCACAAAGTTGTCTCGATAATAATCCACAAAGAACCTCCCTCAGCAAACACACCACAATGGGCAGATGCCGCTGTGGCTGATTCACCACTCAAATCCCATGGAAAGCCTTTCAATCCACATCCGAGGTCTACGCTCCAACACAATTAGTGGGAGACTTCCTATTGCCGAATTAGTCGAAATTCCAAAGCACCCACCGCTTCTATTCACAGTTGTGAGGCTAAGACTCAGGCCCACCTTTGCTTCCAAGACTTCTGAGTGTGGGGATAAATATGTATTTAGTTCAACCTCGGTTTATGGCTCAACTGGTTGTCGGATCGGAGCAAATGTAAAGCTCAGCCTGACTCTTCCCAGCACTCCCTCCGTACATTGCCTCCACACAAACCCAAAAATATCCCTGCTGCCCTGGGATTATTTTATTTTGATTTTTTTTCCTGATAGGCCATTGGATGTTTATCAGTCTAGGAAACTGTATCGTAAATCAAGTGCCCGTACAATAAAACGTGTCATGCAGCTTCTGTTTATTGCTGTAATTATTTTACTGGCCATGGTAACTGTAATTTAATGTGGACAAGAATAGCCTGCATATTGCCAGTGGATCATTGCGCTTTGCAATATACGAACATTCACTTGAAAATATACATTCACAGATTTGAGCAGATGCTTTCAGGAATTAAAAACCTACTGTATGTAATATTGCACAGTGTTATTTAAAGTGTCCTTGAGTGCCCAGAAAGGCGCCTTAAATAAAATGTATTATTATTATTATTAAGATATAACGATCGTATGCAATGTCATTGTTAATTATTTACTCTCAAACACGTACCTTTTTTTCCAAAAAACAGCGTAACACATCGTTATAAATGTATTTAAATGAATCTTAGTTTTTGATTTGTTAATGGAAGATAATGAGGATTTGAACAACCTCCATCCATAATATCCAGTCTCATTTGTTAGTCATACTGCAGCTGGAAAAAACAAGACTAACTAAAATTGCAGCTATTGTACAGGCTTTCAGTTCAATATCTCATCTCATCTCATTATCTGAAACCGCTTAATCCTATATAGGGTCACGGTGAGCCGGAGCCTATCCCGGAAACACAGGGCGTAAGGCATCAATACACCCGACGACGGGACGCCAGTCCATCGCCAGGCATTGCGGGACAATTTTAATCTGCGAGCCAATCAACCTATCCAGGAGCATGCTTTTGGACTGTGGGAGGAAACCGGAGTACCCGGCTAAAACCCACGCGGACACGGGGAGAGCATGCAAACTCCACACAGAAAGGCACCCGAGCCGAGAGATTCGAACCCGGGACCTTCTTGCTGTGAGGCGTCAACGCTAACCACTGGGCCACCGCGCGGCCCTAGTTCAATATCAGTATCTGCTTAATCCTATACAGGATTGCGAGGGGGCCGGATCCTACCTCGGCAGACAGAAGGCGCAAGGCGGAGCTATAACCAGGATGTGACGCCAATACATCGCAGGGCACTTTTGTTGGGGCAATTTTCTCAGCAGGACAATGAACATTTGCAGCAGCGTGTCTTTGGACGATGAGAGGAAACCGGAGTACCCGGCGAAAACCCACGCGGACATGGGGAGACAGCACGCAAACTCCACACAGAAACGCACCCGAGCTGGGAACCGAATCTGGGAAATGCTTGCTGTGAGACAGCAGCGCTACTCAATGAACCTCCAGTGTTTCCTAAAAACTTGTTCCACCACCCACAACAAAACCCAACATGACATCTCTGTACATTGACACGATTTAAGGCTCGACTCCGTTTTGAGTCTAACGTTTTTTTTTCACATCTGATGACAATGGTCCTTCACAACGGACATCACTATTGTTAATGTGTTGACCAATCATTGTGCGACTATAGTTACTCGCATTATCGCTTGTCAGGTGACCAGCACAGACACTGTGTATCCATTGTGTTCGCTAAAATCGAGCAGCTGTCTTTAGAATCTGTCACAAATGTCCTTAATGCAGGCGTAAAATTGTCACGTGTAACTAACATGTGTGCATTGTCAGTGTGGAGATATAATCCATTATAATCGTGTACCCGCCAGAGTTTCCTCATCAAATCTATTTCAAAGACTGTCTTTTGTTTCATTATATTTTTCCGAGGAATTCTTATTTTAGGAAAACCTTTAAAATGTGTTCCCTTAATATACTGCGTTGCTCATGAATTGTGGAAAAAAATGAACTATCGTGAAAGGGCTTATTTTGTGGTGTTCCCGTTGGTGAAATGTTATTTGCAAATTAAAATGCACTTTTCTAATAATGTGTATTTAACCGTATTCCGAAAACAATGCAATTTACCATCATTAAAGTACTCAATTACTAATGAATGTAAAGTAATTGTATTCACATCAGTACCTGTACTGCTCTTGCCACAACATTGTTCATCGGTTTTCACGTGTCTGTCGACTTCTGCGTCCATTGTTTACAACAGAGAGACCCCAAAGAGACTCGTGACCTTCTTTACAAGTCTGGAAATGTTGACGTCTCATCTCATCTCATTGTCAGAAACCACTTAGTGCTGTACAGGGTAGCGGTGGGCCGGAGCCTATCGCAACAGACACAGGATGCAAGGCAGGGATAGAAATGTTGACGTATGAATGTAAAACGATGTTATTTCATGTGCTGCTAGTAAATGCTCTATATTGCATTTACTGTAGCTTTAGGGTGAAAAGATATTGACAGCGGAGCCATCTCACAATTGTAAAAAAAAATGGAACTACAATTCCACCATTCAATCATATACAAGGTTAACCACTTAACAGGTGCAACTGAATAATAATCTTCTTTATTTAACCAGGAATGCATCAATTATTGTCAAGACTGTTTTTTTCAGGATTGTCCTAAATATAGTTCATTTCATCTCATTGTCAGAGCCGCTTAATCCTGTCACGGTAAGCCAGAGCCTATCCCAGCAGACACAGGGCGCGATATACCTACGATGGGACGCCAGTCCAGCACCAGGCACTAAGGGCAATTTAGTTTGCGAGCCAATTAACCTATGCAGCAGCATGTTATTTGGACTGTGGGAGGAAACCGGAGTGCCCGGCGAAAACCCACGCGGACACGGGGAGAACATGCAAACTCCACACAGAAAGGCACCCGAGCCGAGACTCGAACCCGGGACCTTCTTGCTATGAGGTGACAGCGTTACCCACTTGGCCACCATGCGGCCCGGAATACGGGAGTCACCTTCTCAAATACGGGCGGCGCGGTGGCCCAGTGGTTAGCGCTGTCGCCTCACAGCAAGAAGGTTCCGGGTTCGAATCTTTCGGCTCGGGTGCCTTTCTGTGTGGAGTTTGCATGCTCTCCCCGTGTCCGCGTGGGTTTTCGCCGGGCACTCCGGTTTCCTCCCACAGTCCAAAAAGCATGCTGCTACATAGGTTGATTGGCTCGCAGGCTAAATTGCCCCGCAGTGCCCGGCGATGGACTGATGTCCCATCGTCGGCATATCCTTGCCTTGCGCCCTGTGTCTGCCGGGATAGGCTCCGGCTTCACCGTGACCCTGTATAGGACTAAGCGGTTTCAGACAATGACATGAGATGAGATCTCCTCAAATATATCAGCTTGCATTCCACATGAACGTTATCAACAAGTTGCGTCAAATAAGTTGCGAACCTGATCACTTGATCACATTGACTGTATAACGGCATAGCCGCTGCTTCATTAAGAGGACACTACAGTGACTCGTCTCTCATTGAGCAAAAATCTGCCCGGACAATTGGACAGACTTAAGTTTCCGCTGTCCCTTGTACGTTAAACGTGGGAACGCGTAACACAACCTACATGTGCCGCTCTAACATTTCTTGGAAAAGAAAAAGTTGAAAATAACTCGAGGGTTTGAAGGAACACAAGGAATCGCGTGTTAGTGTCGCTTTGGAACACAACCGCTTCTTCTGTGCGCGAAGGCTTCAGTAAAGGTACGCTGTCTTTAAAAGAAGCGTCTGCAGCCCAGTTCAGCTATAAAAATACAGCTGTGATGTGTTTTTCACGATAATATATCACTCTTATGACGAACCAATCATCCGCATTGGGTTGATAAAATGAGTACCATTTGAGATAGGGAAGTTAGCAGTGGTTGTCCTATGGATAATCACTTTCCACCATAGGAATGTGAAATCTCGACCACTGACTCGGGACTATAAACAAATTATCACAACGCAAGGCTCATTTAAGTAGGAAATCACGATTTTTTTCACGTTTGCTGCCAAATGTGATTGGAGAGCACTGTTTATATTGACTTTGTTTCACAGGAAAGCAAAGCTTACTGATGAAACTACTCAACACTGTATTGTTGTTAATATGGTCATAATCTGCTGTTAAAGGAAGCACATTCAAGAGTGTGTAAAATGTGAGACGATAAAATATATGATGGCCGAAAAGTTTACTCCCAAGTCAACAATGTTCAAACTCAATAATTAATTTGTTACGCTACTCACTAACTAGTCCGTTTGGATAGTGCCAGTCAGTGCAATGGTTCCTATACAAATATATTAATGATTTACTTAGAGGTGAGAAAAACTATTGATTTGGCGATTACTTTGGTTGAGTTTATTCTGTACAAAGTCACGAGGCTTATCAGCAGATTCTTACTAACGGCAGATCATTGCTCCGCTAATCATGTCTACAAATCCCGTGCACTGAGTATTACATAATCCACTGTGCTATTGAAACCTCCATGATTATGCGCGAATTTGTAGATAATTATAAATTCTCGGGCGGCACGGTGGCCCAGTGGGTAGCGCTGTCGCCTCACAGCAAGAAGCCCCCGGGTTCGAATCTCGGCTCGGGTGCTGCTTTCTGTGTGGAGTTTGCATGTTCTCCCCGTGTCCGCGTGGATTGTCGCCGGGCACTCCGGTTTCCTCCACAGTCCAAAAAACAAGCTGCTGCAGAGGTTAATTGGCTTGCAGACTAAATTGCCCGCAGTGCCCGGTGATGGACTGGCGTGCCATCGTGGGTATATCCCTGACTTGCGCCCTGTGTCTGCCGGGATAGGCTCCGGCTCACCGCGACCCTGTACAGGACTAAGCGGTTTCTGACAATGAGATGAGATGAGAATAAATACATTCTCGTGTAGGTTTTCACTGCTCAACGCATGATGATTGTTTACCAAGGCTGTTCTTTCGGGACAGCGTTGTCGAGCGCTCCACCTCTCTCCTTCGCAGCGTTTTGCCTCCTACGGTGGAGGCATCTCCAGGCGTTCTGAAGATGCCTCCAATGTGAGAGACGAAACAGCTGTCCAGAAACAACAGCTTTGGTAAACAATCATCAATTATAAATCTGTAGACAACTGTTTGCTGCAGTTGAATGGGGAATGCACACACTGTGACTTTAATGTGTTGATAATGTATCGCCTTACCATACAGTACACGTTTTGCATATTTATTTTCATCAGTCCACTGATGGATGAAAGGCTTTACACTGCATATCCTTAATGATGATCGCTTGCCGACACTTGAAGTTGGAGAGTGTGCTTTGCTGAAGGGGGAGATCATAATCAGGTCAGATATCACTGCCAACGGCTTTACCTTTGGGGGAAATTGAAGTCCAATCCACTTATATTGTTTAATATTACTGTATATGTAATTTTAAACCGAAGAACATTCATCGTCATTATGCACTCCCCTTGCAAATGTGCTCCAACTGTGAATCGGTATGTGACATTAGTAAACTGTAGCAATCACATTTTAGCTGCACAAGTCAGTGCACACATTCTAGCATTTCTGGCCACATATAATTCACATTGGAATGTTTTTGGATGATGCAGCATTGAGGTGTGAACTTGTGGAAAAAAGTAAGATAATAATTGTTGTCTTCCTGCATACTAAACTGTTGTGGCATATGAATTTCACTCGCCATAGGATTCCAAACTGAAATTCCAATCGGTAAGTTACTTGCCGATGGCTTGTCAAAGGGCGGTATACATTCTCTTCAGACAAAGTCTCATCTCATCTCAATTGTCTGAAACCGCTTAGTCCTATACAGGGTCACGGTGAGCCGGAGCCTATCCCGGCAGACACAGGGCGCAAGGCGGGGATACAGAAAGGTACCCGAGCCGAGAGATTCGAACCCGGGACCTTCTTGCTGTGAGGCGACAGCGCTAACCACTGGGCCACCGTGCCGCCCCTTCAGACAAAGTGACCTATAAAAATAAGATAATAAAAGTTTGAAATGTGTTATTTCAAAAGAATTGTTGTGGACCATCATGTCATGGGCTTCCTATTAGCTATGAGATAAAAAGTAGAAAATGAGAGAAAAGGAAATAAAACACATTTCCACTTGAAAAAAAATCGACATGTTAGTATGTCTGCATCGGTTACTCTGGTGTTTTTGCCAAAACCGGCTCAAAAAGGATTGTATTATGTTTCTATTAAATTAGAATCATGCATTGTATCTTGGCTCAGGACACTGCATGTTGATGGAAAATGAAAACTACGTGTTTTCATCACAAAAAATGGACAGGTCACTTGTGCTTGGTGAAGTCAAATGTTTATTTTGCCTCAACTCACGTTCATCTTTAGGCTCACGGTAAATATTGTGCAATACTGTGTTAATGGTGATTAGTGGTTTGAAAGTCTATGCAAAATGTTTAATATGTCCGTGTAGCAAAACAATCATATCAATGGGATCCCTTTAACGCACAGATGATGAAACTGTTGATGGATCGTAAAAATACATCGAAGAAGACGAGTGCACGATGGAGAGGAGGGTATTAAAAAAAACCCTGATGTAGGTTTTCATGGCTCGATGCATGATGATTGCTTCGAAAAGCTGCTCTCTCGGGACAGCCGCGTCTGAGGATGCCTCTAACGTGAGGCGAAACGTCGCGAGCTAGAGAGAGGAAGCGATCGACGTGGCTGTCCCGAGAGAGCAGCTTTTCGAAGCAATCATCAAAACCCGTTATTGTTGTTGATTTGCTGTTCAGATGTCGTTGTTGTTGCTGACATACCGTCTCTCTTCACTGCTCTGTGTAGCGCTTTGTGGCCCTCGGGTGAAAAGCGCTCGAGAACTACATTGTGCCTCCGTTGTAATTATTTAAATGAGTGCACAATGTGCAATGACGTTGGATCATACAGCACTCACCCAAGGGGCCCGCAAGCTGCGTACTGTAACAGCAGTGTCCGCAAATTCATCCAAGCAATAATAATAGCACTTCTAGAGCGCATTTCACCCACAGAATCACAAAGCGCTGCACAGAGCTGTGGAGAGAACGACATGTCAGCAACAACAATGACATATGAACGGACAAACAACAACAATTACGTTATTTGTTTTACAAATCAGAGGTGTGGAGAGAACGGCATGTCAACAATAATGAGAACACACATTGACTGATGCACCGACTAACGTATAGACAGCTACGGGATACAGACATATTAAATATAAATATACCTTCTTGATATATACATCATTCCGCATAAAGATGAAGAATTACACAGTATGTTTGCGACCCTTCTGAAATGAGGCTGATGGTGCTGATGAGACATTTCATGTAAAAGCCCGTTCAGATATTACTTGTGCTGAGCCAATTCATCTTAAATTATTCAACTCCAGAGACCAGTGTGGCGAATGAATGTATAAAACAATTTTCTTTTCATGTAGGTGGCTAGATACTACACATGAAAGAGGTGCATTGCACACTTATATAGGTGATTTTCTTCTTCACAATGGCGCTAATAATAATTTTGTTGGATGTTATAAAAAGACGGGAGCCACGTATCCAAACGCGAGCTGTAAAAGATGAGAGCTATGTGGTATATGAGAGATGAAAGAGATGGAGGTAAGTATTCGGCATACCCCCTCCATCCAGTTATATCACTACATACTGACCATTTTTATGGTAAGACTGAGTGATACCGCAGGCTGGATTAAACGAGCTGGGGTGCGTTATTTGACCCGTGGGCTGTAAGTTGAACAGACAATCCTGGCATGAGCGTTAGTAACTGCTCTTTAAAAACAGAAATCAGAGTAGGAGGCTAAAGGTAGCCAGGGCAGTACATTTGCTTATAATAATAATGTTTGCATTTGACATGCTGTCCAAATTTCAGGAGAGTCACACACATATATATATGAAGGTTTAGTGTAGCTGTCGCACTGGATACAGTACTGGCCAATTAAATGCGGGGTGGACACGTTTTCAATAACCTTAACATTATTTACGAACGTCATCAAAACAATCATGTTGTTTACAGAAAGGGGACTGTAGGATTGTTTTTCTCCCAAATCAAGACAGTGTCAGCAGTTGAAACCTAGCATTGCTTACTGCAATTACCTGCAGAGACAAGGCCATTAATCATTATTTCATGCAGATGCAATTCTGGAACATCAAAGACATTAATTTGCATTTTCATCCAACCATGCCAAAGCTCACAGCACACCGAGATTGAGCCCTTTAAATCATTTACTCAAGGTCTTGCTCCACATCTTTGGAAGCTGGTCCCAAAGAGGGGTTTTTCCTAGCTATTCCGAGGTGTCATGTCTGTTAGCAAAGAGAAATGGGGCTGTCTTCCTGCGGCTGCTATCAACCACGCACACACACGCCGCCGCTCTTTACGTTTTCATTCGCGTCGCATGCAAATGCAGATTAGTCACCACAGGAAATTAACATCACAAAGCGAATAAGGGACAATAGTACGATTGAAAAGGAATCAAAACACTCAGTGGAAATGGGTGTTGCTGATTAGATATTAACATGCTGGACAGTAAGGCTACACACGTGTTTGTAAAGGCAAAACATGCTTTGACATATACGTATTAGCATAACAAATCTAATGTTGACATTTAATTTTGCAAACTGTAAATATAAAAAAAACTGTAAAAGTAAAATGAGCAATAATGTAAGGATGGAGTTCAACGTGGATAATATGTTTTTGTATGTATCTGAACAGCACTGTCATTTGATTGTCAAAATATAGTGTCTAGGCTTGGTTTATGATTAACCCAAATATCAAAAACATATCTCTGATCACCGGGTTCACGGGATAAAATTATCACTCTTCAACTGCACGATTTAAGTGGCAGTACAGCTTCAAATCAGCCTCAGTGTGTATTGTATATGTGAGTATTAAAAATCAGACTTCTGCAAGGCTTGCTTTAATGTCGGAATTATCCAAAATTAATGTCCAATTGCTAAAGGGTTGTCACAATACAGTCTGCCAGTTTCAATGTTAATTATCGATTCTATTCGAACAATACTTGTGCTCAGTTTTTTTTTGTTTTCATTATGTAAACATTTTTGTTTTATACGTCATTCGATTACAAGTGGATACGATGGATTACAAAAACGTGACTGGACACGGTTATTTGTTTTACAAACCAACTGTGCATCTGATACGATAAAATAGAACACTTTTTTATACATTATATCTGAAGGGATGTATCACCATGTCTCTTGGATGAGTTCTCGTTATATTAAAAGCATTAAAATTGTAAAACGGCAGATGAATATACAGTATTACCATTATGCAATATAGGTTAAGTGTGATTAATATCGCGACATAAAACGACATGAAAATCTCTGCATGGAACGGATAGTGGCTCTGGGAAATTCAATAACGGTATGAAATAAACAAAGCAGCTTAATTTTTTCACCACTTGGATGCAATTCACATGACCTGAATACAAAGTGTGACCGTTTTAGACGTGTCCCTGGATACTCCATTGCCACAGCCTGATATCTTCTGCAAGGAAAAAAGCTTGAGCAGCTGTTTCGGATTCAGAATATTTTTTTGTAATTTGATGCAAGGACACCAGTAACCACCCCCCCTACCCCCAGCAAAAAAACCCCGCTTTTGCCAGCCATCTGTGTAAGCATAGAGCCAGCTGTGTGGGCAATTACCAAGTCCTCTCTCCCAACGGTTGCCACTCACGCCTCACTGCAAGGCAAGGTGCTGAACTCTGCATATCTCTCCCTCTGCTTATTCGATTAACACCCCGCTGCTTTAGTCCTTATCCCCTTGTCTTCTCTCATACCCCCACGTGTTCCAGTCCATCGACTGTTCTCCTCCCTAGGCTCTCGCAGTGTTCATCTTGTTTCTCGCACCCTCCTCTTCTCACTCGATTAAGAAGCCGCGGCAACAAACAGCTTCCATCGGTGGGTTGTTATATAAAGCACAGTGATGCTCGGAGGGGACCACTCAAATGTTGTGCATGGATAATTCAGGCGGTGGAGATGCTCCAACAGGTCTCTTCTGAGGTCAAGTCACACGTGTGCATAGCACCAGGATTTGTTTTTGTTTTTAAAACAAAGAACTGCACGTGGACATACTTTTACACGGTGCTTGCAAAAAAACCTGTTACGTATTTCTGTTCTCACGGGAAGCTTTTCACAAGCTGAAAATTGTATGTACCTCACACGTTTTCTCGTGTATTTTTTACGTATTTTTGTTCAACCAAAAAAACCCAGGCTTGTGTATTTTCTACTTATGGCAGAGAACACTGCAATCAACAGCCTTCAGGGCTAAATCTCAATCAGTGGTCGATTCGGCCCATGATCTCTCTGTATCAATAAAATGAGTATTGGATTAACTTTGTGAGACGTTACCATGGTAGTCTCATAGCACCTACAATGGAAATGTGGAATTTCAACCACAGGCACAGCGCTGCAAATGGAGATGAAAAGCACATCTGGTTAGGTTGACCAATGAGACACTGACTTTTTGAACCTATAGTACCTTTGCTAAAAATACTCAATGTATTATTACACCCTAAGTGTTTATAATGTATTACTAGTATTGTAGGGCAGCGCGGTGGCCCAGTGGTTAGCGCTGACGCCTCACAGCAAGAAGGGCCCGGGTTCGAATCTCTCGGCTCGGGTGCCTTTCTGTGTGTAGTTTGCATGCTCTCCCCGTGTCCGCGTGGGTTTTCACCAGGTACTCCGGTTTCCTCCCACAGTCCAAAAGCATGCTCCTGGATAGGTTAATTGGCTCGCAGACTAAAATTGTCCCGCAATACGCGGCGATGGACTGGCGTCCCGTCGTCGGGTGTATTCCTGCCTTTCGCCCTGTGTTTCCGGGATATGCTCCGGCTCACCGTGACCCTATATAGGATTAAGCGGTTTCAGATAATGAGATGAGAGATGAGATGAGACTCGTATTGTACTCAGCGAATCACTATTATTAGATGTTGACAGTTTAATCTTGTGTCTTGTTTAAGCTTGATATCTATGACGTTGTAAACTTACACACTTTGAACCTTGAACCCTTGGTAATCTAATCATGTGCACGTCGCCTCTTGATCTTGTGTATACTCCGATCTAATGAATGTTAACTTACAATTTACCTTTTGACATAACCTAAAATATTTACATGGCTAATGGATTGGGTTTATTGGAAAGCACCGGTAAAAATCATCACTTTAACTGTTCATTATCACACCTGATATGTTTTATTACAGCCGCTAATCCAACTTTATATGTTTGCACGAATGACGTTGACAAACTTGTATAATATATCGATACCAACTGCAATTACTCACTGCCAATGAACCCCTGATCTCGACTGGTAAGAGAAGATTAACGACTATCATATGTCTTTATTTCCATGCAACGGCAGCAGTCCTAAACTGAAATCAAACGGTGATATTTCCTGTAAAAAAATATTCCTGTATCAGCAATTTTACTTTAGGGGAACTACACACGTATTTGCATCAGTAACACCGTCAATTTGTTCAAACAGCCTTTGAAATGAGCATTCTGTGCACGTTCAGCATGTGCTACGATTGGCTGCATGAGCATACGTGGTCGTCATGGACACTTGGTCCAAAACGGATGACTTTTTCACGCTTATGTCTTGTGGAATTTTTAACAAGCAAACTGAGCTAATGACTATGCAAGCTGTAATATTAACTAACACGTTTATCTTGGTGATTTTCTACCATCATATTTCAACTTTATCATCTTTATTATATTGGAACATCTGGCCAGCGTGGAACATAAGGCCAATGATCACTCTTCAGAGAAGGGCTTCCTAAATTTACCTTTTGTGGAGGCCCTTTTTCCAAAAGTTGTCTGAGCCAGTAATTGGTGGGTTGCATATGTATGTTTACCCCTTTTAAATGCCTGTGGAAGTTTTTTACATCTTATATTCTTGGGCTGATCAGGCTCAATGAACTCAGGCATCCAGATGAATGGAAAAGCCAGGGGTTGGCTGCTCACAATCTCCTCCGCGGCCTTGACATTACAGTACTTTATTTTCATTGGCATGTATACATTTTTGTATGTTTATAGGATTTTAAATGTATAGCATCCTGTACATAAAAAGGTTATTGTTGCTGATTTGCTGTTATTATGTTGTTACTATATGCAGCTCTGTGCAATGCTTTGTGACCCTTGGGTGAAAAGAGCTCTAGAAGTGCAATTATTATTATTAGCAAATGAAGGTGTAAACATATTATGCTCACAATAATAGCTTGTAAATGTTTACGTTGGGGATAATTTGCGTTACAGAAAATCGCATCTTTGGAAGTGTATTACGGTTAGTGCAGATTGCATTTTTGTGCTTTCACGATATAAAATACCAAGTTAATAATATTTAGTTGTCTAGTGTTCACATTCTAAAAAGTATGGATGACAATGAAAAAAAATTAAACGTTCAGTTCAACTGCACTAGTATCAATATTATTATCCAGCAGTCTGAACACTGGTGGTCCATTATATTTCTACAGCACATTGTCAGGAGTGACAATAAAAGACAATGTCCAGTCCTGCCTTGCTTGGTCTTCCTCCTTGCAATTGAACACTGGAGACCGTATATTAAATCACTTCTTATACGTTATAATCACGACATCCGTGTTTGTACGGTGATATTAAATGCTGTAATCATGTTTAGTTTTTATCTCTGCTTAATGCATATCGCCAAGTCAACACGATAAAATGTTCTACCTAGATGCGCTTGTATTAGAGTATACAAGCGCATCTAGGTAGAACATTTAATCGCATCTAGGTAGAACATTTTATCGTGTTGACTTGGCGTGTGATATAGTATTGGAAGATGTATCACATAATAGTACGTGTTTTCCTTTTCTTTTGTACATGTAAAAATCGCGCAAAAATACAAAATACATACTGGTCTAAGCATTTTTTAGGGTTGAAGAAAGCAATACATTTCTTACCAGAAGTTGTATGATTTTCTTCTTGCGGTGATACAGAAGTTGTTTTGAATTTTGCAGGCGTGTGTTGAAAAAAGTCAACTGGTTATTTATTGCTGGAGGTAGGGGCTGATGTCAGCGACGTCTGTGGCACACCACATCCAGTATGCTTTCTCGCTTTTGCTGTGGCAAAGTCACGTCTGTATTCCACCAGTGACCCGGAAATATATTTCCATCGGAAATTAAGCCCTGACCGTAGGCGAAACCCATGTTACACCGTCGGGTAAGCAGGCTGTCTTTGGCAACAGTAGCCAAACCAAAGGAAGCTCGTCAGCATTAATTTAAGTCGGTTTCAGCGCTTTCTTCTGGAGCGCTTAATTAAGTATGGTTGTGGTCCGCCGCCCATCTGTGAACTACAAGAGCAGCAGTCATTTGATGCCCTCCGC
>JAZEWT010000005.1:17327866-17342985 GCA_036362905.1 Mordacia mordax
GCCGGGATAGGCTCCGGCCCCCCGTGACCCTGTAAAGGATTACACTGGCATTGATCATGAGTGAATGAATGCACCACTGCCAAACAATCCTCTGAACCTGTATTCTTCGTCACCGGAGTGTAACCGTGAGCCCAAACGTTCAAACAGTGCAGGGTAAAATCTTCTCGCCTCCTTCATGCGGCGAGTAACAAAGAACGCGAGTGGAACCACTAATCATACTAATGTCCACGTGAGCAGACAGCGGCCATATGGAGCCTGTGTTGCTCTATTGTGCAATAGCTTGGGGCACGGCACTGCGTCATTACGTCATTACCTCATCCCTGATGTGAATGTCGTTTTAAGATTTCACTGTCAAACTAAAACACTGACTTTCTTTAGGCACAACGCTTGCGTGGCTATTATCACCATCCTATAGACCTGTGGCTGGCGCAAATGTAAATTACCCAATGAACCCCCCCCCAAGACACTGAGTCCCAGCCACGACTCACATCATTGACAGCTGTCTCTGCTGTAGTGCTGGGAGGGAACGTCTTTTACCAATGCGCGCGGACCAACGTGGTGCTGTAATATAGATAACAAACGCCACGAGTGACGTGGAATGGCGAGACCTTTGTCCAGTCGATTGACAAAGGGTTGTGAAGTATTAGAATTAAATGACAATGTATAGTAAACGAGGATAGTAAATTGCATTGAATTGGGCGCTATCATTTAATAGGGTTCATTAGCATGCACTGTAATTATACCGCACACTCAATTTACACATATCTACACGTTATAGAAGGCCCAGAGGGCGCCTTTCTGTGTGGAGTTTGCGAGTTCTCTCCCCGTGTCCGCGTGGGTTTTCGCCGGGCACTCCGTTTTCCTCCCACAGTCTAATTAAAAATAACGCGCGGCTGCATAGATTAATTGACTTGCAGACTAAATTGCCCGCAGTGCCCGGTGATGGACTGGCGTCCCATCGTGGGTATATCCCTGCCTTGCGCCCTTTGTCTGCCGGGATAGACTCCAGCGCACTGCGACCCTGTACAGGATTCAGCGGTTCTGACAATGAGATGAGATGAGATCTTCAATTTTGCAAATGTTTTTCATGGTCTGTTTCATGATACCATGCAACAGATGCAACTACGGTTTTACGCGTGATCCAGTAGGAAAACAAAGGTCGCAAAAGCATTAGAGAAATAAGGGTCTGCTGTGGTTTTACCCAGTTTACCAAGTGTTGCACGCCTGTGTGTGCCACAGTGCAGTTAAGCAGGCCTGTTCAATGGAAGGGTGATTGCCGCTTACAGGGGCAAAGCTGTATGTGCCGCAAGGCTGTCAAATGCCATCTATATATTTTACACGGAGGCCTTGAAAGGACAACGTATCTGTCTGAACGCAAGACCACTGCACCGTGGAACGTCTCATCTCATCTCATTATCTGAAACCGCTTAATCCTATATAGGGTCACGGTGAGCCGGAGCCTATCCCGGAAACACAGGGCGTAAGGCAGGAATACACCCGACGACGGGACGCCAGTCCATCGCCGGGCATTGCGGGACAATTTTAGTCTGCGAGCCAATCAACCTATCCAGGAGCATGCTTTTGGACTGTGGGAGGAAACCGGTGTACCCGGCGAAAACCCACGCGGACACGGGGAGAGCATGCAAACTCCACACAGAAAGGCACCCGAGCCGAGAGATTCGAACCCGGGACCTTCTTGCTTTGAGGCGTCAGCGCTAACCACTGGGCCACTGGGCCACCGCGCCGCCCGCTGTCCAACATGGTTTCTTAAATGCAGTTAAAGTTTCTTTGTTGCTGTGAACACCGATTTGTGGAGTAAGCTGAGACGCCAGCGCTCGACTCGTGGTGAAGACATCCAGCCTGAGCCGTGAACAACAACGGAAGATATCAACTTGATTACAAACAAAAACATCCATGAATCTCCAACCGGACAGTGACTCAAACCATACAATTAGGGACAGAATAATTATTAGGTTAGACAGTAATGATTGTGCAAAAAAATTGTCAATCTGCGCTCGCGGTGGAGACTCAGTGTGTAGTTATTCTGTCTTCATGCCGTGAAAATTGTTCACACTGTGATAAAAAGACATTTCCACACAGTGATAATAAAACCCTTCATGCTTCCATTTATGGCAACCAAGATTCCGAATAACAAGTGTGGTAATCACAAAGCAAAACGGCATACTACAGGACCTGTAATACAATTCGAACACGTTTTTTTTAAATAAATAAGAAATTAAATTGACAGAATGAAATATAAAAGGTCTGAAATAAATAGGAGCAATGATGCAGTCAAAATTATATATCTGGACACAAACACATGAACTTGACTAAAAGGATTGTTTTTTTAATTAATTATGCCTTCCATGTGCCATAATATTACCATATAGCATGTGTAATGCACACAACCCTGCTTAACATAAACAAGTTCAAAAGAGGGCGGCGCGGTGGTCCAGTGGTTAGCGCTGTCGCCTCACAGCAAGAAGGTCCCGGGTTCGAATCTCTCGGCTCGGGTGCCTTTCTGTGTGGAGTTTGCATGCTCTCCCCGTGTCCGCGTGGGTTTTCGCCGAGCACTCCGGTTTCTTCCCACAGTCCAAAAAGCATGCTGCTACATAGGTTGATTGGCTCGCAGGCTAAATTGCCCCGCAGTGCCCGGCGATGGACTGGCGTCCCATCGTCGGTATATCCTTGCCTTGCGCCCTATGTCTGCCGGGATAGGCTCCGGCTTCACCGTGATCCTGTATAGGACTAAGCGGTTTCAGACAATGAGATGAGATGAGAAGTTCAAAAGAGCCACAATTTTGGCCATGTTATAACTTTGACAATAGACCCTTTCACGTTGTGATAATAGATCTTTCTGCCACTGCGGCAACCCGTTCTCAAAGAGCACGCAGTGGAAATCACGAACATATAACGAGGGCGGTGCAGAGAACCACGATGCGGCTTAGTAATTTCAGTCACGGTCTGTTGAGCTTGCCTGAGTACCTTGAGGGAATGAGTGTACCTTGGCCACTGAGTCAAGGTGCATCCAGTGTAACCATCCATCACAAGCGCTCTCATGCTGAAGCCATTGTGTACGAGCAGCGTTACGTCGTAGGAAATTACGGCTTAGAGGGCTTGCGACGGTTTTCACAAGTACCCCCGTAAGGTTAAGCATAGAGGGTGGTGGTTTTGTGATGCGTACAAAATATTGTACACAGAATACAAGGTGGTCCAGATGTCTTGTGACCGCAATTTTATTGACCCGTCGTCAAACGTTTCTCCTTCATTTCTCTTTAAAATAACTCTTATTTATGATGATTGCTTCGAAAAGCTACTCTCTCGGGACAGCCGCGTCGATCGCTCCCTCTCCCTCCATCGTGACGTTTCGCCTCACACGTTAGAGGCATCTTCAGCGCCTGAAAAGCCGTGAAACCTACATCGTAAAAACCCTTATTTATTTCAGATGGCTAAAAAGAGTTCACATGTTATTGCAGAACAACTTGTAGACAGCGTATGGGCTCGTGAAAAAATCACACACGGGATAACTGTGAAATAAAGGTCACAAGACATCTGGACCATCCTGTACAATTGGCACATACGTTTCATAATTTCCGACTGCACAGCGAGACGCACTTGACACGGTTTTATTGGGCCCAATAGAGCGACCTTTGCAATGTTAAATCCACAGTCTACTGTACTGTACTTAATGAGGTAAAAGGTTAAAACTCTCCAACACGCACTTAATTGCAGTACTCCTCCGTTTAAGTGATGGTAAGGGATTTACTAGTATCATTTAACATAATTAACCCATGGTTATGTCAACTGATTACATTTTCTAAATTGGCCAACACCGGTCTCTTATTAAAATGGTCAACGGTCATGACTGTTAAGAGCTCTTCTGGAATACGACTGCATGGGAGAATGTACACAGCCTGACTTCTGAACTCAGTGTTGGATGAGAGGCTCCAATGACTGTGTGCCGTGAGGATTATTTTATCATCATTTGATCATCTCTACCAAAGGTTGTAAAGGTTATGATTTTCATATCCTTTCCATGAAGTGTCTCACCACTCACGTGAGCACTGGGGTCACCCTGCACTACCTTCACATTTCCACGGTGTGGGCCAGTATATCCATAGAGTTGCTGCATATTCAACATTGTTTACAAAGCTAATTCTGTCTGTAACTGATGTAAATTCTGATGATGTAGGGCTAAACATCTGGAATTTAGCACAAATATGATGTGATATTTATTTATAGGTATACGAATTTGAAAAAAGTGTTTTATTTTGGGTATACAAAAATAATGGTCCCTGAGGTTCCTCGTTTTTACTCAATAAGCAGGGTCAGCCTGGGTCTCTAAGTCGCTTAAATTGCTCTAAGTATCACACATAGCATTCGTATGACCATCATCCTCATTTGACTAGGTATAGTGCCACTTCAGGGAAAGGCGATGCTTACTATCGGGTCGAGGTATATCCTGAGCGTCACTCACGTTTTTTATTCTTATTCATATTGGAAACGACCGAACCGTCTTTAAGTACCGATGTCGCAGATATTACAGTTGTTTAAGCTTTGTTGGCTCTATAACAACAGGTAAATACTGTCAATAGCTTTTTGCTGGCGTCTAGAAGTACTGGCCAATAACAGAGTGCTGGGTGTATCCTAAGCAGGTGCTTATGAAATAAACCATTATCCACGCACATGTAAATTACATATTTCAAAAGCTTCATAACGGACCTTTCAAATACTGCTCTGCAGATTTTACTTCAAACAGGAAATATCCGTTTGCACCAAGGGGCGGCACGGTGGCCCAGTGGGTAGCGCTGTCGCCTCATTAGCAAGAAGTTCTGGTTTCGAATCTTGCCTCGGGTGCCTTTCTGTGTGGAATTTGCATGCTCTCCCCGTGTCTGCGTGGGTTTTTGCCGGGCACTCCGGTTTCCTCCAACAGTCCAAAAAGCATGCTGCTGCATAGGCTAATTGGGTTGCAGGCTAAATTGTCCTCAGTGCCCGGTGATGGACTGGCGTCTCATCGTGGTTATATCCCTGCCTTGCTCCCTGTGTCTGCCGGGATAGGCTCCGGCTCACCGCGACCCTGTACAGGACTCAGCGGTTTCTGACAATGATGTGAGATGAGACCAACTGCACCAACCGTGCTCGATCGTCAGCCCATGTGTGGTGGGGAAGAATTTGGGTAGAGTGCTCCCACGTTTCCCAAAACATAACCAGCGTGGAAGAGTGGGTCACATACCATCTAGAGGGGCTCTCTGGAGATCACTCTAATGGAGGCCCTTATGCTAGCAGTGGTGAGAGCAAGCAATTGCTAAGCTGCACCTTTACCTTTCTGCCCCTTTGGCAAGCGATTATTCTTGAATGCTTAGCCAGAAATGCAAAAAAATCACGCCAAAAAACGTTTGCATTAATATTGCAGAAGCCAATGAAAAATGTACACTTGATGCTTCTGTGCACAAATGTAAAAAAAAAATTCCCTAAAACACACACCTCTGCTGCAACAGAAACTTGAGCCAGCAGTTATAAATTATCCACTAAACGTGTCTGAACATTCCTTTCGCTTGCAACTACCTGCCAATCTGAGTAAATACCGAAAGCTACGGTTGCACCTCACGCGAATGAGCCTTTATGAAGCTGAAAATATTTCATTAAAATGTGCCAGTGTTAAAAACATTAAACCCAGTTGCACAAGTTGTGCACTTTCGCTTATCATTCACTGAACGACAGTGGCAGTGATTGTGTTTCAACCAGAAAAACCACGTTACCATCAAAGGATTCAAAACAGTCACGTATTCAGCAATGCCAAACATTCCCCATCCACTAACCGCTGCATTGCATGGCTGCACATAACTTAGTAATAACGTGCCTTTCCAAAAACTTTTATTCACATGCATTACAACATTATATTGCGTTTTACGATTGCTTCATTCGCAATAAAGTTGATTTTGTAAAAGGACAACATTTCAATGTCATACTGATATAGTCGGTATGTGTCTGGATACTGGTGTTCATATACCTTATCGCATTGTCATAAACCGCTTAGTCCTGTACAGGGTCGTGATAAGCCGGAGCCTATCCCGGCAGACACAGGGCGCAAGGCAGGGATACACACACGATGGGACGCCAGTCCATCCCGGGCACTGCTGGCAATTTAGTCTGCAAGCCAATTAACCTATGCAGCAGCATGTTTTTTGGATTGTGGGAGGAAACAGGAGTACCCGGAGAAAACCCACGCCGAAACGGGGAGAGAACTCGCAAACTCCACACAGAAAGGCACCCGAGCCGAGATTCGAACCCGGGACCTTTTTTGCTGTGAGGCGACAGCGCTACCCACTGGGCCACCGTGCCGCCCAGGTGTTCATATATAATAAATTAATTAATATTAAGCTGTACACATAAACACACCTTGCTTCCATTAAAAACGAACGACAGCGTTGATTAGAAATAATATAAACAGATAGAAAGTATAAAAATCAGGCCTTGCGTACTTTATTTTTTAAAAAGTATACACGTACTGTTGTAGGTTGAAGCGTCATTACTATTGTAAGTGAAATATGGTACGAGTCATTAACAGTTCATGAAACGAAAAAGTAGCGTAACAAATTGTGCGTTTTACTGTTTTTCAGCAAAACCCGATGACTCAAGTGTGTCAGAACCGAGCTGTATGGCGTAATGAAACGCCTATTTAGTGTTAGTGACGCGTCACGCACCACTTGTGATTGACCGATCTCACAGCATCCATCACCATGGTTTAGCTTAACAAGTTTCAAACTCAGGCGGCGCGGTGGCCCAGTGGTTAGCGCTGTCGTCTCACAGCAAGAAGGTCCCGGGTTCGAATCTCTCGGCTCGGGTGCCTTTCTGTGTGGAGTTTGCGAGTTCTCTCCCCGTGTCCGCGTGGGTTTTCGCCGGACACTCCGGTTTCCTCCCACAGTCCAAAAGCATGCTGCTGCATAGGTTAACTGACTCGCAGGCTAAATTGCCCCGCTGTGCCCGGCGATGGACTGGCGTCCCACCGTCGGTATATCCTTGCCTTGCGCCCTGTGTCTGCCGGGATAGGCTCCGGCTCACCGTGACCCTGTATAGGAATAAGCGTTTTCAGACAATGAGATGAGTTTCAAACTCCTACTGCCAGTGGAATTGCACTCCGGTTATACCATGACATACAAGAACATTATCTACTCATTTAACGACGTCTGTTGTGCAAGACACAAGAGTTGTCGACAGAGTCCGTGGTAGCCAAAGGTGAAGACATTGTTGTTACATCCAAAGCTCACAGGGAATCGTGTGCTTCCAGTGGTGTGTAAAAATAGAATCATTATCACACTATTCAAGATCGATCTACTGCTGGATGAACGCCTTCCCGTGCGACCGCAATCCCTGGCGTTTTGCCATGGCATATTCTATCTGCCCATGCACACAAGCAAACCCGGTCGCGCACTCTCCGGTTCCTCTACTGGTGTGCACTCTGTTGGCTGCCATCCCATCACCAGTCTTGTTCACGAACCACCATTCCTTGCTATGCTTCTCATCCAAAGCCACCTTTTTAGTAGACAAGGTCTTCAATTTGCATTCGTTCTACGGTCTGTGTGTGTTTTGCTTCAACGTATTTCACCGTAATGCATCGTTCATGCTTTCCACACTTTGCAGTTTTCATTTGGTTGCCTTTGTTCGCATCCATGTAGTCACTGCAGATGGCAGGCACAGTAATATGCACCGATTGAAATCGTTATCCTTTAAGCACACGGTTACGTCGATTTTAATTTTTCAAAATCGGTTTGCTACAAGCACTCTATCTTGCTCTCATTGCTTATATTGCCAAATATAATCAATATCTACCTTCAGGAGTGACCCAAGATATATATTGGTGTATAGTGCCTTTCAAGCCACCTCCCTTTGATAATGATTTCATTTTTTACTGGTGTAGGTTTTCACGGCTTATAGCTTGTACGTCTGAGAATGCCTTCAATGTGGGAGGCAAAACGTCAAGAAGGAGAAAGGGGAGCGCTTGAGACGGCGATCCCGAAAAAACAGCTCTGGAGAGCAATTATATTTGTTTGTGAACTTGTATGGGACTATAATATCACCGAATTCGCAAATTCTCATCAACAGTATTTGCATTTTGTTTCAGCCCTATTCGACAAGCAAACGCTCTAATATATAATAGCAATATTGTGAGGAAACCAATTTTGTATGTGTAAACAGTAATCAATACAAAAACAACGAGTTAATGGGTCAGGTGCATAAACAGAAACGAATTCGAGTTCACGCGAGTGCCCGCTCACTTTGTTAAACACACACACACACACGACCTTGTTGTGATCTTTATTTTAGACAACAACGTATAAATAAAACATGCACCACAGCGTGCAGTGTTAAGTCTGCGCCTATCAGTCACTCTATACATGACACTGTATTTATTTTATCATACAAAGGCATACGACAGCATAAATACTTGCAAAGACATAGAAAAGCTGTGGAAGCTGTACTTATGAAGAATACAAAATTTCCAAGCTCCAGGATAACCAAAAAGAAAGTGTTTATTCAGCTCCAGGATTTTGCTTTGTCGTACGTATCATACAAATGACACATCATTCAACATTCTGAATATTTTGGGCATGTCGTGTGCTTGTATACATTTTACGATATGCATGATATTATGAATTTACTATGGGTGTTGATTTGCCATTAGTTTGCAGGGAACTGGACAATTCACTCCAACCAGTGACCAAGTGAAATATAAACGTTTCCTTTGGTAGCACTGTATGAGCTTGGCTTACCAGCGTTATTCGTATTTACACACAATTTGCCACGTTAAATAAGTATACATAAATGTGCATACACTCTTTACATTTAAGCATGTTTAACATGTTTGTGCACACACACGTATATATACACTCACTCAAAGCGTGTTTAACACACACCTCATTTTGACATTTTGTTCACGTCTTTGGCCATTCTTTCCAAACAGTCCTACTATTTTACACTTACATTAAACCTTAGCGAGGTTCAAAATGCATAAATAATAATCACTCATAAAAAAAAAACTACAAGTAATAACGTACAATGTGCAAGAACTATGCTCGTGGATCTCAATCCACAGCAAACGTACTAAGCTGTAAAGCCTTTCTTAGCCAAAACCTTAGGTAACAAAGCACTATTGGTGAAACACACACACAAATAAAGAATAATTTTCCGTGCTTCATGTTAAGACACTTTAAGTCCAAATTTCTAGGAAATGGCCACTAACCAGCAGTACACAGGCATTGCTTCGTATGACACAAGCCCCTCCACATCAGGTCACCTGCTGCACCTTTACCAGCCAGCAGTTGGGACCTATGAAACAAGAATACTTTAATAGGCATAAATAACTGGTGGATAACGTTATCAATTCACAACGAGTTATTCTATATTACTTCAAGAAGCTACTGCACGTCTGACATTGCTGCACCGTTTACAAGCGGGCTGGGGGTTTAGCGACACATTTTCTACTACAGTGGGGTGCGCCAGTCCTCGCCACTTTCATAGTGGTTCAGGCCTTGGTTGCTGGGGGGAAGAAATGCCTTCCGAGGCAGCACCCGGTCGGTATCCTCTATACGTACCGTGGGGGCATTGTGCGCGTCCTTGTTGTAGGTTGCCCGCGGAATCATGTGATCCTGCGAGGAGAGGGGGCAGCAGCGGAAACAACACACGTCAGCACCGTGACCCGAGTGGCCAACGAGCGACCCCCCCTCCTCTTTATAAAAGACCAGCAGCGCTGCACACAGCAAACTGTCGTCTGCGACCGCTCACAAAATAATCGCACACAGGCGCTGCAAGTACAGTGCAAAACTAAGAGATGTTGGTTAAGGTTTCAATCGGGGTGGTTATCAAACAATTTAGGAAAGTACTAGGTTATGATTGCAAAATAAATTTGAGAAAACTTACGATACCGTAATTGAATATCGGGTGGCATGAAAGCACGGTGGTACGTGCACTGCGCTGCATGCACAGCAATGAGGTTTATTGCAATGACTTGGTAAGATATCGTGGGAATAAGTTGTGGTGGTGAAGTATGGTCAAACAACCCCCAGGACTAACACTGCATACGCAAGCCCTCATCCAGCAGCGGGTGGCCGTATTATTATTTATTTATTTAGTAATATCAGCTTTGTCTATTACAAAATGATTGGGAAATGCACTTCAATGTCGGTAGATATTTTCCAAAAAACGTGTCATTAATTTTTGAAGACACAAATAGAAATGTTACTATTTACTGTTTTCACATTTAGAATTTTTGAGTAGTAAAATCAGCATTGGCATAACGGTTTGTGCCCTGACTTGCTAATACAATCACCTGGCAGGTGTAATCCTGGCCAAAGCTAACATTGGTGACAAATGATATCTGAACTTGTTCTGGGCTCCCTGTCTCAACCAACCCACACTGATCAGTGTGATCACAAACGGTCAAATAACTCTCATAACTGACACAGTGTACCAAGGCCTGCAACCAGCAGTTTATTGACATCGAGTTGTAAATAATGTTTAACTATTATGTCATTAAATCAATGTTCACGTATAACTTATCTCATCTCATTATCAGAAACCGCTTAGTCCTGTACAGGATCGCGGTGAGCTGGAGCCTATCCTGGCAGACACAGGGCGTAAGGCAGGTATATACCCACGATGGGACACCAATCCATCACCGGGCACTGAGGGCAATTTAGTCTGCAGGCCAATTAACCTATACAGCAACATGTTTTTTGGACTGTGGGAGAAAACCGGAGTGCCTGGCGAAAACCCACACGGACATGGGGAGAACATGCAAACTCCACACAGAAAAGGCACCCGAGCCGAGATTCGAACTCGGGACCTTCTTTCTGTGAGGCATCAGTGCTACCCACAGGCCCACCGTGCCACCCATGTGCACGTATAACTTCCATACTATATGCAGACAGCACACCAGAGAAAATATAAATAAACGTAAACTTACATTTCTTCCATTCATCATTAAACTCATCGGCGTTGGCTGGTAGACGGAGCTGGAATGATGACCGTTAAGTGGTGAGTCAGACTTGTATCCTGAAACATAAATTTGTGGCAGGTAGATAAGACACTTGGTCCCTTCATGTCACACCTCAAGACATTTTTTTCACACACACCACAGCATTCATAATCTTTGAAGTTTAGTGCGTTTCCTTTTAATTATTAATGCCGACACAACATGATTGAGAAAGATGAATAATTAACCACGATTTCACTCAACGTGTATGAGCTAATCACACGTCTGCGTCAAGGGCAAATGTCAAGGCAAAGTTGTTCCGCACGCACGGCACGCACCAGAGCTGGGCTCATCCAAGGCGAAGGCTCGATTCTCCACGACGTACGGCTTCGGCAGGGTGGCCGGCGGGTTCTGTGGCGCGCGCGCCGGGAGGAAATGGTTCTCCACGTCCGCGTGGCCCGCCGTCTCGTTGATCTGGCTTACTTCGGGGATGATGTACAGGAAGAGGAACGCGGTGGCATTGGAGAGCAGGGCGATGCCCAGCACGGGGTCGTCCCAGTCGCCCCGATGTCCCAGGCTGTCGATGCCGTGCACGTAAATGACGATCCAGACGATCCAGATGGAGATGGAGAACATCAGGGTGAGGAGCATGAAAATCCCGTGCTTCCTCCAGCTGTGATTTTTGCCGGCGATCACCGCGATGGACGTGACGAACCCGACGACGATTAACACCATCACGTAGATGAGGGCCATGACAAAGTCCATTGGCAGGTAGCTGCACGGCGACTGGGAGGGCCTCACCATGGTCGTGATGAGCCACTCCACGTCGATGATGACTTGCACGAGTGACAGGAGCGTCACGAAACCCAGCAGCTTGCACGCGGAGTGCCTCTCCGTGCCGCGGTTGAGTCTGACGAGCGCGTACGCGTGCGTGACGAGGCACGAGAAGCAGATGGCGAAGAGCACGCCGAAGAGGAAGCGCCGCGTCGGGCAGGTCTGCTGCGTGTTGCTGACGATGAAGGCAAACGTGAGGCCGTACAGCCCCATCGTGGCCACCGTGAAGACCACCTGCACGGGGAAGAAGTCCCTCTTCCGGTTATGCTTGACGAACGGCATGCTGCCGAGCAGCACAAACGCCAGGATGAAGCAGATGACGACGCCGGCAGCGGCGATCGCCTCCAGCACGATGCCCCACGCGAGCGTACGGTCGCAGAGAGTCGTGAAGGGCCAGACGACGTCGCTGCCACAGCCGAGGACCTGCGCGCCGCACCGCCGCGCCAGCCCGCACAGTAGCAGGACCAGGGACGCCGGTGTCGCGCGCCCGACTCCTGCCATTTCGCCGGCTGTGAAAACACGGCGGGATAGCGGGTTAAGCGCAGCAGGTGTGCATGATTCTATTTCACACATTATAATGTACGCATTCGTTATCAGTACTCGTTTCATCCTGTAACGGGTCACGGTAAGCTAGAGCACCTCCTGGCAGACTCGGGGCATTAGGTAGAGCTATATCCACGTTGGGAAACCAGTTAATCACAGGGGCCAATGCATTATTATACTCGACATAAATAATAAAGTGATGATGATACGCGCAGAAGGGTGATAAATATAATGCCGTTGACGGACCTAAGATGACAAAGGCTATGAAAATTGTGATAAAAGCTTAAGATGAAAGTGACGAAGACCAGATCCTGAATTTATGTGGAATTCGATGAAATGACGGTGACAACCTGACCAAGTTCTCCCACTACTCACAATATCCGATATCAAGGGAAAACATCACTTGGGTCTCAGAAATCCTGTAGAGACAGTTGCTGCATTCGGATGTTTGGACAATCCATAAACAAGTGTTTGGCATCATATGGAGAGAAAAAAAACTGGAACACCCAAACACAAATGAAATGATAACAACCAAAAGCTCAATAAACACAGTAGTTGCTAGATTATCAAGTCCAAGCAACCTTGCAGCCCAAGCTTTCAATGCCTGATACTCCCAAATGATCTTAAATTCAAGTACTGTACCACTTAGCTTTTGAGATATAAAAGGGATTTCGCACAATCAGGGTACTTTGGTCATAGGTGTTTTCAAAACTGTACCGCGCTTACAGCCCATGGTACACGTGTCATTGTTGTGCAGTTGTAGAGATCACTCTGCACTAAGTACTTGCCAACCTGCATTTGATTCCCGGAAAGCGAGCAAAGTCAGTGGCGAGTAAAATCTAATTTGGTTCTGGACCTCTTCCTCCTATAACAAGGGCACTGATCATTGTGGTGAAGTAAATTGCTTACGCCTCGCCGATGGACAACTGTTAAAAAGAGCTACAAAGCTCACAGTTCCTTTTTTAATTTTCCATCTCGACTAAAACGGACTGGTAAAACAACCCCCATGGCGCACACAGTATGTGGAGGCCCTCAAACTAGAATCTGATTAACAAAGACCGTAAAATTATCACGAGATATTTATTTTCTTAAATTCAGCGCGTGCTATATAATTTGCTTAAAAGGACAAGAAACGTAAAAAAAAACATATATAGGCACAGTATACAGTATATGCTTTTTTTCCCCAATACATAATTGTTATTATCACTGCCTGGCTTGCTCGTGTCCCCTGAGCGTTGTGCACTGGAAGATAATCACAACCGGGCACGTTTGTCAAAAACAGTTTGAAGGCTCAAGAAAACGAATGATTGGATTCCAGCAATACTCCACTGTATTGCTCAAGCGCCCATACCACATTCTAATCGCTCATCTACTCGGGAGGGATCATTTGGCAGTGCAGTCCTGTGCGTGTATTCCGTATATTTCTTCAGAAGCTGGCAGCGTCAAAGCGATGCTTGTCTACTTTATGATTTTTCCACTTAAATACGATTGTGCACCCCTTTGTCAATCCACTAAAGATCGTTTCCCATGGAGTGTGGGTCGTCATGTGAGTTTTTTGACCACGCTTGACCACATTGGTCACTGTGGATTTGTGAAGGGTGGCTGTCAAGACATCAGTCGCAACATCTGTTCGCCGTGACAGGGAATGTAACAGGGTAGGCGGGTTCACAAAGTAATGCGTTAGATCATGGCTCCGTGCAAGTCAAGGTAACGTTCCATCTCAAAAGCAAATGTACGGTCCTGTGTCTGTGTAGTCCTTTGTACGAGTGGCAAACCTCAAACAACGGAGGCCATCAGTGATTGGCAAATCAAATCTCCTCGGAGTATGTAAATACGGTTGAGCAGTAATAATAATTAATAATTATTATTGTACTTCTAGAGCGCTTATCAGTACTCTTTGTCGAAATATTTAAAATCAGGGCAACCGTATCTTTTTAAGGCAGACCTGGGTTAGATAATCTCTTATCCTTAAAGTGAACATAAGTCCTATTTGTCCCTTTAAAAAGGAGGTTCTCAGTCTCAATGGTTCCACACTCGGTGAACAATAAAGGTCGTTTCTATGTCGACGTTAACGAATTACGCCGAATTATCAGGTGCCCGCTGTGGTGCCAGAATGTTCTGGCGGGGAGGACGCAAAATCCGCTAACCAAACGGACATTAATAATCTCTGATCTTATCAGTGCGGAGTGACGACGGCTTCCACAATCCCGGGTAACAAAAAACAACAACATTTCACACAAACTGGGGCGAGCGAGCGCTCACCGGTGCGCCCAGGGCTGTACCACAGCCCGCAGACAAAGCGCCCCTGGGGCGAGCGAGCGCTCACCGGTGCGCCCAGGGCTCTACCACAGCCCGCAGACAAAGCGACCCCCGCGGTGTACAGATTTTATAAATAGACTATTGGGGGAAATGCTGTTAGCGAGCGCCTATTGAGACCAGCACGGCGCGCAAGGCGATGGTGTGGCCAATACTATTCCAGGCAGTCTTTATCTCTCCAGTACTGATGTTTTAGCGCCGCATCAAGTACTCATTTAAGGCTGAGTTGACTATGGGGGGAGGTTGAGAGGTAGGGCAGGACCGGTTCAGATATCACTTAGCACTGATGTCAGCCGATGTTGAGAGTGGAACCTCGTTAGATAGGTTCGTAGAACAGTGCGCTAATCACAACCCCACCGTTGAGGGTGGGGGGGTTGAGAGGTAGGGCAGGACCGGTTCAGATGTCACTTAGCACTGATGTCAGCCGATGTTGAGAGTGGAACCTCGTTAGATA
>JAZEWT010000005.1:17343022-17363658 GCA_036362905.1 Mordacia mordax
GAGGTAGGGCAGGACCGGTTCAGATATCACTTAGCACTGATGTCAGCCGATGTTGAGAGTGGAACCTCGTCAGCCAGGTTCGTAGAACAGTGCGCTAATCACAACCCCACCGTTTTCCCACGACCCACTTTATCCCGACTGCAAAATCCCGCAATCGAGACGGGGCGAGAGAGCCTCCTCCTGCTCTCGTGGTGCCGACTGCGCGCTCTCGTGCCAAGCAGAGCGGCTCTCGGAGTCGCCGCACACACGGCGGACGCCCCTCGGCGAGACTCACCAACGAGGCGCGTCCTCACGAGCGATGACCGCGGGACCACGGAGTGCGGGACCGGCTGGGCGAGCTGGTTCCTCGCTCCTTCTCCTTCCGTTAGCCGAGAGAGGGCTCCGAACGGACGCAGCGCGGCTATAAACACTGGCGCGGGGCCACTTCTCTTGCTTCGAGCTCCGCTCGGGTGTAAAACAACAACAAAAAACGCACAAGAACGCGAGATGTCAACGAGGCAGAGAGAAGAAGAAGAAGAAGAACACGGCCTTAGCCCAGGAGCCTCCTCCGAGAGTCGTGCGGGAACCGCGATCGCCGGCAATTCAACTGCTCACAAAGAGAGTTCGCTTCGCCGCTACGCGGGCACGATATCCACGCCGAGCCCCCTCTCTCTTTCTCTCTCTCTCTCCCCGCTCTCTCTCCGCTCTCTCTCTCTCTCTGCACGACGAATCCCCTCCTTATTATAGCCGCAGGTGTTCCGCCGCTCCGGCTCAGCCCATTGGCCGCCGCCCTCTCGCGCGAGGCGAGGAGGCTCTGCCTCGTCGTGTGCGTGCGCCTTGGAGCCGCTTTGTGTGCCACGCCGTGATGCCGCATCGGGGCATTGCAATGAATGACGCCCGACAGTGTGTCGCAACTCACGAGCAGGTTGAATATTGTCAACAATCACCACAAACCCTCACCCGGCATCCTGCCATGTGGTTCTCTGCGTTGTTTGCGTGGGTTAGTTCGAACGTTTGGTGGTGTTTCCAGCATCTCGAGCTTGCCGGCTCACTGGGTGTTTTGTGCTGTAATAATATCTAGCCATCCCTTTGCGTTGGTTAGTTCGAACGTTTGGTTGTCTCATCTCATCTCATTATCTGAAACCGCTTAATCCTATATAGGGTCACGGTGAGCCGGAGCCTATCCCGGAAACACAGGGCGTAAGGCAGGAATACACCCGACGACGGGACGCCAGTCCATCGCCGGGCATACGTTTGGTTGTGTTTCCAGCATCTAGAGCTTGCGGGCTCACTGGGTGTTTTGTGCTGTAATAATATCTATCTATCCATCCCCCAAACATGTCCTAAACCGTCGCGGTGATTCGATGTATGATCTATTACTACTGTGGTCACAGTCCTGTACTTCTACTAAAATAAGAATTCGTATTTTTTGGCCTCTGATCGTATGGATTTGTATGTGTTTCACGTCTTCGCTATCGTTTGTCAAGCTTTTCCCATCTCATTACCTAACATTGGCGTCAAGTCTTCATATTAACATTTACAGCGCTTTATCAAATATTTTATGAAGGCATCTTCACGCCGTGTCCATACTTCACTATGTTGGTTAGTGCTGGTTGGTGAATGGAGAAGGGGGAGGTATAACCCGTGGCAGGGAATTTGACTTGAAATCCCAGTGCGTTAATCAAATCGCTTCTCTATACTCCCCCCCCCCATAACGTAATTTAATAAATCGTCAACAATAGATTCTCGCGCGTACTGCCTGAAGCCTTGTTAACTGATTTTCATGGATGAACCAAAGTGTGGCAAGATGCCCAATAGCGTATCGGTGGGTGGATCAGCTGTGATCTCAGCGTTCGTTGAGGTTCAATGTAAATCGGTTCCAGTCCTTTACTTCCAAACAGATGGGGCCAGCTCACTTGCTGACCTTCTCTGCCATATATGGAATACAATGTCTCTGCAAAAAAACAGCTTTGGGATGTCCCGATTCAGTGGCGTCTATTCCACAGTCCTACGGCGGGAGCTGATTTTTCCAAAACGCCGTTGAATTCCCGCAAAGTGATACCTATTGTACTAATCACTAAATCAAGACGTTAACGCCTTTGGACTCTGGGAGCGCTCAAACGTATAGCTCAATTAAAAAAACCGTGTAAGAATGTGACGATACAACACATTGTGTACTGTACATAGAAAGGTTACCAAGTTCCAGTTGAAAATGTTTACACAAGTGCCGCGGTCTCAACGCTTCGTTCAGTAAGGTCCTGCACTGGGATGTTTGCTAAGAGTGTTGGGGCTCATTGAGTTGTAACTGCAGTACCAAGGGAAAACCCACAACGCGTACCAGAAGACATTTATCGCGGACATCTGATGGCCACACCTCACAGATTCACGTCTACAACACTTGGCAAGCCCTATCTAGTACTAATCAGGCTCCATCCTAATTTGTTTCTGAGATGTGACGATGCTGTAAGCAATTCGTTGATGTTAAGGTAGTAGAGAAATAGAGTTAGTAGTGTATTGTTAAAAATCCAAGTCTAATATGGTTTAATAGGCGAATAGGCATCATATGACGGGGAGAGAATATTACATGAAGCTCAAATACGATATTCGAAAATCGTTTGTTCATCTGAAAATATCTTTAGAAATTCCATTTGGTGTTAATTTTCGTGAATTATTTAGCACTGTTGGTATGCCGGGATGATGGCTCGCTGCCGACATGCACCTGCTCAGGAACTTATTCCTTCCTTCGTTTGTTCAACAATTATTATTGCTTATTTTATGTCCTTTTATAAATTATAGCGATTATTTGACTTTCAATTGAACTGCTCTGATGTTGTTGTTAACATGCCGTTCTCTCCACAGCTCAGATTTGTAACAAAAAAACAAGATCGTTTTTAATGTTGTTGATATGCCGTTCATGTCGTTGTTATTGCTGACATGCCGTTCTCTCCACAGCTCTGTGCAGCACTATGTGTTCCTCGGGTTAAAATCGCTCTAGAAATGCAATTATTATTATACTGTACTGGGATTTGTATTTTGAAGTAATATCACAAGAGCTATTGGTTTTATTTGTGTGGGTGGTGTTAGTGTTGTGTAAGATCCGTAAATGATGAATAGCTAGCTGGTCTTGTAATAAAAGCTATTAAGCTCAGTGAGGCTTATATCTAAATTAAAGCCATGAGACGGAGCACCATTGGAGTATCTAAAGCGGTCACACCTCTTCCGAGGCAGGGTTTTTTTCTTACCCAAGGGTTGTTGGGTTGTAAATAAAGAATAACTGCTGTTCATATATTTGAAACATTCAATACTTTACAGCTATTACAGAAGGAACTGTTTTGTATGGTCACGTCTGAAACGTGACATTTTCAATAGGACCTGCCTTTTGTACAGAACCGCACAGGATCGCTGCCTTACATTCCTTTGTAAATCCGCTGCTAAACGAAGGCCTCCCACGCTGTATTCACCACGGGAGATGTTTTTTTTACCATACTTTTCGATGTTGTCCAGCGAGGGTGGAGTGAGCGATCGACTTGGACCGGTTCAGATGAATCACTCGCGACTGATGATAACCGTAGTTGGGAATTGAACCCATGGACAATGCGATAACCGCTTCAGAACCGCTCAACACCGACCAATTAATTTTCTCAATCAGACATGATCAATCCATTGCTGGATGAATACCTCCCCAAGCCACTACCATCTCTTTCAGCCTTGCCATGTAATGTCACCCGAAGCGCCTTCATACCAGCATGTTTGATCGTCCCATCTTCTAGGTACACGTCCCGTTCCCCTTCCTTGGCCGCAACGCATTATTATTAAACAATATATCTAAGTGATACATTAAGGTCACAAAGAATCGGTGTTATACAAATAATTACATTACGCGTTATTTATGCAGAAGAACGTCAATTAATCTCAATACATTTTTGAGGATGGGACTGCGCAGGACTGTGGGAATATATATTTTAGTGAGTCATTTGGAGAAAAAACCCCAAAGAAAGCCCCCTTCACGTACGAGTCTATTTAACTGAAACGCCACACAGACAGGTCATGGAATCATTTGCTGTGTTGCCATCTCCTGGCCACCTTCTCGCCCAGCAGTTGCAGAATTAGACATCACATTGTCTCCACACCGTCCAGCGACGTTGCCTCCCCATGTGTGCTCCGTCTCAAGGGAAGCTACACACATGGGTTCAAGTGTATACGGGTCCAATGTAAATACAGTACTGTATGAACACCCCCGTATACTCGCACTGTGTAATAAGTGAAGCTATAAAACGGCACGTGGCTTGGAAAAGGTGACGTTCAGTCGGGACATCACTGCGGTACAGTCCGTACCTTTGGAAGAGTTGAATAAAGACAAAACTGAGATTTTGTATCGCTCCATTGGGATGATGTTTAGGTTGACGCTGTGTGGAGTTAAAGCCATTCCAGTTCCACCAGAACGCTCATGCTGACATAGAGACAGCAGCTTACGAGTTAATTGCACCGTATCACTTGGCGTAACTGCTACCAGATTTGTGTTTTGTTACTGGATCTACAGATCGTGAAAAAATGAGTGTCTCTCCTTACTTCATTGGGCCCCCCTCGTACACGCGTGGTCAGTCCAACGTCAATTCTAAACATATGCCAATGTATACATTATACATTAGATATATAACTAGTGGTCAGTGACATCAATGATAATAAGTTGATTTTTAAATCAGCTAGAATGATGAGACTCTGTAATAAAAGGCTATGCTTATGACTAGAAACGTTCGAAAATGTCACAAAGTAGCAGGTGAGTAAGGCGTTATTTACCTCACTGCTAGGCGTATACCTGTTCTATATTTGGCTAACGGAAGTGTTTTTAAAAGGCTCTGTGTTAAAATATTCAAAAATGACACATTTATAGTAACTCATCGTTATTTTTTGTCACCAGTGACTAGTATATTTGCTCAGGTAGTTTATATGGCAGATGTGTAAAGCTCGTAAACCTCAGGACAAGACCCATCGCGAAGTTTAATGTCGGAAGGCGAATGATTTAAAAAACATGGGCGGGCTTTAGTTTGCTTTAGGTCCTGTCAAAGGCCCTCAATGTGGGATGTTTTTATGGTCCGGCGCGAACGCTATGGCGTGTAAACAGCGTGTAATTTACGGCAGGACCCGAATAAGCAGAGGCTGCTGTAAACCACACGCGCAGACATCGGGGTGTCTCTCTAGAACGAGTCCATAACTCTGCACAGTTCTACATGCAGACGTTTGTAAATGTCGCATAAACTTCAGGTGCCACTTACAGTATGAAGTTTTGCTTGAAGGATTTTAAGCCAACGTTATTATCTGACAATCGTTGACTATTTTTAGTCGCCAGGCTACCCCCATGCCGTCAGGCATATATTTAGTGACAACTCGAGGTAGTACCAAAGTACTGACTAAAAGCGGTCTAAAAGATAATTAATCAGTAGGGACATCAATAACAACTAACGAAGCAATCAAGCAAAGCAGCCGCCTGTGACGTGATTGCTTCGCTATCTTTGATCACCAAATAAAGCTCGGGACCAATCAATGCTCTTACAAAATAACCTATGGCAAGAAAGTGGTGGCTTAGCAAGTCTGCTTGTGTTGATAAGATCTAGAGAATCGAAACTGGTCATTAGCATACTTGCTTTAAAAAAAACACACCCATGCTACTAAATAATGCTGATCAGGAAATCCCAGTAGATACCGAAGCGTGTTCATGATATGGATGAAATGCCACCCGTGGAAACGTGCAATATAAACCACTGGGTCAGCATCATCAAAGGACATGCGTTTACCTTGCTTGTGTGATCGTGGAGAATGCCACTCTGAAATTGAAGTCATATTTTAGTTGTTGGATAATTTACAGCTGCTTTGCAACATTCCCTAAGATCAAGTGTGGGGAACGTTTTGCTTATTTGGCGTCGAGTGATAATATTTGCATTTCTTAAGCGTCTTTCACCCGAGGGTCACAGGGTCACAAAGCGCTGCACATAAGCTTTGGAGAGACATGTAACATAATGACTATAAATCAATTAAGGGCATCGAACGTATGTGAATAGTATCACAATCCACGCACATGCATTAGTACGAGCAACGATCCTCCGCTTTGACCAGATGTAAACCTTGAAGCTGCTCCTTTAATGTAGACCTCAGAGTGTACACACGAGTAGGACATTAAATGCCTTTGGGGGGGCTACTCATTTACAAATACACACGTCATCGTTACGCTATGTGAAGCATGACGTGTATGTGAAGGCAGCGTAAGGAGGCCTTCGCTGTAACAAGTGACTGCATGTTAACAAAAGACAAGTTTTACCAGCTCAAATATACTGCCCTTCGGTAGTCAGTGCGTACTGGAAGCTTGTGGTGACAGGAAATATAATTTTCGGGCCGTGTCAACGTGGCAGCGGTAGGGCCGTGGGCCGTTTGAACGCCACAAGCGGTATTTAAACAAAACACAAAATGTGCCGATTTTTCGTTTTTACTAACGTGCCCTTCTCTCCGCAGCTCTGTGCAGCGCTTTGTGACAATCGGGTGAAAAGCGTTCTATAAACGCAATTATGATTGTGATCACCTGGCTGTAGGCTCTCCACTCGGGTCGTTACCAGCTCAGTGTTTCCACCACAAGACCGCGCCCCTGATCTCCGTGATGCTGAAGACGGCGGTGTCCAACTCAGGTGTGCTTCAAGCGACGGGCATTCCAATTGTGTGACGCACAATAGCCGCTCGACCTTGCCAATGTGCACGCTCCGGAATCTATTTTGAGGTTTAGAACATGTTACTACGGTACTGCAACATCTAGGAAGAGTGCGTTTTGTAAAGCGCCTTGTTTACTGCATTATAAATGTACGTGTTGTAAACAGGAGTAGCGGGAACGCCGTTCCTAGTGACAATCGTATTAGGCTTTTGTTTAAAATTGGATGGTTACTGTATATCTAAGAAGTCACAGAAATGCAGTAAAAGCATTCACGCAAAATCAGTTTTCATGGGGAGCATCCCTCGACTTCCGCTCTCTTTACAGCATTTTGTTTGCGACAATTACGAATGTTATTTGTTTGCGACAATTACGAATGTGACATGTTACATTGAGGAATGTTGTGGGCAGCAAAGAGGAGTGGACAAAATCAGTTATTACACCCACTTACACACCTGCACATTCATACTCCAGATTGACATCGACCCAAATTGGCCAGCGTGGTGCTGTGGGATAAACACCCAGGACTCGCATGCCGTGAAGCAGCGGTTTCAGACAAGGGCTCTACAATCACATTCTGTACTCTACTACAGGGCCTCTCCGCCCATATGTATGGTAAAGGATGTGTATTTCAAAATGACGATTAATTTCAGGTTAATTGGCTTGCAGACTAAATTGCCCGCATTGCCCGGTGATGGACTGGCGTCCCATCGTGGGTATATCCCTGCCTTGCGCCCTGTGTCTGCCGGGATAGGCTCCGGCTCACCGCGACCCTGTACAGAACTCAGCGGTTTCTGACAATGAGATGAGACGATTAATTTCAGGTTGTGTTACGTTAATGGGTTTCCAATTTGCAGTTGCAATTTTGTAACATTTAATTTCCACATTACAGTTTTGTCGATTACTTTGACCTCGGCTAGAACCACTAATCATGCCGTTGTGTGTGTTTTTTTGGGGAGGTGGGCTGGCAAATGCGCTATCGCATTCCCATGACCGTGACATGAACTTCCAGTCAGCGCACGTTGGTGAAGGCGTGGCAGGGAACTCGGACTCGTTCAAAAATCATTTGAGCCATTCGTGGCCAAGAATAAACATTGTATCGGGATGTTCATAGTGCAGTGCACTCACCCGATGGCACCATTACTCTCCTCGATGCATCCTGTTAAGTTTTAACACCCGATGCTAAACACCGTCACTGTCAGGAAATGCATGTCAACCTCTTACGTTATCACCCCTTTGAATCACAGCACAGCAATCCTAGGTTTAGTGCTGTATTGATTCTTTTTTTAAATCAGGTCACACAAGAGACTCGTAAAACTGCAATATAGTGACAAAAGCACTGCTGTAACTTCCAGACAGCGTCATGGAGCTTTATATGCAGTTTTAAAATAAACATTTTACCTATCTGCTGATTGCTTTCCAAAGCTGTTCTCTCAGGATAGCGGTGTTCAGAAACACGTTTGTACCGGCACAAAGGTACCTATAGTTTAACATCTCGACTCGAGCTCCTATTGCATTGACATATGAGTTGTCCTGAGCTCATTGCCTTTTGGCAACACCTGGCTAACACTGGTGAGACTATGCTCTAAAGGAAATCGTCCATTGCGTGGGCTAGTTTTAAGGACATTATCAAAGCATTTTGTTCGCATGTTTTGTCAAAAGCAGGTGTTTTTTTTGCAAACTTTAAACTTTTTGAAAGACGCCTTTCTTGTTTTAAGACCTTAACACTTGTATTACCAGAATCGCTAAAAAGATATTTTTTTTACATCGTCAAAAAACATTCACAAATCCAACCGTGTCACATAATACCATTTTTCACACGGACACATTCATTACGTTTCGTTCATTTGAAGAGAGAACGCCTCAAAGGAACGAGGAAATCAGAGGCAGGGAGAGGGCAAGGCAGCCACGCAGTTATCTGGCACCAACATTTGCCCGACACTGCATCCAATAGACTGATATCGGCCAAACATAAAGGTGCCAGGGAATCGACTCAACTGCCTTGGGCAGGATTCCCTTTTGAGCCGCAGATGTTGCCACTGCGCCACCTTGCCGCCCTGAATACACTCCAGTTCTCAGCGAATTCGATAAACAACGTTAATGTATATTGCACGTACAATTTTACAAGTTGCCTTTAATTTTACAAGTTGCCCAGTGAAACTTAATCAAACCCAAGCTTAATTAGAACTTCGTCTTTAGGGCACTAATTACTTCTCAATAGAGTTGAGTGTTTTGTCAAATTGCAGTGGCAGGGTCATGCATGACAAAAAAAAATCTGTTTTCTTATCGCTACCCGCAACTGACTGGACTTGGGTGGTTTGAGTTGTGGATACAAATAGTCCTTCCTATAAACAAGAACATGCATAAACACACACACACGAAATAACATCAATGTCGCATGCCTTTAACACACCAGTCTTTTTTTTTTCATATGAAACATCGTTGAAGTGTTTTTGGCCCGTGATCAACAACCATAATTTTAAAAAAATGCTCTATTGTACAAAGTTTGTTTTGCCTTTTAAGTCCACTCCACTACAACCTGCTTTGGAGGGCACAACAATACCTATGCGGTATTTGATAACCAAAGCACGTACAATAATCCCAATCTCATCAGATCTCAGAAGCTAACCAGGCTTGGGCCAAGTGCTTGCTTGGATGACTGTCCACTATGCACAGTGTGTCACGACACGGCAGTGAACGACACACTTCATTGTTGTACAGTACTATGTGCCAACACCTGCTCTAGATCCTTCACTAACCCATAATGACCACCAAGGAAAAGCATGGTCAAATAATTGCTACGATAGCCCTCATCCAGCATTGGCTATACACGTATGTCACACTTCTACCTTCCTTTGAGGTCGTTAAAATATAAATGCAGCCTCTGCCTGAAACAAAGCGTGTTTGTCTCGACTAATTAAAAGGAGAGACACTATTGCTCGTTTGAGCAGGAAGATAGTCTGGTCTTGGACATTGCCTTATCTCACTTAAATGTAGACACTGTGCTCTTTACACAGTTTTATTCTGAAATGTAATTATTTTTCAACAACATTTAGAACATAAAGTTTAATGTACATTGTTAGTGGCATTGCTTAACTCAAGCTTGTCTTTTCTTGGTTCAGTAAGTAATAAACCAGTATCTTTTTTTAAATGAACCCGTGTCACATTACTCTTCATGCCCTTTCTTAAATAGAATGGAAGCAATCTCATTCATTTCCCTTTAATGAAAGGCAATTTTAAATGCCACGTGTTTTATTTTATATTTACAGTGACGAAAAACACAATTTTAGTAAATTTAAAAACATTGATCAATTCAGGATTAAAATAATTAACCTAAAAGTTCATATAGAAGGAACTTCATCCTTGCAATGTATACAGAGATGTAAATTTATTGTCTGGTCTCTGTAATAATGTATATATTTTTTACACCGTTTAGTAATACTATACTGCGTTGGCAGTACCACACAAGGACAAATAATAAAAAACCCAACATTGTGTCACCTTCACTGCCTTGAGGGGAAAAATAAAATAGGTGACATTTTGGACAATAATAATAATTGCACTTAGAGCGCAATGATCCTTATGCACAGCACGAGGGCCATGGCCATTACCTAAACATTGCCTATTACATACAGTAAATATTATATATTTCTTAATATATGATTTACAGTTGAAGACAGTGTAATTGGTGGATGTTGAGGGTTTTTTATTTTAGCATCATTAGTCAGCTCAGTATACAAGTAGGTGACATCAGCTGCTAACAATTATGCCTTGTGATGTTTATTGAAAGGTATAGTAAAATAATAAAACCTACCTGGTTAAACAGTAACAGCGAGATACTTTAAGGCTAAGCTTAAAGTAAATGAAAAAGTGGAGACGAAATAGCCATTTATTAGTTAATCGGTAATCCACAATGGAAGGAAAAACAATTCACGGGAATGAAGGAAAACTGGTAATTCCCATATGGGTGTAGAGCCACCAGAAATATTCACTTTGGCACATGAGCAGTGAAACCAAATAAGCCTCTTATATCAAGACAATTATTAAATGCATCACTCCTTACATGTATATAAAAGATCCCCATTACTAGTTAGCATGAAGATTGCAACTTAATATGTAGGGAAAGGAAAAAAAACGACAAACCAATGCCCCAATCGCTCCAGACTAATTAAATCAAAGCCATCATGAACCGATAGCGTGGATGTGTGGATACCCGAATACGAGCGCACTGGGGGCTGTAAGCCGTCTGTTCACTGATGCTGCTGGGTTCCACACAATCGTGTGCACTCAATGTTTAATTAAGGAATAATGAACACATGCACTTGACTGCCGTAATCAGTTTTGGGAATTTTAGCCTCCCACCGTCCAGACGTGCCACTGCCTAGGTTAATTGTCTTGCTGACCCCCCCCCCCCACAAGTGTGCCCTGCGATGTATTGGCCCAACATTCTGGGTATTCCCTCACCTAGCGCTCTCAGCCAGGATAGGCTGTGGCTCCCCCGTGACCCTGCACAGTATTAAGCGGGTATTGATGCTGAACTGAATTGTTATAGGCTTGGGACTCCCTCCTGAATTAGTTGTGACACGAAGAGTGAGTTTTTTTTCATTGTACGTTTCTACTTCCTCCTTTTTCCACCTTTAACGTGCTTGCGGACACCGGAGGCATCTTCCGCGTCATCCAGACCCTCTTCTCTTGGTCTCTTCTTTTTTCCATCCGTTTCCTTCATTTCCTAAAAAAAAAAATTGTGGTAAAGGTGCGACCCCACAATTGATTGCTCATTACAGTACTACAGGTGATTGTGGAGAAGTCATCTCGAGGCCATATCAGCTCTCATCACTGCTTTGTATATTTGACCTATGCTTTTGATGTTGGCAAGATACTCTGCAAGAGGTGGGTGTACCCACATTTGAATCGCCACCTGCCTCTACACGTGGAGGAGACATGGAGGATTTCAGGAACTTGCCCATGTTTTAAACTCGCATAAAACTTGTTTCCCAAAAAATGTCTTTTAGTGAAAAACAAAAGTGGACACACCAATTCAACTATTCAATTAAACAGCTTGCTACACGAGTACAATGAACTGGCATCATAAAATATAATTTCGATTAAATAAACGATACAGGCAGATATTCTTGTTTAACATTTTCCACAAAGGACAGTAAAATAAACGATAATATACATAACCACATCACGACAAATATCACTGTGAAAGCAAATTACCACATTATTAACAGAAGGGTCTATTTTAAGGATGTTATACCAATGACCATAGGTTGTTATGTGTTAACTATGGAAATGTGACAGAGAACTACAGTCACCAATCATATTTTATCACCGAACACAAATTGCAACGTTCAAATGTGTAAACTTAATACTGACCAAAGTTAGCTTAACAACCAACTTTGCATGTCACTTAAAATGTGACTCCAATACTGTAACTGTAATAAAACATATTTCAATCCAAAGGCATCCCTGAAGATCAGCTTTCCAAAGTAGATCTTCTGGGACAGCCGTGTCGAGCGCACCCCCTGTCCTTCGCGACATTTCATCTCCCACGTTGGAGGCATCCTCATGCATTCTGAGGCAGGTTGTTTCCAAAACCTACATCACTACATTTCAATTATGTCCTGAACAGCGAATTAATCATTAATGGCATTTTGTCACTGAAACAATAGCAGAAGTGACAAGATTTTGTTTTTAAAACAAGGCAATACACGACGCACCATGCGAGCAAATCTCTGGGCCTCGGACACTCGCTCTGTCAGCATCATGACCTCCTCCTCGTTGGTGGGGAAGGCGGGAAGCTTCTTTCCGATGAGATGCTCGATTCGCTGGAACAGCTCCACGTCGTATCTTTACCAAATGAGATTCCGCACCACCGGATAAAAAAAAACGTGTCCAAATAACAATGCAAGGTGAACAGGCGCCGCTGTTAATTGTAGAACTAGGCAGACCAATGTTTGAAGCTATTAAAAACGTGGCTGGACATTTTCAGGTTCCAAGTGCCATCTAGTGTACAAATGTTGCAGCTGCTTCATTTTATCTACAGGCAATGTTGGAAGTTTTGCAGTGGTCACTGAGCATTTTTGATGGGATAATTGAAGTTCATAATCACTGTCAACATTTTGCTTGCATTAGTATCGGTTGCCATGGAAATATTTTTCGAAAAAATAGGGAAGTCGCTGTCGTTTAGATGACATGTTGACTGCAATGGGACGAAGGTGCGGACTTGGCGGCGAGGGTGAGAGGCACAACTCCGAGGCACTGGGTCCCCCCCCCATCCTAACTTGTAAAGGGGCCTTCCTGAGGCTCAAGAGAAGCGTGTCTGCAGCTGTGCAAGGAGTTGCACGGTGTACTGCAGTCATACGTGGCCAATGAAGGGACAGCATGAATCCAAGTTGAAAGGAAGAGGAGTGTGGCGTTGGAGAACGGATTTCTGTGGAGGCAATAGGTGATGTGGTGAGGAGATAGAGGCTCAGGTGGTTTGGGCGAGTGGAGCGGAAGGCAGGACAACCGGGTTGAAGAGATGCACTGCGATGGGGGTGGACGGACGAGGTCCAGAGGGAGACCCAAAAATATGAGGATAGAGGTGGTAAAGGATGAGATAAATAGAATTGGTCTCGTCCCATAGATGCCCAGATCCAAGCTCGATGGAGGAAGGGGTTTGGGGGGGGGGATATCTAATCCAGGGAAGTATGGATAATAACCGTTGTGTGCATGCTCGTGTGGAGCTGTGCTGTAGAAGATAGCGCAGTGCGCAATGAACCTGGTGACCGGTGTTCCATTCTTGCTCACTACGAACACCAGTGACGATTTTCGGAAATGGCTCTGGGCCCCCCTTAAGTTGACTCGGCCTCAAATGTTCACTCCATGCAATGTATACCATCGCTACTAGGAAGACAAAGGCGGCCGGGCGAGGTAGTAGCTACCCACCCCCTCGTGCACCATGATAGCCTTTATATTTGATTGATAACAGGCCATTAAGGCCATAACATGGATGTGATTTTGCAAATCGTTGTTTCCACCCACAATATCTCCTTAATGGTTTGAGTATACGCATCATTAATATCCATAAAACAGATGTGCAATAAGACATGTAGGGGCTTAGTCGCTCAAGTTTTACAATTGTAACTGCACTAAACCAGACAGGAGTAGCATTGGCATTTTTCCAAAATGCATTTGCACTGCAGCTGTGTCAAGGTTCAAAAACGCTTATTCTCAATTGTTGGAACACTGAAAGAAGTCTTTTGATTCTTGGAAGCAGCAACTTACTGTGACACAAATGTGATGGATTTTCCAGAACGGCCTGCCCTTGCTGTACGACCCACCCTATGAATGTAATCCTAAAAGAAAACACAGGTGTTGAACGCCACGGTTGAGCATATAATGTTAAAAAGATACATCACAATTACCTTCACTGTACACGACTGTGAACTGTATTAATGGAGAGTGAATTGATGTAGGTTTTAAAGTCTCGATGTATGAGAATTGCTTTTCATAGTTCCTCTTTCAGGATAGCTGTGTCGAGTGTTCCTTCTCTCTCATATGCGATATTTTACCTCCTATGCTGAAGGCATCATTATGTTTTTCAAGGCATCATCAGGCATTCCGAAATGCCTGATGATGCCTCTGTAGAAGGTGAATAGGTCACAAAAGAGAGAATAGGAACACTTCATATGGCGATCCCAAAAAAATAGCGATGGAAAGTTAATTGAAAATGTATTTTGACATACCATACATACACAAAAACATTTGCAGTACTCTGCACTTAGAATAAAAACAAATCATTCCAAGCAGCTAGATGTTCAGAACTATGACCCTTAGACGATCGGTCCATGGGAATTAAAATCAATATGAAATGGCTCTTTAGGAGGAAAAAGAGAGGCTAGCTTGGAAGTGTCTGTTAAAAACACCCTTGGATTAATAATAAAGACATATAGGGAACACAGGAAGAAATATTATCTTGTAGCGATAACATCTGCCAGAGAACTCTACACTCTGAGATGGGAGCAAGCTGAGTGATGAAGTGTATCTGAAATGGCATGAAAGCTTAGCGTTTCTGATACTGAACTGGTGAGTGCTGTGTGCAGGAGGGGCCCCACCTTGGAGTGAGTGGGAATGTCGAAATTGATCACCACGTCCACGTGTGGGATGTCCAGCCCACGACTCGCAACGTCTGTCGCTAACAGAATTGAGCGGGTCTTGCCCTTGAATTTGTTGAGGGATCCCAAGCGCTTGTTCTAGACATCACACAATTACATTCAAGTGGTAAATTACTCCTTTATTAAAAGGCTTTGTAAAACTTTCATACCGGAATTATTATTTTTTAAACAGGTGAGAGCCTGTTGAGATGCACATTTCACAAATGCCTATATTTCGAAACAATATTATAAACACACCAATGGCACTTCACCTTAATACGCATATTAGCAAGTTTTTCGCCATACACTCCAACTTCTAGTGATAGCATACATTTTTCACATAGGAGTAACACGTGAGCCGGAAAGCAACCCAATTCTACGCACTGTCAGTGATACGTGGCACTGGCCTCTCCTCCATCGTGGGAAAAGAGTGAGCGCTTGTACCTGGCTCATCTGCCCATGCAGTGGGATCGCTGTGAAGCCCAGGTTTCGCAGGAGCAGAGCTATGCGCTGAGTGTTGTTACATGTGCTGCAGAAGATGATGAACGAATTTCCGGCCAGCTCGTTCAGGATGTACACCAGGTAAGAATCCTGACCAGTAATAATTTGGTGTTACACCATTAAAACATACACCATTACCGGCATACGACTATTACGCTGGTTTAAAGCCAGCAGCATTGCTTAAAGTGGTAACATTCATGAATACTTAATATTGCATTCCACTGCATAAAGGGAATAAAAAAATGGGAGTTAAATAGCAGCAGACCAATATCACGTGAAACCTCTATTGGCAATCTGTAGCAGTTAATTCAAATTCGGCATAGCATTATAGTGGATTCAGAAAAGAAAGACATAACATCCAACGTTGGAATATACTGTAAGCTCCTGACTCACTGGACTAATGGAGGAAAACGGAGGTCTGTCTAACCAATTTTTCTGGATAAATGTTACACCATTTTAAAGAAATATAGTACCCTGTAACCATACCTCGCATATAAATGAAAAGCAAAGCTATGCTAATATGTCAGATGACTAAAAGAGTTTTACTGCAGTTAAATGTAATGTACAACACTGGAGATGATTAGAGTTTTGCATTCATTATTGATGCACGGCAGCTATGCTGATACCTTCAGCCAAACCATTTAATCACTGACGTGAATGTCACTGTGCACCACTTAAATTTCGAAAATAAATTAAAGCTTAAACTTGTCCATTTAAACTGTACATTACATTACACTGATTGTATCAGTCATCAGCCTCAACACACACACAGCCAGCTCTGCGTGGGTATCTGATTTAAGAGTTGGCCTCATGAGCATTTGGATTTATCTTCATCTGGGGGTTGATTTTTCAATAACAGAATTAGAATTTTTATTTTCCCGACCCATTTATTGGCCAAGACTGAATTCCAAATACTCGAGGTCAAGTTTTCCTATAACTTACTGTGATGATAATAAGGAGTAGCGTATGAACACCAAGTCTTGTTCACCACAATTATACTATTTGCTGACAGACACTCAAAATGCCTTGGTGTACTCAGACTTGTATTGAGCGTGGTGTTTAACAGCGTCAAAGTACAGCACAAAACAGGATCAAACGTCTACAATTAGTCAACAGTGAATTTCCATGACAACTTTTTGCAACAGGTTATGAGAAAGCAATGACAACCGAGTCAAGCATAACTTAAAAAGACGCACCTTGAATTTAGCTGGAATGAAGACATAGTACTGCTGTAACTTTTCTACAGTCTGGTATTTGGTTGAGACAGAACACTTCACTGGCTCCTTTAGCGCTGCCCGCTGCAACTTCTGAACCTGCAGGCCAGGGATTAGCACATAACGACAGTTATCACATTGAAAAGCCTGTGGATAGGGTATACCCTATTGATTCTTATAATGATCTGAAACTATATGCTATACGTACTCATAATTACTTACTTTCTTAGTCATTGTTGCTGAAAACAGATATGTTTTTCTCTCCTTGGGGATCACCTTCAAAATTTTGTCTACCTATGGAAAAATGAAAGTGAAACACAAGTTCATATTGTGCAAATATAGCACTTTTCAATATTGCAGTATTAACAATGTCTTTTTTCATAATTCTTAACGGATTCATGTTTATTTCGAGTGATGCATTGCAAATGTCAATGATCAAAACGTACGTAAAGGCATAACACTCTTCTGTGATTTCATGACTACTAGGAAGATGCATTCTAGTATTTGTGACGTGAATTAGCAGCATCGGCACAAATTCCCTTGGCAGTGTTATGTGGCTGAGCTGGCAACAAGCAGGCTCTCTCAAGTGGCCGTATAGCTGTCTTTGAAAAGTGGCCGTATAGCTGTCAAGTTGCAAGCATTCCTCCAGCTGACCCCCGAAGCCAGTTATGACCACACATAATGCAGACGAGATGAATGGCGAATTATTTCTCTCTTAGTTTAAATTTATCACCATGTATTTACAACAAAATCCAAAGGAAGCTATAAAAATACATTTGCTTGGGATAACCTATTCGTACCCACACATGCATGAAACGTAGTTTTATTTTTTTTATTGATAGCTTTCTCCTAGCCATAGAAGAAAGTTAACAAGAAAGGATGGGCAATAAGCACGCTCTAAGCAGGCTGAACTGATGATACCCAGGAAACAATGTGGCTTATTAAGCTAGGGACTCTGGGCTATCCTGGACACTGCGGAGACTTCTTGACAGTCATCATAAAAACTTGAAATGACAGATGAAACAAAAATGCAAGTTACGATTGATCTGTGGCTTCTGGCATAAAGAAAATGAGTTAATATCATGAAAAGCAATTAACCAACCTCAGTCTCAAAGTCCATGTTAAGGATGCGGTCAGCCTCGTCCATTACTAGGTATTTTAGAGCACGGATGTTGAAGCCCTTTGTGTTTTCCAGGTGGTCCACCAATCGCCCAGGGGTTGCTGTAAAGCACAAACCAATCGGTCAACTATTAAATATTACTCTAACAAATTACTTTACTCAACATAGTGTTTGTCAATAAGAGATGCAGTGTATTTTCAGGTATAACAAATATAGTCTTGCAGCTGTTTGGCACAGATTCAGTTGAATTCTATGCAGTACATCAACGTAATTACCATCTCACAGCACCTTACAATAATCTAATAGCAAGGTCAGATAAATGTCCATAATAAAAAAAATGTTCACATGTCTCACAACGAATAAGAGATTTAGCATGGCTCAAATTTAACTCGGATAAGCAACAAAAATGAGAAAAAAATATTCATGTGGAAAATATATATGGCAATTAAAATATCTAGTTTAAAGTAGGTTATATGAATCGTATAACATGAATAATGACTTGCTTTATAGGTTCCTTAGTTTGTGAAATTAATACAACAAATGAAGCCTTCAACAGCATTGCATTGAAGACTTACCTATAATTACATGAGGTTTCTTGGCCAGGGTTAGGGCCTGTGACATCATATCAATACCTCCAACCACCACAGCTGCGAAAAAACATAAACTGGTGAGAAGTATATTATAATTTACGGGATTTTTCAATAACTGCTCAACGTGGAAAGGTTATTACGTTTGTATGCATGTTTTCCTGCACAATAAATTCAACTTTCAAAAATACTGAATGAGTAATTTTATGCTTCACTTCAATAAAAATCCCATAAATACATGTAATTGATATATAAACAAACCACACAGCATTGGTATATGCTAGCAGTCTATAAACATAGACTGCCAGCATATATTGTATTGTTGACATTCTTTGTCAAATTTCCAACCTGATTTTATGCCGATGGACGAGCCGAGGGCCTCAAACTGCTCAGAAATCTGGAAAGCGAGTTCTCGCGTGGGTGTGAGGACAAGCGCGAACAGTCTTTGTGGCGCATCCAGCAAGGCCTGCAGGATGGGCAGCGCGAAGGCCCCCGTCTTCCCAGAGCCGGTCTCTGCGAGACCAATGATGTCCTTCCCTAAAATAAGTGACAATGTACACACAGCTCCCTCTAGATGTTCACAAATGCAGACGTTGTTGAAAACACAAAGGAATTTATCACATACCATACTTCACATACTTGTAGTGCAGCATAAACCAATATAAATTGAGATCGTAACTGTCCATTTTCATAACTGAACAAGACACTCATGTACAGCTCCACATTTTAAAATACAAAGTAGGCAGAAATCAACTCTAAACATTGATTTGATTTAAAATAGATAGCAAGGAAAACTAAACATCTTTACACTTTATTTCAGTAAAATTAAGTTACCAACTTCAAGTGTCGTGTGCACCGTTGAATAACAGTACATGAAATACGCCCAAACGTCGAAGCCAGTGAAAGGCTGTCCTACCCTCGAGGGCCAAAGGGATGGCTTCCACCTGAATCTTCGTGGGCTGCTTCCATCCCAACTGCTCGCATGCCTCACACAGCACATCCGTGACGCCCTAGGGAGACAACCCGTCAGTCATTAACTCTGCAGCATCTGCCACAATTTAATATCAAGGAGTTACGCATATTTTCCATTAGGCTTTCAAGTCCTGTGGCTAGGACTGTTAATGCGGCTCAATGTTGTCATACCGGGATGATGGCTCGCTGACCTGCGCCTACCCGGGAACATTTTTCCTTCCTTGTTTGCTGAACAGTTATTTTTTATCTCTTATTTTATGTCATTCTATAATTTATTGCCACTCTTTGACTTTCACTTGAACTGTCCTGATGTTATTGTTGCTGACATGCCATTCTCTCCGCAGCAATGTGGAGCGCTTTGTGACCCTCGGGTGAAAAACGCTCTAGAAGTGCAATTATTATTATTTGGTAATTTGTGAAATTTGAAAGGAACTTTGATTGTAATAACGCAGATATAGTCAAGCTTGCTTACATTTAAACACGTAGAACGTTAACACCTGCAGAGTATTTTATGATGTGCGTGATATAGACTTAATCGCAGCAAATGTTTGATCTCAGTCTCTCCTCACCAACCCGCACTGAATAATTGTGGTGAAGTATGGTGAATGAATAACGATGACTGACACGGCGTGGGGAGGCATTTATCCAGCAGTAGATTGTCAAATGGACGTGCGTGTAGTGTAGAGACTGTAGAGACAACAGTGTCAGACATTCTCAACCGGACCAGTGGGTCGCGAGCTCCACCTACTGGCCCGTGGCAAACAGATCCAAGCGGACCAAGTGGCCACTTCCACTTTATGTGTCGAATCACAGGACTGCCATCTCGTGGCCACCTCGCGGCCTAGTTGTAGGCGCAAGATACGACGCCGGCTGCGACAGCGACCGATCTACGCTCACAAATCGTGCCAACCCCATCAACAACGACGCCTCTTGACGCGGTCACAACTCCGCTCCAATCGTAAGCCCTGGCAGGGAGCAACAGCAGCCGCGCACACGCAGCGAACACTGACATCCTCACAATGCCGCCGCACCGCGGGGCACGACAGCCGGGCGGGGGCCTCGAACAACCAAACAAGAACGACCGCAAGAAGACAAGAGGGAGACTCACCAGCTCCTTGAATGTTTTCACTTCCTCGGCCGCCTGCTCCTCCACGCACGCCGCCGTCTCCACGCTCTCGTTTACGGGCGCCGCCATGCTTAACGTGACGTCACACAGAGAACCTCGCGTCATCCTGCTCGCTGCTACGAGTAACGGCGAACATGACGTCATCACGTTTGTTTACATTCCACCGTGGGGATGACGTCATTACCACTGCGTGCATCGGCGTTTGCGTTGTACCGCGTTATCCCACGGTATCGATGCCGCGATTTGAGGCGTACGAGAATCGATACGCGATTTCGGCTCGATGCTCACGCAATAATTCGATGTCG
>JAZEWT010000005.1:17477822-17488508 GCA_036362905.1 Mordacia mordax
ACGTGGCTCGCGTGAGCGTGCCGCCATGCGTGGGGGTTGCAGCATCGCAACTGCGGCTCACATCCTGTGTAAAAGCCAGGGCCCCCGGATGAAGTTATAAGCGTTTTGTAAACAGTACCAAGAACAACTGCGGAACACGTTACCTTAATTGCATTGTTTATTTTCACCTTAAGCTCTTCGACGTTTTAGTCTTATCAGATATCACGGTATCAGATATGTATAGGTATGTAACTATTACAAACTACTCAACAACTGCTTAATGTGCTGCTGTTTCATGCATATATTTAATGCCTTCATGAAAGAGGAAATAATTTCAAATAGCACTCCAGAACTAGCATGGCAAGCTTTATATCATCTCATTTATTGCTACTATTTGACTTTCAATTGAACTGTCCTGATATTGTTGTTGACATGCCGTTTTCTCCACAGCTCGGATTTGTAAAAAAAAAAACCCTAAAAAACGTTATTGTTGCTCTGTTTTCGTTCTTATGTCGTTGTTAACATGCCATTCTCTACACAGCTCTGTGCAGCGCGTTGTGGCACTTGGGTGAAAAGCGCCCTATAAATGCAATTATTATTATTAATCCTCCAAGCACCCTCCTAGCTTTTAAAATAAAACATCTACCACTTGTGATGACGGTGTAGAGTATTGAATAAAACAGCACTTATATTAAAATACCGTACAGCCTCACGTCGTCATTTGTCTCTGGTGTCGTATTTTTGTAGTCACATTTGCTATTTGATTCTACGCAAAATGAGCAGAAGCAAACAAGGCCCAAATTGACGAACAAAAACACAAACGTAAAATGCCCTCATTTTCCAATGCTCACAAATAAGTATAGTGCTCTGTTGGCAAAAATCAATTTAATCGATGAAGTCGCAGTCTAATATTTGTATGGATGCATGCATTTATTTAGCAAAAGCAGGCTTCAAGACAAAACTAGCAAATTATGGAGTACTTTTTGAGGCACGGCTGTACCCTGTGGGGGGGCTCCATTCAGCATTTTCTGGGCTGGTGGGCTCTCGCCGCATGCGCCGTCTCTATGGAGAAGTCAGCGGTACATGGAGTGGTGGACAATACCATGACAAGCTCTGGAAAATGGATCACTTTCCCCACTCCCTGTGTCTTCTCGAGACAACGTTCATTATGGCATTGCTTGCGTGTTGGATTTGACGCTTGTGCGCTATTTATCCATCATGAAGATCTATAATATAGACGCAACTTCTTCTATCATGACCACTTGGTGCAATATCTTAACAAGTTAATTTACTTAAATGTGCTTTGGTAATTGTGAGTGGTATCTATAGGGAATTAATTCAGAGAACTGGTTAAATAATTTCTACATAACGTTCTTTAAAAAATGTAACTACATTTAAAACAAATTGCCAAAATTGTTTACAAACAAATTCCATATTACCGTGACAATATAATTTATGTTTTATTTTATTTATGCAGCTTCCTTGTAAGGATTGCATGCTTACGAATGGATGGACAAAACCTGTCACTCTGCCGGCCGTACATTTCATAGCCCCCTGAATAGCTAGCGGCAATTCACACGGTCCTCGCTGCATAATTAAGGGCTTTAAGCTATAATTTTTGCCAGCTCGACCTCTCTTGAATGCAGATTCGATTTCTAAATGCAAATCGACACACTGAGGCAGAGGGGGTAGACTCCAACAAATCAGATATAGGGCGTTCCCCCCCATCCCCTCCTCAAAATGTTTACCAAAAACGAGCTGAAGCCTCAAGTGCTTCGCAAGTGTGACTTTCATAGCTCCATGCGGCTAACACAAAGCATTTGCTCCATCAGTCCCACCAATTAAATCTTATTATGGTTTTCGGTGGTGGAATGCGACGCTTTGTATCCAGTTACTTTTCAATATGAACTACACTATCATGTTCTAAAACTGACAAATGCAGTTTGCTGCACAGCTCCAGATGTACGCAGCGCTCACACGACCTGATCTTTGACTGCAACTAAATGCTTACAAAGTGAATACTTTTCTAAAAGCATGAAGCCACGATTGTACTTCACGAAATTCAGCAAGGGGTACGAAATGAACAATCATAGAACTTTATGGGAACGACCGTGATAACCTCCAGTCAGGATACACGTGCAGCATATTCCCTGATCATCAGTCAAGCAGTCAAATTGTATATTACAAATAACATTCACCTGATTAACTTGAAGTGTTTTCGCGAATGTGATTTTTTAAAATAAGGTATGAAATGGCTGTCAATTCATTAGCTAAATAAAACACAGTACTTTCTACCCCCTTAAAGTAGAATGCTCAAAAATAGTTTAAATTGTCAACATGTTTCACTGCAAAACTACCAATTACTATGCATCATACAAATATTAATGACATCCATATGTTCAAATATATAAATAACAGGGCATTTAAAACATAGGCAGTCCTGTTGGGTTCTCACGAGTGGTGCTGTGATTCTGGTCTATCAACTTAAAAAGACTTTATTTTGAATTTATTTACATTACAAATTGCCACCTTGCTGAACTCAAGAAGAAAATCATGACATGAAATGAAAGCAAGGAATAAAATAATGCATAACAGTTCTCTTACATTAACATTAACATAAGCACATATAATTCAGATACAATAATTGAAGCTGCAATTTGCATTATATTTGGGCTGTAAAATCTATAAATGTGTGCATGACAGTGGACAATTAACTGTTGTCTAGAAATAAAAATATCACGCTTTTAACTGGTTGCCAATCCCATGTTCATTTCATCACAATTTCCAGACAGAATAGTGGGAGGACCTTTGGCAATAAGAAAACATAATGGGAAAACTGAAAAAAGAGAATTTGGCGACAGGAATATTTGAACCAGATGCAACTGGCTATGGGAGATGCTGTGGGGGGCCTCAAATCATCAAGTGTTTCATCAGTTTTCATATTTGTCTCTGATCAATCTCCGGCAGTTGAAGCCAGGAGATAAATAAATGGAGCTTTAAGTCCTGTCACTAAGCAGTAACGTATTTAGTTGAATCACCATTCTTTATAAAAGCATCAAGAGTAAGAATTGCTGTCGGGCACGGACACTGAATAATCACTTTATTACAGTATTACGAAATAAATATTTGAGTTTAAATAACTGGCCAAATAGAATGTTCTGATAGAACATTCAAATTAGATTACTTCTTTATAATTTACGTAAAAACATTTCTTATACGTTCCACATGTTCCTGCATTTCATATTACAGTATTCACATTAAAATAATCATTACCTATTATCGAAGGCAATGTGAACCAAATTCGCGATTACTCCGAGTTTGTTTTCTACGTTTGCCCGTTAGTTGATCTAGGCTTCTTATGCAAGTTGGACTTCCATTGTCCGAGGACCGCATTAACAACCGTTCCCCGTGAAACAGGAGGCATGCTAACATCATCTTGAGCTCCATGCTCAATGACGTCTTGGCATCTTTTAAAGAGCTCTATTATACCCTCTGTGTGGCTTGGCAGGAATACAGGTTTGCAATAATGATGATGCTAATGAGAAAAAAAATATATATGTTCTTACTATAAAGTGTGCACATACGAATGCATTTGTCTATACGGTACATATACTTGCTTTTTCTCTGAAGGAGGTCTGGCTGAAATATGTTCCGATGTTATGTATCACCGTTGTACACTGTGATGGCTTCAAATTTACAAAATGAATTAAATAAGTGCCTTAATATTCACAGCATGTGCTGCCCCTTTAAGACAGTGAGCGTGATCCTATGCTAATTCTCAAATTCAGACCCAATCATTGTTTTACTTCAACAAAACCTCGACGCATTCATCATCCTGTCACCTTTCTAAGCTGTAGCGATGTATTTTTCTTGCACGCTTGTGGAGTGGTTGCTAAGGATGTAGCACATTACACTATGAACCCGATTATCTGAGTTTTCATTCCTGGCCCACACTCATAATCAGTAGTAAGTGGTATCTGAACTTGTCCTGGACTTGCCTCCCGTAGGTTGATTTGGCCTTACCAGGTGCCTGTGCCAACATCAGCACTGAGAACACAAAGGCGGTCGAGCACGGTGCAAGCCAGACCATCAGCCTGTGCACTCCTAAAAGAGCACTTGCGCTAAGAGTCTGCAGAAGGCTACATGAGGGTCTTCGTATATACGGTCTATAAAAAAATATAAATACAGCGGCTGAGGTATGGTGGCAGCGTGTATCACAATAGCGAGACATTTGTTTCCGAAAAGCACGGTCTGGAGGGGTCCAGGCGCTAGCTCCAAAGAAACAGTGATATTGACAGGGAGGCCCTGTTTCACCTCTTGCACCAAAGACCACGCCAACCACGCTGTTGACCGGGACGCAGCAGTTTTTTTTATATGTTGGACCTGAACTAACATTATACAGATGACTAAAACAGACTTTGCTAAAAGCATAATTAAATTTGAATCATACAAATCATGATGTAATGACACTTTTGGCAATCTTAGAATTTAAACTGGAGGAAATAGCTTAAAAACAACACAAAGGAAATATTATCTTGGTTTAAAATAGTTAAGGACTGAGTAACACATCTTCAAGGTAATGCATGAACATTATCCTGAAATGTAAAAATATTACAAATTACAGACTATATTATAACGGTAATTAAAGGTGTTGCTATTTAAATCCATCTTCTATAGAATTTATGAAAATAATATCCGTAAATGGTGGGTTTTTTTGGAAAGGGTTTGGGTGACGTGGTGAAATCATTTGGTCGAGCGAAGGTGCAGTGGTTAGATCACTGCACTAAATATCCAGCAACTTGACTTTGATATCAGGCCACAAATGATATCTATGATGAGAAATATCTTTACCAGTTATATGCCACCCCCAATGGTTAAATAACACTCACGACTGGCATGGGGATGTTTTTGTTCAACAGTGGATTGACATAGGGCTGCAAGGAAAAAAATAATATTAACAAAATGAATTCATAAAAGACTGGTTTTGCTGCACAGTATACACAATTTCGGTTGCCAAAAATGGGGATGTACATTTCCAAGAGAAACATGGATTTTAAAAGTCTATGAATCACTCCAGACTTATTTTAAAAGTGCCGGGGTTGCTTTTTGATAATCCACTAGCTAATTAGGAAAGCAGAAACAGCCATTACACACGAGGAAATTGCTCCACACACTTCACCCCATTGTGAAACTGTTCCTGCCGCTCTGCCAGCTCTGTTCCACCAAACTACATAAAACAAAATTACTTCATGCTCAAGAGGTAAGAGTTATAGTGTTAATCGTTGCTCTTGCTCTTTAGCATCTGAAATACAATTGTGTCATACATTTTATCTGCTCTAACATAAACGCTGGTGGAAGGATCATTTTGTGATTTGAAATTTAACAAATGCTTAATGTTAAGCATCCCTGTCCAAGTTCGTGGGGAGCCAGAGTCTATCCCAGCAGACTGAGGATGCAAGACAAGACTACCCAGTATGTGACGCCAAGACATTGCAAGACACTGGGGGGCAATTTACTCAGCAGGCCAATTAACCTCGGCAGCAGCGTGTCTTTGGACGGTGGAAGGAAACCGAAGTGCTCGGTGAAAACCTATGCAGACACGAGGAGAAATGCAAACGCCACACAGAAAGACACCTAAGCCGTGAATCGAACCCAGGGATTTCTACTGTGAGGCGATATCACTCATCACTGTGCCAAATCGCCGCCTATGGGAACATATTCACATAAATTGATATACACATGGCGACACGTCAATGAAAAGAATATTTCGGCTTCCCATTGGCTAATTCAAACCCCAACCACAGAACTACAGGTGGACGAGGATTCTCATGGATGGCCCAGCCAATCACAACCCACCGTTTTGAACATCTTGTGCATATGGCCGGCTCTATGCAAACATTTCCCCACACCTTCACCACCACCTTCAAAAACACGTCAACGAAATCTTCAAAATTCACAACATTTTTTTCGCACAGTGGACATATACTCTAGTGAGTTGTTATAGCGGTAGCAAAACTTCTAATTTGGTATATAAGAACTCGTGATATCTGAATGAAAGTTCATAACTTTACTTAAAGCAGGTATTGTACAATTTTCTTAATCAGACCATAAAAGAACTATGCAGCCTGGTGGCTTTAAGGCCTACACTATCAAACGAAACAACCACCAACAAAGAGCGTTTAAATACAGATAGAAGCTCATAGTTAATCATATTATTGAATTGGGTTATACAAGGCTGACAAGTTACAAAAAGGAAATGTATTTTAAAGCTGAACTGTGCAAGGAAAGAAAGATGATAAGGAGGATTCTTGAGACTTAAACGAGCAACCTTATATAAACACTTCACAGCGACCACAAACATTCAGAACTCATAATCCTTCCCGGAGATTAGAGGTAAGAACTGTCACATTACTGGATCTCTCTGAAACTATGTGATAGATCCTACAGGTGAAAGGACCACCAACCCACTATCCCCATCCACGCAAAGAGATACGCGGCAACAGGTACTTTATCCAGTATCCAACCTCCACAGTCTTCTTGAATGCCCACTGCGTCTGCAAAACTGATAGAAGAATAGCTGGCCATGTAATTCCAGAATCCCACTGCTGTATTTTTCAAGGACAGCGTTGAAGGCCATTGTTCAATTGGTTTAACGGAAATGTAACATTACTGTTGTGATGTGACTTTATTTTCGAATAATAAAGATAATGTTCAGTTGCAAACAATGAGCCTTTATTCCCCACGGTATAATAGAGTCTAAGTTTACGCGATTTCAAACGTTGAAAGGCATCTGCTGACGAGATGCAATTGTATAAATAGTACATCAGACGTGTCCAGTGGGCCAATGAACAAGTGAGAATTGAGCACGAAGTAATTTTTTAAGAGCAGAAACCACTACAGACACCATGAAATCAACATCTCTGTATGAATTTCAGACTGGTGTTTTTCAATAATATTTTAGCTTTCTTTTCAAGTCAGTTGATGGTCACACCTTTAAAAATGTTACCCTCATCACCATCACTGTCATCGTGTTTATTGTAACTTTAAAATGAGAGAACCTTTACATATGTCGGATTGTGCATATGTGTTGTTAATAAAATACTTTCAATAGTTAGACAATTATGTTACCACCATATTTACGTACAATATTGTATGATAATGCGCTAGAGCCCTATTTAAAACCAACTGCTATATCGAGGCCTCCTATCACCTTTCTGATTGTGTCACTGTGCTATCCAACACTAGTTAACGTTAGTTGGCAATGTGACATCACTCGCCACTGGTGTAATCCGTGAGGGAGTTGAGCGCGTGGTGGGCTAACCACTGCGCTACCGCTACACCCTATTGTATTTTTCATACAAACAAAATATTATCAACCTCAACATAGATATATATGGTCATTGCCAAAAATGTTTCATATACGCCACTTAAAAAAAAAACATGCCTAATAGAATAGTAATATTGAAAATGTCCTCTGCATAATAGTATGCAGTCACATTTAGATAATTAATTTAGTATTCGTAAATATTCTTGTCCCAGGATGATTGGTCAATGTGGAGCTCATTGTCATCAGCATCATTTAACAAGGAGTCCATTGCAGTTGTATTGGTGGCTTCTTTGCTCAGTTGCCAAGGAGCAATAATCCGAGGCCTAACCCTGTAGGAATCTGCATGGTTGCCTCTTTCTCGCACGATAATCATGATAATTGATGCTTGACGACCAGACCGTTTAGGTGTGACTCTTCCATTCCTCACTTAGCTTAGAAACACACATCAACAAGGTGACGAAGGTAGCCTATTTCCATCTCAGAAATACAGCCAGACTGCACAACATCATGTCACCCTCTGATGTAGAGAAGCTAATACACATCTTCATCTCATCACGAACTGATTACTGCAAGGCACTGCTCCCTGGCACCCCTGCCTACCTGATTAATCGTCTCCAACGTGTGCAGAATGCGGCTGCTAGAGTCCTCACTCGCACACCCATCCACGATCACATATCCCCAGTACTGATGTTACTCCACTGGTGCCCGGTTAAATACAGGATTAAATTCAAGATCCTTCTCCTCACCTACAAGGCTCTCACCAGCGCTGCTCCGACATACATCCGTGACCTACTTCAGGCAGGCATCCTCAATCCGACCACTCCGATCCTCCAATATGAACTTGCTTCATATGCCTAGAACCTAGATCGCACCTCCGTTCGATGGGTGATAGAACTTTCTCGCGCACTGCTCCCAGACTCTGAAATGCCCTTTCATTGAAGATTCGATCAACTGAGTCTCTGGGAATCTTCAAATCTTTTCTAAAGACTCACTACACAAAGCAATGTTATGTTAATAATTTCCAAAAAGCTGCTCTTTTGCAATTGTCATGTCTATCGCTCTGGTCTCCTTCACGATGTTTCGCCTCTCACGTTGGAGGAATTTTCATCAAGCGGCGTTGGAGACAAAATGTCATGAAGGAGAAAAGACGAGCGATCGAGACGGCTATCCCGAAAGTGCAGCTCTTGGAAGCCATTACTATGACATTGCTTTGCGTAGATCTCTATCTCTTCGCAAAGCAACCAATTCATCCGTAAAGCCTCAGACAAGCTATCCGTTTGTTTATGCGCAGAGATTAACTTGAACTTATAGGATGTGCTTTGGAAATGTAGGATAAAGGACGGCGCAGCGAGTATCGCTGTTGCCTCACAACAAAAAGACCCGGGTTCGGGTTCCTGGCTCGGGTGCCTTTCTGTGCAGAGTTCCCGTTGTTTGGCCCTGTGTCCGCGTGGGTTTTCGCCAGCTATTCCGGTTTCCTCCTACCGTCCAGGCATACTGCTGTCTAGATTAATTGGCCTGCTGAGTAAATCCACCCCCTCCCCCCGACCAAAAAGGGCCCTGCGATGTACTGGCATCACATCATGGGTATAAACTACCTTGCACCCGGTCTGCCGAGATAGGCTCTGGCACCCCGCAACCCTGCACTCGATTAAGGGGGTACTGATACTGACTAACTATATGTAGGATATACTAAGATATGAGAATAGGCTTTGAAAGCATGGTTTATTTCAAACGATGTCAATCAACTGTTGAATGAAGGCCGCGTGGGTTTTCGCCGGGTACTCCGGTTTCCTCCCACAGTCCAAAAGCATGCTCCTGGATAGGTTGATTGGCTCGCAGACTAAAATTGTCCCGCAATGCCCGGCGATGGACTGGCGTCCCGTCGTCGGGTGTATTCCTGCCTTACGCCCTGTGTTTCCGGGATAGGCTCCGGCTCACCGTGACCCTATATAGGATTAAGCGGTTTCAGATAATGAGATGAGAATGAGATGAGGTTCTATTCGAGGGGCGGCACGGTCGATTGACAGCAAGAAGGTCCCGGGTTCGAATCTCGGCTCGGGTGCCTTTCTGTGTGGAGATTGCATGTTCTCCCCGTATCCACGTGGGATTTTCGTCAGGTACTACGGTTTCCTCCTACAGTCCGCAAAATATGCTGCTGCATATGTTAACTGGCTTGCGAATTAAATTGCCCGCAGTGCTCGCTGATGGACTGGCGTCCCATCGTAGGTATATCCCTCCTTGCGCCCTGTGTCTGCCGGGATAGGACTAAGTGGTTTCTGAAAATGAGATGAGGTCCTATTCGAAATCCAGAGCATTTTATTAAAAGCATTGCGGCTTGTAATAAACATATGTAACATTACTGTAATTCTGCAACAAAACATCGAACGTCAACGAGGATGGTCTCGACTTTACCGTGTGTTAAAGCAACAGTTATTAAGATGGTGTGACCTTTTCTTCACAGGACACATTTGCAACAATTTCAATAAGTTGTTATATTTTACATTATTACACATTACTGTTGTCACCGTACATAATAATAATAATATTGCAATGGTCTCAATTATTTACCCAGGAAAAAAACAGATTCTTAATGCGCTGTTTCAGCTGCTCCTGCTCTGCAGTGTTGGCCGAGAACTATTCATGGTTGGTGGGAGGAAACCGTTTTCAGCGCACAAAACTCATCGTGCACACGAGGGGATAACACAAACGCTGCTACCGCGCCCCACCATAGCCCCACGTCTACAACAGTCCAGCATCGCCTGGTCGTTTCCCATATAGCAGTGATATTAAGGAAACGGGGCGGCACGGTGGCCCAGTGGGTAGCGCTGTCGCCTCACAGCAAGAAGGTCCCAGGTTAGAGTCTCGGCTCGGGTACCTATCTGTGTGGAGTTTGCATGTTTTCCCCGTGTCCGCGTGGGTTTTCGTCGGGAACTCCGGTTTCCTCCCACAGTCCAAAAAACATGTTGATGCATAGGGTAATTGGCTTGCAGACTAAATTGCCCTCAGTGCCCGGTGATGGACTGGCGTCCCATCGTGGGTATATCCCTTCCTTGCGCCCCTGTGTCTACCGGGATAGGCTCCAGTTCACCGCGACCCTGTACTAGGACTAAGCGGTTTATGACAATGACATGAGATTAGATTAAGGAGACGTTCACACCCACCACAGAGCTACTGCATGGCTTTTTCGCGGTCGTTCTATTGAGCTCTGCGATGTGATTTCGGATTGCAACGTGAAGTCTTCAACGCGACGCTCGAATAACACGCGACACAACCGGAACACACGCAGGGGGCACTGACTACGTTCCTGTGACGTATTCATGTCAACTGAGGATACAGAGAGATGGACGCAACCCTTACCAAGTTGGACACGGATATAGTTT
>JAZEWT010000005.1:17490937-17516331 GCA_036362905.1 Mordacia mordax
GCTAACCACTGGGCCACCGTGCCGCCCTTCATGAATTGTTCTTTTTGAAATGTTGCATACGCGCCTTCTTTTTGTTGTACTATATAACTTGAATAGTTTCCATGCCGTTGTTGCACTGTTTAACTTTTGTCTGTTATTACATTATTGTGCTGTGCAATTTTGAGTGCTACTGTTAATTTCATGATTTGAGTTGGGGCTTCATCTTTCTACAAGTTGCTGTTGCGAGTTTGCTGATGTGTGCATTCTCAAGTGTTACTGATTATTTTTCTGATTAAGGTTAGAGTTTATTTTTTTTAGAGATTGTTGCCATACGTTTATCTCTCTGATTTGCTGCGTTGTTATTGCGTTGGTCATTTTCAGAGCTTGCAAGCTCACTGGGTACTTTCTGCTTAAATAATGAACATCTATCTATCTGATGATTGCTTCGAAAAACTGCTCTCTCGGGACAGCCGCGTCGATCGCTCCCCCTCTCTCGATTGACGCGGCTATCCCTAGAGAGCAGTATTTACAAGCAATCATCATGCATCGAGCCGAAAAACCCTACATTATTACATCTATCTATCATGGATGATGATGATGATGATAATAATTTAACATGTTAGTGGAAGTTTCCTGTTACATTGCAGTGTACATTACTGAAGACAACAACTATATAACTGAGACTAACATTTGGCACGGGTGGACAAAGTGCTTTATGAGTGTCTATGCATTGTGGGTGCTTGCAGGTGCATACATAGTCTCTTATCGGGAAACGCCGACCTTTTACAACTTTGCTCATTCTATATTTCACGTCTGTCGCAAAAATCACAAAGCTTCCCATACAATTTACATGGAAATTAAGTTGAATGAACTAGATGGCCTAGGTTTGTGCAACACAAGAGCTCATTTATTACAGACATTCTACACAGCTTTTTCAATCCACTGCTGGATGAAGGCTTTCCTACACTGTTGGTCATGGGAGTTACCTGACCATACTTCACCACGCCATTTGGTACAGATTGGTGAATGGGGGGATGCCCAGGATCATTTTAGATACAGCTGACCGCCAATGATTTTAGCCTTTCATTATAGTAGAATTACACCTGGGAATGCGTGCTATATTAAACTTGGTACCAACATTTGGTTTATTATTGTTAACTGTGAAAATATACACTTTTAACGAATTCGTGAGAGAAGTCAGATTCCCTCTTAAACCCAGAAAAGCTATATTTTAATAAAATTACATACATACGCTTGCTCAACCAAAGAGTCGGCTACGGAAAGTAAAACAAAATCAGAAAAAAGAGACCGTTCTGTAAATGAATGTATAATAAAATAAAGACGTTGTTAAGATCACTGGCAGCTTTCAAAGTATTACGAGAAACGATACAGCATATCTGTGCTCACGGTCTTGTTCAATCTGCTACTTGACATTTTCCACTGGCAGAAACAATTACAGGGTTTTAGGAAAAACATTTCTGTAAAACAGACCAGAAAGTTATTAGGGGCAAATTGCAGCATAGAACAACTCACTCTCCTTTTATCTGTATCTCATATCGCCGATATGCAATAAACGGTGTCATTATGGCCTTTATGAGGATTTAATAAATTGAGACGTGCTTTTGGCTGGAAACATATGTCTGCAAGGCTTTATTAAATTTTGTTCCAAAATGTTCTCAACTCTAGAGTCAAGGATAATGTCAGAATACAATATCGCTGATCAACTTGTTAACGTTTTATGTACCAACGCGAAGCTGGTTTTCTTAAGCTGCACATTTCACCATGAGAGTGGTATGCAGAGGATAATTCCAGACATTAATGGAGAAATGGTGAATTAGCTTGAAGGTTTCTTTCAGTAAATATATATTGTAAATCATGATGCTCACATCAGGGTACTTGCTTTTATTGTTAACTATTTTTTCTTTAAAAAAAAACTGTCAAACAACACAAGAATTTGCATGTACCACTAAAAATGCCTTTCATCACTTGTCAAAGGAAACTAACTTTGCTATTTGCCTCCGTTTAAACGGGTAAAGTCTCTTCTTTTTTACATCTGTGTAGCATTATTTCAATCATGATAACCATCCTGATTTTTTTTAACTGTATTCTCTCCAATATCACTATGAGCCACGTGTATTTGCAAGAACACGTGACAGTCATTCTTTTTTTCTCAATGCACAGATTCTCAAGGGAACGCTGAAGAGAGACGAATCCTCATTGTTCACATGCAGCTGTGATTTCGATGAAACGAATCAATTCCTTAGAATGTTTGGTTAACTTTTTTGTGCGCATGTATGACCGCGGTAACATCGCGTGTCAGCCCACCGAGCTCAGTAATACAGTATTATAACACATGCACATACAGGCCGCAGGGCAAGCGGTGTAGGTAAAGCGCATGCTTAGCAGATGAGCGCACACACAAACGGTCACGGGGGTTTCAGAACTCCAGTGGGAACCAGTGATAAGACCCCCATGGCGACCTTTGAACTCTGTTAATGAGGGCCACATTGGTCACAGTGCCCCTTGTGGCTATGGATTTCGCTGATGGAGGGCGGGACCGCCCCAGAGGGTTACTAAAAAGTATCTCCATAGATAATTGCGTTTACAAGGATTTATGCGTTTGAGCTCTTGGTCACTTGCGCCCAAATGAAACACAACTCAATTACATCCCAAAATATACACACATGTAAAGATTATGGATGCTTGAAAGTACGTAAGATTTTATTTATATTATTTTCAGCTAAATTTACATGTATGGTATATTCATTTTGTCAAGCCACTGCTGGGCAAGTCTCCCCACACCATGTTGGTTACGTTGGTTATTTTGCCATACTTCACCAGGCTCGTCAATGCGCAAGGAGTTTCATAATTAATTCAATGCAATTTGCTCTTCCACAACCTCCGGTCAATTCAACTATATTCATTTTGGATAAGGGCACTTCTCTTGTTTTTCGTGTGAGGAGGCTGTTTATGCACTGAAAGGGCAATGGTAATGTTACCAGGAAAATGAGCAACGTACATTTTTAAATTGGGCATATTTGTTTGGAAAAACCTGCCGAATTCTATGCAATTACAGACTTAACACATGTGTTTTGTATACAGTTGAAAATGCAGCATACACGTGTGGCAAGGTAGCAACTGCGTGTAATAACATTTAGATTTCTTTACCTTTCACCAAATAAAAATCAATTTAGAAATTTCAAAACACTAAATTGGTCTTTTCATTAGCTTATAAAAAAAGGGGCTAAGCGAGAGAGATGGAAAAATAATTCTATACCAGTCAATAAACATTACTTTTTTTTCTACCTGGAAATGTGCTGAAATTGCAAAATAACAAGTTAGAGTGAAAGGCAATATCCAACCCATTTGACTGAGCTTTTTAAACACATGTCAAACAAGTCAAAGCGCGACACTCTAATGGAACTGCACGCGTCATTAGCGGGTGGCTCGTGGCTTCACACAGATTCGCTTGTTTGGACCTTGGGAGCAGAACAAAGGAGACAAAGAAACGGGCAATGATTCCCCCTTTGAAACTCGTGGGCTGCCCCCCCGCCTCCTCCCGGTGTTACGCCCGCACATGTGAACGACGGCCAAGGAAAATACCCGCTACCTGCGAGCCACGTGCCAAGAAATCAGGTGACAGTCTTGTGCGACGCTACTGCTGTTTGCCCTAAAAATACTCCACGGCTCCCAGCGCCGGTTGGAAGGAGGAGGCGGAGGGGGCACAGTGGTGCTTCTGTTGGCCCTGCAAGCCAGGTTGCTCACATTCATGAACGTTTAACATCTCAACTTAGCATTCTGGGTGGCACACCGACACACGTTGCGTTTTATTTCTCCCTTCCCTAATTGGTGGGGGCGGGCGGCGGTCTAAAAATGTTCAAATGTTTCATTTTGATTCTGATATGTTGACAAAATTACGACCTATAAAAATTAATTAAAGGCACGCATTTGAAAGGGAAATAAAAACCTGCTGTGCTGTTGTCACATGCGATTGAACGCGAAAACATAATCGGTACACGTCAGCTCTCATTAGTCGCACGTTGTGTGTTTGTGTCTTCTGCTACACTGCACATATAAACCACTAGCACCACCAACTCGGTGAATTGAAATAAAATCAAACCATATGAAAATGCATCTTCAAGTCAGCAAGTTCAGTAACTAAAAAAAACTGCCACGAGGCAACACGCAATAAAAGTGGCACATTTACATAGATAGATGGTTCTTATGGCCGATAATAGTTTGCCCTTATGCTGAATCAACTGAATTCTGCTTTCGTCAACTCAGCAATATGGGCAATTGGCTCAATCTAATATGCTGATTTTTAAACAGAAAAATGCAGGAGGCTTTTGCCCTGGCCAAAATTAAATCCAGCAAACGTGCTTACACTATGGAACACAAGATGTCCATGTTTATCATGTTAGGAGCAATAATGTGTTCACTATGGGAAACAGAACCCAGTGTCGCCTCATTACAAATTGAAAACAGCCCAAGAGTATGATCAGACTTGTGTACAGTTATCCAGAATTGTTGACTGCATTACTTATGCATTATTGCGAAACATGGCTCTCTAAATCCATACTGCGATGTAGGGATACGAAGGTACAGTTTTGAAGTGCAACTCATCTCATTGTCAGAAACCGATTAATCCTCTACAGGGTCGCTGTGAGCCGGAGCCTATCCCGGCAGGCACAGGGCGCAAGGCAGGGATATACCCACGATGAGACGCCGGTCTATCACCGGGCACTGCGGGCAATTTAGTCTGCAAGCCAAATAACATATGCAGCAGCATGTTTTAGGACTGTTGGAGGAAACGCAAGTGCCCGGCGAAAACCCACGCGGACACGGGGAGAGAACTCGCAAACTCCACACAGAAAGGCACCCGAGCCGAGATTCGAACCCGGGCCCTTCTTGCTGTGAGGAGGCGACAGCGCTACCCACTGGGCCACCGCGCCGCCCACTAAACTAAAGCAAATAAATAAATAAATATCCCTTTAATGCCGGATATCAGCGGAAAGGCTTTGACGGTTCATGAAATGACGAGGTCCGAAGGTTTATTACCGACGGCTACTGCACGGCACGTCATCGCTTACAGAACGTACACGGCTACGAATCACAACTGTAATGATGATTGCTTCGAAAAGCTGCTCTCTCGGGACAGCGGAGATGCAGTCTTCCTGAAACGATGTCACATTTGAAAGATTCATAAAGCACATAGGGCGGCGCGGTGGCCCAGTGGTTAGCGCTGTCGCCTCTCAGCAAGAAGGGCCCGGGTTCGAATCTCTCGGCTCGGGTGCCTTTCTGTGTGGAGTTTGCGAGTTCTCTCCACGGCTCGGATTTGTAAAAAAAACTATTTTTCCTGGGGGCGGCGCGGTGGCCCAGTGGTTAGCGCTGTCGCCTCACAGCAAGAAGGTCCCGGGTTCGAATCTCTCGGCTCGGGTGCCTTTCTGTGTGGAGTTTGCATGCTCTCCCCGTGTCCGCGTGGGTTTTCGCCAGGCACTCCGTTTTCCTCCCACAGTCCAAAAAGCATGCTGCTACATAGGTTAATTGGCTCGCAGGCTAAATTGCCCCGCAGTGCCTGGCGATGGACTGGCGTCCCATCGTCGGTATATCCTTGCCTTGCGCCCTGTGTCTGCCGGGATAGGCTCCGGCTTCACCGTGACCCTGTATAGGACTAAGCGGTTTCAGACAATGAGATGAGATGAGATAAAGCACATAAGGCAGCGTAGAGATAAAATCTTTTTTAAAAACCACAAATATTGTCTTTTATTGTTTATAGCTCTTTCTTAATAGCTGACTACGAATTAAATATAACCACATATATTATATTCTTCCTCCTAATGCAGAAGGATGACACAATCTAAATGTCCTGCACCTGAAAGATAGAGGTATTTTGAAAATGATGTCCAGTCTACCACAATAATGTAGAACGTTAATATTTTAATGCGGTATTGTATTGCCTTGTTTTTCGTCTTATACATATTGTTTTCAACAAGAACACAACAATAACGTGAATGAAAGAAAAACACAAACTGCCCCAATCAATATTAATGCTAAAACAATAATGCTACTAATAGACTGATATTTTACACCAATGGCTGATTGCGTTTCTGCTGTACATTTTGTTGACGTACGTTTAAGTCTTCAAATGCAACCATGCCACTATTACTGCATATGCAGAGCAATTTTTGTACATGAAAGTAAATAAAATCTACAAAAATAACAAAAGTATATACACGTAACAGTTATACCTTCATTATTATTTTTATTGAATAGAAGCTTAATTTACTGGTAAACATATTTTATATTCATTGGGCTGCAAACCTAGTATGGACTTTTAATTGCTTCTAAAGTCTGCTCTTTCGCGATAGTCGTATCGAGTGCACCTCCCGTCTGCTTCACGACGTTCGTCTCCCACTTGGAGGCATCCTCAAGCGTCCAGTGGCTGATAATGCCTCGAACGTGGGAGGCGAAACGTCGCGAAGGAGAGTCGGAGTGCTTGATGTGGTTGGCCTGAATGAGCAGCTTTGGGAGAAAATCATCAAGCATCGAGACATGAAAACCTACAGCAGTAATTGTGTACTTTTAAGTCAACAAAATCCATGTTTGTTACAGCACTATTTAAATCAAGGCTTAAAACTAAAATCAGCGTCACTGTCTCAATGTTCGCTTGGTCTATCGCTTTAGAAAAAAAAAGAGAGAATTTCAAAACAGTGTGGATATCCCGTCACGTCAAACTGGAGTTAACGCACTTCACGCTCGCGTCTTAGTCAGCCGCACATCAAGACCTCGACACACATTCCGACACTCGACGCCAGGCCCAGGTAATCTTGAGCATGGAGACGGTGAAGGAAGGTCAAACGACAAAGAGCGCGCTCTCTGACTGCAGCGCCACACCAGCGAGAGCTACCAAAATCCTCATCTTGCCCGCTGTCTTTAAAACACCATTTCTGCCAACGAACATGAATCCCCAAGCAGGCGCTGACACTGACATCTAAGAAGGAATAACGAGGTGGATGGGGGGGGGAGGTCAGACCGGATGTTCCACCAAGTCAGTGGTTTAAACACAGCATAGAGGGATAGCCCGTTGGGGCATCTCTTGTCTTGCCCTCGTGAATTATTTTCTGGATGGTTCTTATAAGATACCTCAGTTAACACTTTTGGAGGTGGCCAGGGGGAGGGGCTCAGAGGTCTTAGCAGTGAGTTTACACCACTGAGAATCATCGGTTCAAATCCATTATCACCGCATTAAATTAAGTTCAGTGCTTAACGTTGCTAAGTTCCATCATCATTATCAATACCCCACTTAATCATGTTTAGGGTCGCGGGGAGTCGGAGCTTATCCCAGCAGACACAGGGCGCAAGGCGGCGCTATACCCAGGATGTGACGCCAGTACATTTCTGGGCACGAGGGGCAATTTTCTCAGCAGGCCAATAAACCTAGGCAGCTGCGTGCTTTTGGGCGGTGGGAGGAACCCGGAGAACCTAGCGAAAACCCACATGGACACTGGGAGCAAACACGCAATCTCCACACAGAAATTAACCCGAGCAGGGAGTCGAACCGGGCTTCTTCCTACTATGAGGCGACAGCGTACTCATTGCGCCACCGTGCCGCATTAAGTTCCAGCTATGAGCATTCAAATAATAGCCTTGCTGCGTGCGACGAACATTGCTCTCATATACCAAGTATGAGAAGGGTAGCATTGCTGTGTGAGAGACTCGAATAGAGGCTTCGCTGCTTGACGTGACACCCATAGTATGATCGGCATGAAATTAAGGGGAAATGACAAGTTGTTAAAATATATATTATTCCGAGAAACTCAACACCTGAGCGGTTATTACAAACTAGGTCTCACAACTTTACTTGGCGCTGTCAAGAGATATGATTCATCGTGATTGCCGAGCGGTGCACCTGCTGCACATATTGTAACGCCTGCCCACCAGATGAAAATCCTCTACTCCATCTCTAGTGATTTGCTGTATGAACGGGTTCATAGGGACAATGATCATAGGTTATGAGTGGTGTGGTGCAGTGAGTAACGCTTGTCACATCACAGGTTAAGAGGGTCACAGGTTCGATGCTGGGCTCGGATGCCTTTCCGTGTGGAGTTTGCGTGTTCTCTCCCCGTGTCTGCATGAGTTTTCGCCTAGAGCTCCGGTTTCCTCGCACCGACCAATGATGCACTTCTGCCTCGGTCAATTGGCTTGGGTCACATCTTTGGTATGGCCCGCCTTGCGCCGTCTGTCTGTCGGGATATCCTTCCACCCCCCTCCTGCAAACCTGCATAGGATTAAGTGGGTACTGATAATGATGATGATCATACACACGTCCACAAACACTTGTACAGAGAGATGTCACTGTCTTGACCGGATGTATTTGTACAGTCTCCATCACTATAATTGCATGGCAAGTGATCCACTTATTTAAGCCTATCAAACAATGTGTACACTATTATGTTACCACAATTTTATAATGTCATATCATCATGATAAATATTACAGACATTGCATTAAAACGACTCATTGTAAGTTGGTCCCAGTGGAACATGCTAAGAGAAGTTTGTTAATAGGAAGATGTTTTGTTGGCATCGCAAAACTAAACGAAATATCTGCATAAAGCTCTGCTAATAAAACACCCAAATGTGAAGAAACAACGAAACAAAAATACATATAGAAAAAAACCCAATTAATCGGAGGAAAATGGTGGTTATTTATCTAAATGTTGCTTGGTTTTCTTAGCCGATTTCAAGGCCTTTTAAAAAGTCAATGAAGTGTGAAATCAATTGGACAGCTGTTTATATAAGGTGGAGGCTGATCCAGGCACTTTCCACAAAAGCCCTTGATGGTGATCAAGATAAAAGCCCTTCTTGATAATAATCTCTTTTGTGGGTGAAGGATAAAGGAGGTAAAAATGAAGGCAGGCGTTCTGTTCTTTAATCGCGAAATTATTTTGGCTGCAAAATAATCCGTGCATTTTTTTATTGTGTAAGTGTGCTTAAGCTGTCATTACACTCTCCGAAGTTCCGCTCACATTACGTTGCTCAGTTTTATCTTGGTGTGTTTGTATTACCGTGTGGATTAAATTTTTAATCAGTTTTAAAACTATGCCAATTTAACATATTTATAATGTACACTTTGCAATAATGCCCACCGCACATTTGGATTTCATTAATGGTACAGCGACGTTTGCACAAGTTAAGGGGAATTTATGTAATCTAAAACAATTGCGACATCTAATTCGGTGAAATGCTTGTAATGTGAGATGTAGAGTACACATTTGTAAAATACACGTATGTATCCAGTTCTATTGTGATAGTGAGGCGAGGGGGGGGGGGCTCTGTTTAGTATTTAACTTTTTCTTACAGATTGTTTAACATCATTCACTGTACTCCTCCCCACGCCTGAGCACGTCTGCCCTCCCCTTTAAACAAAGGCAAGCTATAAGATTGTCCCAACATATTAGAAACACAGCAGATCACGCATCTGTCTGTGCTGCTAATAGCAAATTAATAAATATGCGACCTGTCTAGGAGTCCACTTTATAGGGGCGCTGCCCTGCCACACGTTAGCGGCGTAGTTACATCGAGGTACAGGCGAATGTTCAAATTCTCCTTGGCTGTAGGCGAGATCGCAGATGAAATCCCCAAAGCTAAAACCCACAACTTCATCACAGATAGTCTATCGTGACCATAATCGCAGCAAAAATGTACATAACTCCTGGCTGCTGACTGGGAACCAAGCTTAGTTCTCCTGCACTACTCGGTTGTAAGTTTGTGTCATCATTCGCCTCATTTCTGAACGGAAAAAAACCCCGTGATCAATTATAAGATTGTATGTCCATGTTACGCGTGTCTCTAATACATGTCTTTTAAAAGTTGCGGTGACACTTCGACACTCAGAGTGGCTTTACCCCTGTCTCGCATAGGAAGCCTAAAGACAACCATCATTTTGCAAAAAACATGGCAGGGACACACACTTAATAACCACTCTGCTCTTCTCAGCATCAGTACGCTCCCCCTCTTTTTTCTGTCTTAAATGAAAAACAGATGTTCAACCACCCAAGAGGACCTCTTGAAGAAATCCAGATGATATACACATATAAAGGGAATGGTTTTTTTTTGCAGTAGCCACTGTGGCTGTGAATTTCTAGCAAAGTCACGTTCTATAGCAATAAGAATGAGTTCTACTCTTTTTTTTACAATTCGCCACAAAGGAGAAGGTGAAGGTTAGGGGTGAGGTGGAGGCGTCGCTCTGCGTGGGGTTTGGGGGGAGGGGGTTTGGCGAGAGAGGGCGCTGCACGATGACCTGAAAAATCACTCAGTCGTTAAGGTAGCTCTGAGGGACGTCTACCGATCTGCATTACTTTCACAAAGGCAAAGCGAACACTCATTATTATCCTGCACGGCTTGCGAAACGAGAAAGGACAATGATTGTGCGATACTTAAGTTGGGAATTGCTTTCCAAGGCTGAATCGCATTGTCGAGCGCTCCCTCCACCTCCTTCGCGATGTTTTTTTTCCCTCCCAAGTTGGAAGCATCTTCAGGCGTTTCGAGTGAAGTTGAAAGTTCAGAGATGGGGGAACACTCGACGCGGCTATCCTGAAAGAGTAGCTTCTTTGGAAAGCAAATTCTTATACATCAGTAGAATACTCCATTTCTTTGCCAAAGAGGACGTTTTCATAAATGTGAAATGCAGACACACCTTGAATGCGCAAAAAAAGTTTAAACACAAATTGAATATCCACACGTCCAGAAGTTAATCATCATCAAACAATTGCAGGATTAAGGAATTCCCACGTTGTCACCACCCTTCCACGGCCCACGATCCCATAAACCATTTCGCTCATGTACATGCGCTAATCTCATCATCACTCCATCTCTGTGGTCATCGTTTATTAGGCATAGCCCCTCCTTTGGCTGCCATTCTCTAACCAGTGTCGTCCATCAGTCATTATCACATCTAAAAATGTGTCCTTTACACAATTTCCATCAACATTTTACGACTCATAAAAATAAACACTCATTATTACTATCATTTTCGGGAATACAATTACTGAGCTGTAAGCTCAAAAGGTAACGCTGCTCTCTCGGGACAGCCGCGTCGATCGCTCCCTCTCCTCTCCTCGCGACGTACCAACACTTCTTTTGCGGAAAATGCGTACAACACTTCTTTTGCGGAAAATAAATCTTGAACCAACTATGAATTTTTTTCCATCACATGAATACAAGACGCAAGCCGAAAATTATTCATCCTAACTATTATCAACTCATTGTCATTTAATATTCCAGTGAGGCTGTTATCCCTCCCTCCCTGTCATGCGCAATTAAAATGTGCTTTAAAAATATGCAAATAAAAGCAACACATTTAATTGAAATACAACAAAAAGAAAATTCCGTGTAGTCATTTGCAATTTCAGCACGCATTGAGAAATTAAATAACTTGAATATGGTGTATTTTCCAAAAGAAAACAAAAAAATCTGCTCAGGTATTGAACTCAAATACGGGTTTCAGTTTGATACTGCATAATCTTAGCAACGCTTATAAGCCAGCCTCTATGAGGTCAGAAAAATTTGGTGAAAAATCAAGAAAGGCTCTTTTTACCATTAGTGTTTAGGTTGGGGAGGGGATGGGGTGGGGCGGTGTTGAACGGGGGAGGGACCGAGCGGGCCCGCACTACCACCAAGGTAAGCAGTGTATCATGTGCGGCTACCGCATAAAAGCCGCCTGTATGTTTGCGCTGGCCCGTGGACTCTCTGCGGCGCACACGCCGCCTTCAATCAGCACGGTGGAAACCGGGCAAATGTAAACACGGCCCAGCAGAAGCCCATGACATCAAGCGGACAGGTTATTTATATTGTTACAATATCACCACCATCACCATTATTACGATTCGCTGGAATCCAATTTAAATGTACTCTTAAGCATCAGGATTTACTTTGCAAGGATTCTCGCATGACACAATATAGTTGCAATTTACGTGGGTATTCAACGCAATGTGATCTAAAGATGTAGAACTGTGAGAGATCTATGTAAATCACAGGGTCAGTCTTAGGCAGAAGAAAAAATGAAGGTCTTGAGCTTGGAGTTGAACACGGGCAGGAAGTCCACAGCACGGATGGCTGGAGAAGGAGGTTCCAGAATGTGAGGATGGCAGAGAATAGGAGTTACCTCCCAGAAAGCGAAGGTTAAATTGGGTCATTGATAGGAGCCCCGTGGTTCCCGCAGTAGATGGCCCAAGAAGGGTGTGGAGTCAGATACGAGTGGACAGGTAGGCCGAGACAAGTGAACAGTGCATCTCGATGATAATGATGGAGGCATCTTTGGAGGTCATCCAGCGCAATCTTGGCACCCAGTGGCAGGATTACCATATAGGGCGGCGCAGTGGCGCAGTGGTTAGCGCTGACGCCTCACAGCAAGAAGGTCCCGGGTTCGAGTCTCTCGGCTCGGGTGCCTTTCTGTGTGGAGTTTGCATGCTCTCCCCGTGTCCGCGTGGGTTTTCGCCGGGCACTCCGGTTTCCTCCCACAGTCCAAAAAAAAAGCATGCTGCTACATAGGTTCATTGGCTCGCAGGCTAAATTGCCCCGCAGTGCCTGGCGATGGACTGGCGTCCCATCGTCGGTATATCCTTGCCTTGCGCCCTGTGCCTGCCGGGATAGGCTCCGGCTTCCCCGTGACCCTGGAAAGGACTAAGCGGTTTCAGACAATGAGATGAGAATAACAAATACTGTACAATGTAAACAAGCAAACACTATACAATGTACTCTTGTATACACCTTGAATCCTCCAAACATAGGCTCATTTCTCGGTGTGCATATGTGTTTGCACCCCTGCATGCTTATGATTGTTTCCGTGTTTGAACCGATGTTGGGCCACCTTCTAGGTCGACTTAGCCTCAAGTGAGTTCTCTACCTGGTGCAGTGTGTAAACACCGTCACTGAGGAGACAACGGCCGCCGGCTGTGCTGTTGGCCACCTAGTCCTTGTGCCAGCCAACTTGAAAACATGCTCCTTTATCATCATTATCAATACCAGCTGATTGCGGTACAGGGTTGAGAGAGGGTGGAGCCTATCCTGGGAGACAGAGGGCGCAAGGTGGGGCTATACTCAGGATATGATGCCACGACATCGCAGGGCACTGGGGGAAATTTACTCAGCAGGCCAAATAACCTAGGTAGCATCGTGTCTTTGGACGGTGGGAGGAAACAGGCGTACTCGGCAAAAGTCGTCACTTGCTCCAAAAGTCCACAAAAAACGATACGGGTAATTGTTGTATGTGTGTGTGTCTATGACACTCAACAGAGTCAGGTTTCATGAAATAACTGTGTAGAAAATGTGTCATGGTCAACATAAAATGCAGCCTCCACGTTATTTTCTAGCACAGTCCCCAAAATACAAACACCTGTATCAGCAGGACAGTGTGGTCTTTTATAAGTCTCACATAATGAGACCCAGAGCAAAAATGACACCACGAACAAGATTATAAGAACACGACATACATTGCAATATAATAATATAAATTGCTTACAATGAGGGATGTATTCCATGAACAGGGAGTAGAATGCTTATTTTCCGAAACGTTCATGCTTACGACTAGCAGCTTGTGATGTATTATTATTTCGTTTCAAACTGTCAGAGCATATCACACGTAACCTGATGTTCTTGCATTTATACGTAAAACTGGAGATCAAACAAAGCGTTGGGTTGGCACTAAAATGTAAATGCGATTCATCATGAGGTTGTTTTGTTAAATAATCACCTTCTGTTATTGCAAAATGAAGAAACGTTGCTTTTTCTAAATAGCCTTTATTATTTTAAAATACATATCCATTTGAAATGATATACGATTTCAATATCAGTGTATATATATATATATACCAAAATGTAATTTTTATAGTTAGAAATATTTAGAAATATAACTTTAATTGCAATTCGACAACAGTTACTGCCATTAAATTTGACCCGTAAAAATGTAACGGCTAAATTTGATTAAAACCAGCCAATCAAAGCAGCAGGGTTGATTGCTATGAAATGCAATCAGTCCTCTAATCACAACGAAGAGGTGAGGTATCCCTCCACAAAGCTGCCAAATGTCATTTATATTTTACATACATGACAAACAAAACAATCTTAACAGACAGAACAAGAATACACATTCCACTATGAGTCACGCACCAGATGAAAAAAACAGCATTGTATTTCATTGACATGTATATGTTGCAAAGATTAGACATCGCACATGTTTTAATGATTAGTTGTGTACTTTCTGTTAATTATAGCAAAATAAACTTCAGTCTTTTTATTCAAAATAGTTGGTTGTAATGCATTTCAGCCTTCCATCACAATCACCGATATTGTTACACACAAGATGATTGCTTCGAAAAGCGGCTCTTTAAGTACAGCCGTGTCGAGCGCTCCTCCTCTCTCCTTCACCACGTTTCGCCTCCCACGTTGGAGGCATCCTCAGCGGGGTGCTGTAACGGAGTGGAATAATCTTACTCGAGGGCGGCACGGTAGCCCAGTGGGTAGCGCTGTCGCCTCACAGCAAGAAGGACTCGGTTTCGATTCTGGGCTCGGGTGCCTTTCTGTGTGGAGTTTGCATGCTCTCCCCGTGTCCGCGTGGGTTTTTGCCGGGCACTCCGGTTTCCTCCCACAGTGCAAAAAACATGTTGCTGCATGGGTTAATTGGCTTGTAGACTAAATTGCCCGCAGTGCCCGGTGATGAACTGGCGTCCGATCGTGGGTATGTCCCTGCCTTGCGCCCTGTGTCTGCCAGGATAGGCTCCGGCTCACCGCGACACTGTACCGGACTAAGCGGTTTCTGACGATGAGATGAGATGAGAATGTCTACGGTATAATCTGAAATCCCTCAGCACCACCTTCTGTTCCCCGAGACCACCAGCTTGAGAGATTGACCCACTTGGCTATGACACCAGTTACGATTCTCCCACCTGCTGCATCCTTCCTGGCCAAATTAGATTGTAAGCATACCACACACTTTTCACACATCATTACAATGAAGCACATTCAATGGCATCACCAAATTTCTCGTGGTCAATAACACCCTTTTGTAATACGTGACGATTCGGAAAATTACCCTTCTTCATTCCTAGCGACACTTTGATAATGTGTTGTGGTCATTGCAGCATATTGTATTTAACAATTATGGGTTGCAGGAGTTTTAGGCCAGGTGGCCAAGCAAACACAAGCGAGCTTAGTAGTCATGGCACGCTGTTGACCTGTGCATGCTCAGAAACATTGCTTCCTTCTTTTCTTTGGTTTAATAATTATTTAATTTGATGTCTTTCATTGATTTCAAATCATTATTTTACTTCATTTATCTAATCTGATGTTGTTGTCGACGTGCCGTTCTCTCCGCAGCTCTGTGCAGTGCTTTGTGACTCTCAGAGAGAAGGGCTTTAGAAATTCCATTATTAATATTATTATATGAACATGGTTTAATTACACATATTTATTATTGTTTTAAAAATACTTATTGTGTCTTGTTTTAGAAAATGTTGGCGTAATAAAAGGAATATATGGTCTTCCATTCATGTGTCCACTTAAACATTCAAAACAAATTTAGAAAATCAGCTTGTGGAATTTCCAAACTTATGTAACCCTGCACCGTTTTGTTCAAGCAATAACATTCTGGACTGGTTTCAACCTTCTGGAGCTCATCAGTAGTCAAACTTGTACTACAAAAACAGTCAGGTTAGTCGATGTTAATGACATGTGCTCTCCATCTACATGATGTGGTCCTGTTTAGTACAAGTAGCAATACAGTCAGAAGAAAAACATTATTCACTATTATGGAACATAATCGGTAATGAAATAAAAAAAACTGCCAACATACTTATGGGGGCGGCACGGTGGCCCAGTGGGTAGCGCTTTCGCCTCACAGTAAGAAGGTCTCGGGTTCGAATCTTGGCTCGGGTGCCTTTCTGTGTGGAGTTTGCATGCTCTCCCCGTGTCCGCGTGGGTTTTTGCCGGGCACTCCGGTTTCCTCCCACAGTCCAAAAAACATGCTGCTGCATTGGTTTAATTGGCTTGGAGACTAAATTCCTCGCAGTACCCGGTGATGGACTGGCGTCCCATCGTGGGTATATGCCTGCCTTGCGCCCTATGTCTGTGCGGGATAGGCTCCGGCTCATCGTGACCCTGTACAGGACTAAGCGTTTTCTGACAATGAGATGAGATCAACATACTTATGGTCTATTTTTCACTGTTAACATACTGGACAGAGACTGTTACATTAATGGCATGTGATTTATTTCTTCATGTAATATCTATGCTGAAATGGCTATACATTTCTTACTTACTTTACGTGTATAGTTATTTATTGCTACGTGAATATTTGATAAAGTACTTGAGTCTGATTCTCAACGTTCCACATGTAATGGTGCAAATTCACCTTAGTTTTAGTTACTGTTCTTGTTCACATTTGTGATTCTAATTCCGTTTCTGACCCCTTACGGATTTTGAAACCAAACGTAGGATTTAACCCAGGTCACCCTTGCGAATGAATGCTTGCTTCGTGCCATCACCACAGATTGTTTCCAGCTTCTGGTGAAACGAACCTTTACTCCTAATATAGTAAAAAATATTAGCTAAGATTAAAATAAGAGAACAGCGCTGCCGAAAGTGAAACAGTTTAGCAATGAACAAAGCTGCCTATCTATATACTTACTGCTCACACCTCCACTGCCTCCGTCTAATTCTCGTGTTCTCTCGTGTTCCCTCGTGTTCCCTCTCTCCCTTCCACACCGCACGAAGCCAATCCACCCCACAATGTTCCTAATTAGAATTCCACTAAGATCTGCTAGGTTTCTCCTTCCCTAGTCAGCCTATCCACAAAAACCTTGAGAAATGTTAATCTTCATTTTAATCTCTACGTGGGTTCCATGCTTTGTAAGGTTTTTTAAAACATATGTTAAAACACTGTATTGATAACAATAATATCAAGGCTAAAGAGACGCTCCTTTGCATCAGTCGGGTAACCCTGGCGACTCATGATTAGCTGGCCCTTCTGAGATCATGATTCGAATCTAGGCAGACACCTCTGATTAATCCAGATCCTCAGGTGTAGTGAATTGATGGTATAATAATTGTCGCCAATGAATAGGTTTTGTCACATAATTCAGCAACGTTTCAGCTCTGAGACTTAAAACATTTAATGTGATTTACATGAACTATAGATTCCTTGAAGTCAATATCAATTTTGTAGCTTCAAGTGAGGCTCATGAAGTGACCTCAGAAGAAGTTCTCTGACATCATCTTCCGGAGCCATTCTGACACAGGGTAGTGCACTGCTAGCTGCACAGTTCCGAATGGACATATATGTATCTAGCGACATGATGCTGGTGGCACAATGAGAATACATTTGTGAAAAAGTAAGAAGTAATATGCTTTTTTGAAAAGAATGTCTGTGACGACAATGATACGTTTACATTAACAGATTTAAATCTCTGGATAGTGCTGGTGACATCCGTATACTTAATATAATTTAATACTCGTGTTATTTTTGGGATCAGGCGTCATGGTTGGCATATTGTAGATCAAGTGCTAGGATTTCCAAATACAATGTTGTCCATATGACGGTGTGTGGCCACAATGAGGAAAAGCTGTTATCGAGGAGGTGAGGTGATGTGCCTTTGGCAGGTAAGACGCTAATGACCTCTGAGAGCTGGATCATGGACAAGTGCCACAACAAATCTGTTTTCAACACCTCCTCCTTATCACAACCCAGCTTACATTTGCAGTAGAGGCCTCGGTGATATCTTTTTTTTAGTTTCAACATTTATTTTTTTCATTTTGACCCCACTTTTTGTTTTGCCAATGGTCATCAAATTTGCTTGACAAACCAAGAAGATAGTTCGATAAAACTTCACATTTTTGACCTTTGGTTTGAAAAAATAATTAAACAAAGAGTGAACTTTCATCGTTAAAACCTGTTAAAGTCTACAAGGAAGACTCCTTTTGACATCTGTTAGCGTCATGTAAAAAGCCTTTTGGTAAATGCTTTCACAGTGGAGCGAGCAGTAGTCTAAACAAACCTGTCAGACAGCCTTGTCTGAGGAAGCTGTCCACTGAGGCATTTGGGACAATATTTTGACTTGCCACCTATAAACATATGGCTAAAATGTGCCGTTGCTAGGGAATGTGAGAATCTTTCCTGCTTGGAAAGCTATGTGGAATCGTGTAGACGAGGGCAGGAAGTTCGTATTAGTAGTAAACTTGGATTTTTTTGTGAATTTCAATTGGAATTTGCCAAAAATAAAACCTAAATTTGGATTTGACTAAAAAAGACACAGTGGTTTCTGACTCAACTCGTGGTCATCTCCTGTTTACAGCCTAGAGCCAGTAGTGGAAGTTACACATTCCTATGGCAAGGAAACCACTGGTCACTTTTCCACAAAGTTGTATATTGTGCGTTATATATTTAGTCTGAATTTCCAATACGGCTAGTAAACTGTGGTGAATGTGGTAAAGAATTGATCTCGGGTCACCAGGTTGATAGCAGTCAACTAACAACCACACCACCTTTCCATCGCATTATTTTGTAATAACTAATAGTTGACAGGACTAACTAAATACTAATATTATACAATCTTTTATGCTGTACAAAAAACACCAGTGATTTTTTTCAAGCATAGATATGTATACTTAATCAACTAATTAAACACACCATGCATTTTAAAGTATACAAATAAGTGATTGCCTTCTAATGGACCAAGATAAACACTTTAATATTTTTTGAGAACGGAAATAATTTGCAGTTGCTGTCAATGTGACAAGCTGCCCGTAGGCACTCCCCTGGTTTTTGTTGCGAGAGACAGACACCTGGAAAGTTACCGCATGTCTCTACCCTGTGGCCAGAAAACCCAACTTGCTTCCTGCCAAGCCCTGCATTTGATAAAGGGGGACACGAAGACATCAATACTTTACAAATTAATGCGTTCCCACACTTAAAGCAGGTGAAATTTGTCACCAAAAACATGTCAAGGCAAAAAACTCGGGTGCTCTTGTCAGTTTCCCATGGAGTGTGGTCTGAATGGATTAGTGCATAAGCAACTTAGTACGTTTCCTTGACATCATAGCATTAGATTATGGGATATAGATATGATGGCAAGTCTTAGTGCAATATAATTAATTTCCTTGCGAAACGTATATCTAATGGGATGTAACCTTCAGCTAGTATAAAACAAGTGCATGCAGAATAGTGGCTTTGCATATCAGTATGCAATGTTTTAATTATCCCTGGTTTTGTCAAGCAGCAGCTATGATCTCTTCAGTGCGATATGAAGATCTCTCCCCTCGTCGTGGCCATCTGTCACGATCTCGCGATATAACGATCCAACCGACACCTGCACACCAGATGACTTTACCACTGCTCCTTCACACGGTGTGCGGAACAGCACATACAGTTTAGTACAAGGCTAAAATCATCCGACTGCAGTGACACATACGCCCTCGCTATTTACAACACACCACGGTTTCATTTGCAGCAGTGTGCAGGCCCTCAATCGTTCGAGACGCAATGTGGCTGCATTAGACATCTTGCTGCCTTGCATGCTCGTGTTGTCAGAACACTATCGGGTCCATCGCTCGCGCGGGGTCACGACACCGTCAAACATTTAGCCGCTTCAATCTCGGACCGAGTGACAGCGGAGCTTTCCCGAAAGCCCTCGAACGTGGGCGAATTCTCATTACCGCGGTGCATGCATAAGCACGGCCGAGCTGCGGGGGCCTCATCGCGCGTTCTGCTGGAGTGTGTGTGTGTGTGTGTCTGTGTTGGTGACCCCGGGGGAAGTAGTATTTGCTTGCCTTTTTAATGCATGCCTGCGCACAGGTAAGCGCACACGAGAACTGCTGGAGTGCGTGCGCCAAGAGAGCCACTGCGAGATATCCCTGAGAAGCACCTATCGTCTTGCTCGCTTTCAAAGCACCTTCAAATGAAATTGGTTACCCTGGGAACAAATGCATCACCCGAGGAACTTAGACGAATGAAGGGAGGCCTCGAGTGGAGGGAAACGGGAGGCCCTGTAAGCAGATCTCGACTGTGGCCGCACACCATGGCACTTTTGCCGTGCCACGCTTGCTCCATGTGACAGCCTCCCCGCAGCCCACACTCCGTCACAGTAATTACAGTGGCTGTGACTTCAAAGCAGGTGAACTTAAGTCGGATTTGTCAGATATGATGCTTTTCCACGACTGAAATGTGATTAGTGGATCAATAGGATTAAGCATTTGCATTAAACATCGGACACTGGGGACATCAGGCTTGATTTAGGGCAGTAACAATGGTCACCGCTTTTTTCATTTGCGGATGAAAGTGGCAATTTTAAGACTTTTAAGACTATCCCAAACATGATGCATTTCGTTAACAAGAACATATATGCACATTGTTTCTACATAGTGTGCATTTAAATTCGTCTATAGGATATAATTCTACAGTCAGTATCTTGAGACATAGTTACATTTAAATCATTTAGAAATCCAGACTGCAACTCCAATTCTTAGAGGTTTCTAACAATTGCAGTTGTATATACATCATGTTCCCTCTTAGAGGTTTGACTTTTAAACTTTAAGATGATTGTACGCTCTACTCTGAAGGATCTTTTTAGAAAAAACAGTGTCGTAGAGTTGTCTACAGTTAGTCATGTACCCGGAAACATTGGTACGACATAACGCTTCTTTAAGTCATTGTCCACAAACATAATAATAACAATTGCACCTGTAGAGCGCTTTCCACCCGACGGTCACAAAGCGCTGAAGACATGCACAATGTACCATTGCAGAACATAGATGTGTTTTTTTAAATGAAGAACGTTAATCTAGCCTCTGCGTGCACGATGAAACGTTTATCGGTGTTTCACAGTGCTACGTTCAACTCGAAGGCATTTCATGTCAAACGGACGAATGTAACATTGTTTTGGTTTTTCCGTTTGCGCAGCATTCACTCATTATTTCACTGACCAGCCAATGCCACTCTCCACAGCTGCTCCTCCATCCAAACTCACCATTCCTCCGACTCACCCCTCACAACCCTCCCCCCTTCAAAAAAAAACCCGACCCACGCCACCCTTCGGAGGAGGAACAGCAGCAACCATCACGGAGATCAGTCGTTACGGTGATTACACGGTCAGGTACAATGGGCCACGGTCACAAGCAATTAAAGGGACGCTGAAAGAAACCGTCACATTATCTGCTCGCGTTTCGCCGCTCCTTAGTCATTAGCCGCGCTGGAGGAATGCGGCAGGAGTTCAAGGTACTGCTGACCTGCCTGTGATTTATACTGCACCCTTCAGAGCCCATCTCTTGTAGATCAGCATTTGGCATCTACAATTTGTAAATGGAATCCGTGTTGGGTTTTTTATTCTTCTCATTTTTAGCCTTGTGAAGTTAGGCAAAAGGATTTCGAAATCAGTAAGAACTCAGATTTGCCCATTTATTACGTTTTTCTTTTTAAAACCAGTCATTTCGTGTTGAAATGAGGAATGAGGCAGTCATCATATTGTGTTAATGAAAACCAATTTTCCAAAACTGTTCTTTCGGGATAGCCTTGAGGAGGACCCTTTCCCCTCCCACGTTGAACTCTGCCCCCAACGCAGGGGGTGAAACGTCGCGAAGAAGAAAGTGGACCACTCGACACGGCGATCCCAACAAGCCATGAAAAACCTACATCAGTATATCTTCTGTGTATGTCCCTGAGCCAGTGTTGAACATTCCACATTCCTATTTTGGGGGAAAGTCTGTCCATAGGACATCTACTGTTAACTGCCACATACTTACAGCCTTCTGATTAAGAACAACTCTCTGTCGATGAGTGACCTGGGAGTATTGTATATTTACTCTTTCGATATTTGTGCCTGTGTTCACTGCAGGTATAATTTATCTAAAATGTGTGGTGATTATGTCAATGTAGTGTTACGTGTTAAAATAATTATCGAACATGTGTGATGATTTAACACACTTTAAATGGAGGTAATTAGTGAGTTTAAGGTAAAATTTATATACACTGTTTTGCAACAAATCTGACATTATAACTTTACCATACTTACTGATGCCCAAGTAAATAGTATCGCATTTGAAGATTTTACGAAAAACGCAAAGTTGTTAATGACGAAAATGCACAATGTCATGACGTCAGCAGCACATCACTTATTTGGATCGCAGAAAAAAAACATAGCTTCTCCTTTTTTACACTCCAAGCAAAACGCAGCCCGAGTTCAAGCCTGCCAAATAATCTTTATTCCTCATGCCAGCTGAGTTCAGATTAAATCAATCAGCCACCGGAGGCTCTGCTGTGATTCTCCTGACTGCAGGAAACGTGGATACTCAATATTTAATGAGAATTAAAGGGGGAATAAACATAACAGCGCACAAAAGTAGAGACGAAAACAAACTGTGGCACTAACCGTGTAAATGTTCAGTATTCAATCTCTGCTTTAAAATATAACAAACATGGCAAGAACCATCTTGCAGCAGTCCCCAGAGACGTGCTTTGTATTATTCAGCTACGCGTACCATGAGCAAAGCAGATTTTCCACTCTAAATAGGCTTTCTTTCAGCCTTGGCTCAAACAGGGCTTAATATGAAGGACATAATTCTCCCAGGGCAGCAGCCAAGTTACCCAGACAATGGCTTCATAATAATGTAAGGACAAATTTAATATCCTTCTTTGTCCTCTTTTTCACAACAAGTTTTATTTAACTCCATCCGATGTGAAGAAAAATAGGCATATGGGTTCTATAAATCATATAAGGTGTTCTATTCGTGTACATGCTATCCACTTACAAAAGCAAAAGCGCTACCCTACCACCCAGAGTGTCAGGTAATAAACGGTTTAACAATTCGCAAATCCTTTAGACTGGTGTCTTTTCTGTTCTTTATATCAAAGCAAGATTAATATGCTGTCTCTGCACTCCTGCAGGTGTGAGATGGGGAAATAACGTGCATTACTCAACGCGTGGAAAGCCGCATGGTATGTGGTGGCATTTGAAGAATGTAAATTTTCAACACGAGGAATTAAAATGGGAAATCTGACCATCCATTAATACCAAATTCAATACCACACCTGCTTGCTTGTAGACTGCCTAAGAAAGCTATGAAACACCCACAAATCATTCCAATGGTAATTTAATCTTCCAAAGTGATTCTTACTCAAAAATAAACCTAATACATTAAGCTTATGTGTTTACCACGTGAATTTGCAATTGAGCAAGAGCATACCCCCACCTCTGTCGGCAACTTTATACTGCGCTTGCCAGACCACTGTAGTTCTAGTCAGGCCAGGCTGCTTAAAAAAAAATCATTCAAAGCATTTTCGCTTTGTAAGCCCGTAACCGGACCAAGCTGGGCTGTATTCGAGCAGTGCCCATCAGGTTCAGAGGTTGTAACCCAAAGAGGGCACAGAACCCTCCCCGGCGGCCAATTCTATGGATAACAATTGATTTGTGTGACGTCAAGTTGGCGAGTGCAAATGTGACCCCGCGTAGACTAGACCAAGGCTGCTCGGGCCAAATCGATTACGGCTGGCAATGATTAATGCCGTCTGCACGTGTACAGTAAGTGGAGACCTGCACGCAGGACTCAACATCAAGTTAAAAGTGTTCATGTGCATACGCGAGTTTTGCTGCCACTTACTCTGGCTGGTGGCCTTGAGCCACTGGTGGAAATTCCTAATTCTTTTGGCAGTGGCTAATAACGCAACTCTTGTTGACTTTGCTGCAGGTACTCATTGCCTCAACATTGGAGGGACATTTTGTAGTTGACGTTTAACACATTAGAAGTACATTGGTGAGAAAAAGATTGCGAATACTTTTGAAGTTTTTGTAATTCTGCATAAATTTGACCTAATATGTGATCAGCTCTTCATATAAGTCCAAATAATACATAAAGAGAACCTAATTTATTTATTAATTGAGCAAATTGATGTAACATTAAATTTCTTTATCGAAATAAGTATGGGAACCTTTACTTTCAGTAATTGGTGGCACCCCCTTCAGCAGCAATAACTTCAGACAAGTGTTTCTTGTAACTGTTGATTAGTCCTGCACATCAGTTTGGAGGAATTTTGACGCCATTCCTTCTTATATGACTGCTTCACCTCAAAGATATTTGTGGGGTTTCTTACATGAAATGCTCGGCTCAGGTTCTGCCACAACATTTCAATTGGGCTAAGGTGTGGACTTTTATTTAGCCATTCCAAAACGTGAAATCCCTTCTGTTTCAGCCATTCTGTTGTATATTTACTTGTGTGTTCAGCATCATTGTCTTGCTGCATGCTCCGCTTTGTGTTGAGCTTCAGTTCATGGACGGATGCCTTAACATTACCCTGTAGAATTTACTGGTACAATCCAGAATTCGTGGTTCCATCAACAATGGCAAGCCACTCAGGTCCTGAGGCAGCAAAGCAGCTCCAAGCCATGATCTCAGACCATGAGGTGGGCTGAGTTTCTTATGTAGGAATGCAACGTTTGGTTTTCACTATACATAACGTTTCTCATTTAACCCAAAAAATTCCACTTTAGACTCATCTGTCCACAAAACATCTTCCAAAAGCCTTCCAAGCCATCCAGGTGGCCACTGGTAAACTTGAGATGGACGGCAATATTCTTTTTGGAGAGCAGTGGGATTCTCCGTGCTATCGTCCCATGTACAGCATCTTTGTTCAGTGCTTTCCTGGTAGTTGACTCATGAACGCTGACATTAGCCAAGGCAATAGAGGCCTGCAGATCCTTAGACATTATCCTGGGGTTCTCTGTGACCTCCTGGATTATTGAATACCTTTCCCTTCAAGTGATTTTCGTTGGGTGGCTGCTCCTGGAAAGTGTAGCAACGGTGTTGAGTTTTTGTTTTTTACAAATTATACACTGCCTGACAGTGTATTAGCGAAGCCCAATATCTCTAGAAATATTTTATAACCTAGACCAATGATCATCGACAACTTTTTTTCTGAGTTCCTCAGAAACCCCTTTTGATTGGAGCATGACACGCTCCCACAAACCTGTGCGGTGACGATCAGACTGAAGGTGACGAGAAAACTTTGTTTTTTCATATAGGGCAGGGCCATACAAACTCACTCCTGATTGTCATCCCATTGATTGAAATTACTGGACACTAATTACCCTCTTAATTGAGCTGATTATTCTAGATGTTCATGTACTTTTTCGGACAAAGAAATTCACAGTTCGTTTTTCTCACTAAATAAAATGTCGATATTTTTGCGTGCTATTTGTTTAAGCAGCATCTCTTTATCTATTTTCAGGACTTAGATGAGTATCCAATCACATTTTAGGTGAAATGTATGCAGAAATATAAAAAATTAAGAATTCACGATATTTTTTTCTCACCAATATATGTGATAAAAGTAAATATGCTGATTTTTACGTACGGTATTGATGCCAATGATGAATA
>JAZEWT010000005.1:17562128-17574904 GCA_036362905.1 Mordacia mordax
CAGATAATGAGATGAGATGAGATAATGAGATGAGATAAGACGTGTGCCCAATTTTTGTAGTCACTGTCAAAATCAAAAAGCTGGTATTTGTGCTGCATGCCTTTGTGCATTGTAAGGCTGCAAGGTGGCCATAAGATGGCAGTGCTGAGTCAACTCATCACATGAATGAGTTTTCTCTGAATACTCCAGTTTCCTCCAACATGCCAACGATCGTTAATGGAATTGATGAAAAATCAGCACGTAAAACCGTCCAAAATAGTCGACCACGGAGAACTATGAAGTCCAGCCGTCTACCCTTATTGACAGGCTACGGTATTACTCTCATACGTATTACCACTTGTCACTTGAGATTGTCATCAAATATCATTAATTTAGTGTTCAAGTCCGTTGAAATAAAAAACAGAATTAAGCAAATGTCACATTTTGAAACACAGATAAATAGATATTTATTATTACAGCAGAAAAATACCCAGTATGCTTGCAAGCGCTTTACGGGATTCCTGCGACACAAGATTTAAAGTTATCACTAAAATGTAAGAGCATGTAAAATGTTGAGATTTAACTTATGTAAAGTATGTTACAAAATGCATTTGAGGTAAGTAATATATGTAAATGTAAGTAGGTGTTATAGCATCATAATTCGCTTCCTGCATGTTACAGCCCAAATTACTGAGAACGCTACACTTTTTCTAACACCGGCATTTATTATACGCACTGCTCCAATAAAGTACAGTACTTAACCCACGAACAAACCGCAATCCCCTAAACGTCCATTAGGTTGAACCAATTTGAACACTTTCTGTAAATAATCAGAAACACCGGCAAAAAAGTGTGCGGGAACTGGAAATAACTGTGACCAATAATGAGTTACATTCCGCATGCAATACGATGACGGCATACGACATGCAACGCATGATATCAATGTTACTCCCAGCTCTTAGGCTGGCTGTGAAATCCCGCGTACAAAATGTAGCAACGGGGCTAGCAGCGGACACGGCGCATCACCTCCTCAATCGGCCACATTTCAATTGCCTCCGTTCTCCATTAATCCTCGCACACGGATCAGAGCACGCGCTCGCTGCTGCGGACCGGCTCCAGGGACACCAACGCGACTCCCCTGGCGTTCTTGCCAAGAAAACGTAGAGGCATAGGCATGCACACATGATTTGACACACCAGCACACACCAAAGTCACTGCACCCTGCGCAGGTCCAGAGGTTAACCTGCTTTGTACAGAAGCCGACCCTTTCGGGTCGCCCCCATCTCGGATTGCAGGCCAGCCTAATCCGTGCCCTCCAACCCGTGTCAAACACAGAGAGTTTCCAGCAGGGCTGCCCGTTTTGATGTGTGTACCCAGCCACTGCATACAACACGTACCTTGTACTAGGTATGCTGTCAGCAGATGGAGGCATAGGTTATACGCCCTTGTATCGTATTCTATTAAGCAAACGCCGCAAAAAATTATTGATGTACAATTAAAACCTCTTTGCAGTCCAATGTACAAAAGAGGTGATGATGGTTTGAAATGTGGTTATGTTTTTAAATATTAACGAGTTAAAACATTATTTTAAGAGCTGCTCCTTGGGGATAGCACTGTCCAGCCATACTCTTCTCCTTTCACGACGTTTCACCTCGCACGTTGGAGGCATCTTCAGACCCTGAATGTGGGAGGTGAAACGTTGTGAAGAACATCAGAAGAATGATGGACACAGCTATCCTGAAAGAGCGACTCTTCATAGCAATTCTCACACATCGTACCGTGAAAACCTACATCAATAGACGAATTAGTTGCTAATATTAAAGGCAATTCTAGTTATTTTTAAATGAAAGTGTTAAAGAACCCTCTACCTTGATCGCGACGTTTCGCCTCACACGTTCGAGGGAGAGGGAGCGATCGACACGTGTCCCGAGAGAGTAGCTTTTCGAAGCAATCATCATGCATCGAGCCATGAAAACCTACACCATTATAGTCTAAAAGAACGTACGATATAATGCATTGCTGGATGAAGGTCTCAATGCAGTGTCAGTGATTGGTATTGATCGACCATACTTCACTGTGGGTGTTCGCTGCAGGAGTCGACCAGGAATAGTTCGGACATCACTTGCCACTCAGTGTGGGCTGACACATCTCAGTGCACAAACAACTGCACCTCTGCTCATGCAAATCGTTCAAGCAGGCAATTTTACGATTAGGTAGTTCATATCATCTCATTGTCAGAAACCGCTTATTCCTGTACAGGGTCGCGGTGAGCCGGAGCCTATCCCGGCAGATACTGGGCACAAGACAGGGATATACCCACAATGGGACGCCAGTACATCACCGGGCACTGACGGTAATTTAGTCTGCAAAACAATTAACCTATGCAGCAGCATGTTTCTGGACTGTGGGAGGAAAACGGAGTGCCCGGCGAAAACCCACACGGACACGGGGAGAACATGCAAACTCTGTCACGAAAGGCACCCGAGCCGAAATTCGAACCTGGGACCTTCTTGCCGGCAGGCGACAGCGCTACCCACTGGGCCACTGTGCCTTTGGATAGTTTAAATGTATTCGATTTGTTATACATTTTATCTCGTTTATCTAATTGTCGGCTCTTTTCATATGCGAGATCCGTTTTGTGTGAGCAAGGCAGGAATGAAGATAAAAGACAAACACTTGACTACCGCCAAGAAACGAGTGCAGTGTCCTAAGGAATACTCTGCAACTCAGAAACAAAGTATTTAATGGTCATCAACAAAATCAACATTAACAAACGCCAATATATTAACAGTGCAAATTGTGTGAGGGCAAGTGGCCCCAGAATAAATGGTAACTGCAGGTGCAAGTACGCTCTATAGTTGGGGTTAATAGAAACAAACACATGCAAAGTGAAAAAATAAAATATCGTAATGAGGGTTTTCACGGCTGGATGCGTGATGATTGCCTCAAAAGGCTACATTTCCGCATCGAGCGCTCGACAGGGCTATTGAACGCTCGACACGGATATTCCGAAAGAACAGCTGTTGGAAGCAATCATCGACATGTCGTGCAAACACAGGCTGGGAGCAAAAGGCACGAAACAAACTTTAGGCACAATTGTAACCATACTCTGTGTAGACTAATATCTCAAAATAATACCATCTCTGAGATGTATTACGACATAAAACACATTCCGGTCCATAACTTTATTTTACTCAGCATATAGATTTTGGCAGATGCATTGTAGTTGACTAATATTGCAATATGTAGTCACCGCTATTTCTAAACATATAACGGCGATGCTGAAAAAGATTTAAGGCTTAAATATTGAAATAGTTTTTTTTGGGTACAAATTGTTTATTAGACACTCCAATCAGTCTTTCAATTATTGCTGTACGAGTGGCAAATACATGTAAATGCATAGAACACCTGAAAAATATACATCACGTATAAAAATTAAAGTATTTTTTCATGAAAATTCATTGGTGACTCAAGGGTATCCTTTATCATAAAACCAACATAAAGGGGCATACATGTGCAGATGCTCTGAGCAGACATTTAAGGCATTCAACTGTTAAAATTGGATTTCATAGAGTATTGTATATCACTGATATCACGCTGCCTCTATTTGTTACACTCAGACATGAAAAGCTGAAAACTATATCAATTTGCATTACGTATGTGCACAATATTACACACACAATGTCACAAGTTTTCTACTCAAGGACAGATCCAAAGCTCAAGCTCCGTCCGTTCTCCAACCAGCAACCACACACGATAGTGCTTGAGTGATAACTGCCAGAGCATCATTGAGATGCTTTCCTATCTCTCGCCTTCGCCAAACGGAACACCACCATGTGATGTAGTTCAATGTAATACCCGGACCTGGGGTCAGGCTCCAGTTGTGATTCTGCAATGCGTAATGAATTAGAACGACAAAGTAACTGTCATCGGTTTTAAATGCTTCCGCAATTGTACTGATGTATATCACTATAGTCTACGCTCCTCGTGCTCTTTGGTTCTATGCGTTGTTACGTTGGTAATTTCATACGTTTCGTTGTTTCGTAGAAATTCCGCATCCAGAGCTTGCCAGCTCACTGCATATTTTCTGTTGTAATCGTAATAAATATCTAACTATCGATCTTCAACGGAGGAATGTCAAAACGACACACATCCCCGTGAACGCCTCTCGTGATGAGCAAACCTTGGCATTGGTTTTTAACGCCCGAACATATTGCCATCCACTAAAGTACAACGAATTGAAATTATAGTGATCATCAGACTTCTAATACTCAGTTGTGCCCTCGCTAATCCTAATTCTCAGTGAACCCACCACATTCACACACACGTGCACACACTTGTCACGCAGATGAACGCTTAGACACGCTGACACACACAGCACAGCGCTAATCGTGCAACAGACGAAGGACCCACAACAATTATTTTAATTTTGCCAATCGGGGCATGCCCTGCACCCCGCTGTCCAATAAGAGAGCCCCCTCTGAAAACACTTCTGCAAAGAGCTCTCTCCAGGTGCATACTTGTTATCACCTACATAACATAAACTTGAAGTGAGTGAATCAGTGCTTACCTATCAAGAAGTGTTCGATAAAAAGTAAACTCGCATTTCTATGCACAGATATTAATTTCTGCTGTATAGAGATTATCATCGCCTTATAAGATGGAAATACGGCTATATTAAGTTAGTGATTACGATTGTTAATGATCGTTTACAAGTGATAAAAATTTTGAGCAACCAAAAACCAACATTTAAAAGCGTTTCCGCTGTACGTATTTTAATAATCAGGCAAGTAATTATTTATTTGGAACGATCTCAAGGTAACAAACTCATTTCACATAAAGTGACTGATACACATGTTCCGTTAACCAAACAAATGTCGCTGTTGATCTAAAGGCCCAGAGTACAAAGCAGTGAGGGGATTTACAGAGGCTCATTATTTTTGGGCAATAAAACAGTGAGACCCGCGACAAATTTCACTAAGACCTCCACACTAATGAAATCCACTCTCTGGTTTCCCCGTTGGATTAACCAACCCTCCCTGGGGAAGTGATTTCAGCCTTGCGGGAATTCAAGTTCCAACCTCACCCCGACCACCTTTGTCACTGGGGGTGTCCCAGCTCCGTAATAAATTGCAAAGTTTACCAGATCAAAGGCCATCAATTTTCCAGCTAGCCGTCAGAAAAAAAAATAAAAATAACACAGACCCCTCCATTCAGCAGCAAAAAAATCTGGCAGTGGAAGAACCTGAGCCTTCAACTTGTGATCTATTACAGAATTCGTGAAAACGGGCAGCATTGAGAGTTTTTAAAAATGAATTATGAGAGGTTAAAAAAAAATCTATTTTAATTTACAATGCAGGTCACTTAGAGTCAGGTCAACAGTGCTTTTTCATTAAATGACATTGGTGGACGAATAACACGATGTCTATACCTTTCATGAAGGGAGAAGTATGTATAACAAAAGGTGTCTGTGTGAGGCATGATAGCTTTTCAGCATGGCTAGGTTGTTCGTCCACAAATACCGTTGTGCTTCACCAGGTTTCCATATGCGCGTTGAACGGAACAAAGGTGCAGATATGATAATTTACTCAGAAAACTCTCAAGTGCGTCTCAAGGCTTTTAGGAGGATCCTGATTCGTGCGTTCAACCGACTGTTACTGAGTACGTTTGGATGTGGCATCAGAGTGGTATGTCAGGGGGAGACTCAGAGATATTAAGAGATAACACTTGCCTCCACATGCGTATTTCAGTTCATGAGTTTATACTCTCTTTTTTTATTAAATGGGATCCACAAATCAGAAAATAGGCCGTATTGTCCTTAAACCGGTCGCCACAACTCTGAGAGAACATTATAAGCTGGGGTATGCTTATCCATTTATAATGGATCGTATATCTCGGTACTACAGATTTGTATTATATGGTAATAAGAACACGTGTTAATAGCGTTTAACTATTTGAGGAATTGCCACGATTTCATTAAAGGATCATCTCTTATTTTAACATGCTGATGAATGGTAGTGTCTCTCACTACAGGGTGACCATGAATCCTATTGCATATAACAGGAGCAATAAGTGGACACGTTATTTAGTTTGAGGCATCGCGAGCTTAAGAATAAGTGATGTACTGTGTGCCATTCACTCCTAATATTCAGTGCATTATCGTGAGCGCTCCTCTCGTCTTCACGAGAGAGGAGGAGCGCTTGACACAGCTATCCCTAAAAAACAGCTTTGCTAAGCAATTATAATGAATGGAGCAGTGAAAATCCACAGTAATACAGTGTTTCATCTGGTGAATTACTGATTACATGATTATTACAGAAGGGCCATTATTCTATATTTACAGTATGTCAACACACGAAAGTTTTAACTATTACTATGGTTATCAAAAGAGCATGCCATATAATCATATAATTAACATGACCCATTGCATAGCCTTTAGGTAACTCCAGCTCTAAGGTAATGCGAATTATTTTTATATTTTGCTGTTAAAACGATTATACCTCCTCTTTGGTACAAGCAAGCTGCTATGTCTGTATAAACAAATGCAATCCTCATGTTTATGTTGCATGGATTATGGCTATTTCGTGATAATGCATAATATATGTGAACAGATAACTGAAAAACAGATGGACAGACCCATTGACAAATGATGACTGAGAGAATGGGTGTGGGGCGAGAACAGAGTGACAGAGCACGGTTAAGAGCACCGACAATAAGCGGCAAAAGTAGAGATATTAGGAGTGAGGACGCGATGCATAGAGTGAGAAGAGAGCGCGCAGCGGAGGAGAGAAAACGAGAGCTCAAGAGTGAGAGCGTTGTACGAAGCGAGAACCCAGGGTACAGAGATGGGGGGAATAGAGCGGGAGATGGGAACAAAGCTGTTCTTGTAGCAGCCAAAGCACAGGGGCTTTCCATCAGATGTGCTCCCATCCTCTCCACGGACGCAACCAAGAAAAGCATCTTTATTCACCACTGGCTCACCCGTTCCGTGAAACAAACTCAACATTGTCTTGCCTCCCAACTAATAAATGACAACTTTGTGCAGATTATTTCTTAAACTTTTACAAAACAAGCTTTCTATTTTCCCCGATGCTCACAATGCTGTGCAATCTTACTCCAAAATGTCCCAAAATTCATCGTCTAAAAATATCTCTCTCCTATAATTACAAGAATTTCATTATACAGGTTGTTGAACCGGTGTCCTCCACTCAAAATTGTCCATTAAACATCAAGCAATATAGCTTTAACTTAGAACATGTTTACATTCGGAACTACAGCATTTGAAGACCATTTCTCCATTCAGAATGCTGTGCAGTAACACATTGGCAAGTGCGTTTAGCCACAAGGAAAACAATACATTCAGATGTCCTTGATACGTATTTAGTTTTTAAGTTAGCTTTGAGGCATCCTGCAAAACAAGAGACCTTTTGTTATTTAGGGAGCATCAGCAATTTTTGTTGTGATATGTGATTTTAAGGAATTGTTTGTTGGGTGAAATCATAACCAATAATGTGAACGAGAAACGTGACACCATCGCATTGAAATATGATTAGATGATGATGTTAGGGTACTAGATTTACATCATGAGCATACAAATAATATTTTTATAATATTATTTTTTACAACTGAGAGAGCTATAAATGGCTGCAATATAAGAACTAGCACATTGCAATTGCAAATCAGATAAATATGATTGCTACAAGGTGGAACTTTTTCTTTATATTTCATAAAATATTATGTCTGCAGCTAATACACGATTGACATATACATATGATTATTATAAACCTTACACAATTTTGGTCACTTTTAGCACCTTATTTTATAAGAACAATGTTTACGATAAGTTTTGTGTTTGTTTGTCATATGACTTCGAACATAAAATAACAAGTACACAAACAATAATCCACAGACACGCTGCCACTAATGAGAAGACGCACAGTAAGTGTCTGTTAAATAATCTGAAATTAAAGAAGAAACACTAAAAAGTGGCATTGTCTGGCGGATGGATGGATGAGGAGCGGCCTTGTGTGGTGACGTACACAAGCGTCTCTGTCCGTTAAGCGCGGAGAGCTGCCGAGTGATTTACGATCAGAGGGAACATTTCTGAAAGAAGCATTTTGTGCAGCGGCCGGGCCAGGCGCAAACTTTGTCTTTCATGGCAAAACAATTTCGCCTTGCATGCGGCAGCGCACTGGATTTAGGTGACCTTATAATGGCCTTTGTAAATCCGCACACCCCACAAGCGTCCCCCCCCACAAGCCACACTCCTTTCGCCCTCCCCTCGTCTCACACAACCTTTTTTTTGGTAATGGACTCCGACAAAGGGGGCGATTCATGAGACCCTTGGCACAGGACATCGGGGCCACTGCCGGCTGCAGAGAGGCACAGAGAGAGACCCTCTCAGGAAGGTTGAAAGAGATGTTTTCATGGGAGGGCACAGAAGAGCAAGATACTGAGCAGGAATGGCCAAAGCCCAAGAAGCAGAAATCTATTAACGTGGAAGAGCACGGAGCTAACCGCCTTCACGTGCACCGTCGTCTCGTGCGGCGCAGGTGTCGTTTATAAGGTCATTACGCTGGATTATGTGGCACAATTTCAACCTCGGCAGAATGGCCAATTATCTGGTGATTGGTCACACATCCTGCAGCTAATTAAAAACTCAACACAGCATGCTAGCTTCAAACAAGCTGCGTATATGCAAATATGTTTTTGTTAGAAGTACAATAGAGAGAGAATCCTTGCTATATAATAATTTCGTTTAAACGAATGTTTAAATTAATGGCATGTACACATTGTATTGTGCTCGTATTTCGTAATCTTTTGTTTAACAGACATTAACTATAATTCGAAGGCTTTCGTGACCAATATTATCAATGAAATCCATTTTTTTTCATTGAAGACATTAACTAGTAATTAATGCAAACTTGTAGCAATCGACATTTTCAATATATAATGACTGTAAAAAATGATTATGAAAATGTGACAACTCCTCAGCTGTAGCTCAACTTGATGAAGTTCAAATGCCACGAGACTTAAATCCTTTGCCTAATTTAGTCGTTAAACTAGAACAGAACCTAGAACCATCTTAGGTAACAAGTTCGGTGACGTCACTTGCTCGTGTTATCAATTAATTGTGAAATTAGACACTACAATATTTTCGGTGACCGTTCCATAAAAATATCAATATTTAGTTCTGTTGAAATGTGTGCTTTACCCACGTACAGTAAAAACCTGTAACACGCACACGCATTTAAAACTAAGCAGTTTTGCCACTTTGGGTAGTGGAATTATTTAACTTGGTCCATGGATCACGTGTACTAGGCTGGAAGAGCGTAAACAGATGACTGTATTATTGCAATTCTGGAATATCCAGTTTCACAGATAGCACAGGTTGACATTGGCAAGTACAATCGCAACCAGCCTGGACTTTCCCACCTGTGCGGTGCAGGGAAGGCAAACTCAAACCTTGGCTGGCACGAGTAGGTCTTCATCCAGCAGTGGATTGTTAAAGGGAGACACATTGGATTTTTCTGAATAATACAATCATAGTAGTTGCTTTTTAATGAATGTTTCTAATATAGGGGCAGCACTAATTTATACATATATAGCCATATGCCTGTAGTATTAATGTCACATTCATATGGCAGGTGCCAGTCACTTTCTATGAAAACCACTGTTGACTTCTGATGAGTGGTCCTGCAGCATTGATTTAGTCAGCCCTGAGCTGGTTTTTACATCCATTAGATTTCCAGTGACACGCTGCACCATGCAAAAGGTAAATCTACTGCCACAACATTGTTATGGGAGCAACTGTTATGATTGACCACACCTGACAGTAATAATCACTTTTGTGCCATGAGCCTGACAAAGATACACGTGGATTTATGTCTGCTGGAGGCAACGTGGAATTATAATTTGCATATAATTTCACCAAAACATGCACATATCGTGCTTCTGTGATACCCCAAATGTACATCTTTTTTTGAAATACACGTATGGCTGTATAAATTGACACAACTCATATAAATTGACACACAATTAGTTTAAATCTCCTTTGCTAATTCGAAGCTTTGGAATCCGCGTTAATCTACAGTCAACGACCAAAAGCATATTCAAGTCTAAGTTGTACACACACAGCCATTTAGACTGTGCGAGCATGACGAAATTTTAGAACATGTGCCAAATTTAAAATGAAAGGAGTGCATAAAACGTAACTCAATTTAAGAGGAATGTCCGCATCTGTAATTCGTTAACATCAAAGCCGGTGGCGTTTTATGGCCCTACACGTAAATAGCAACAACCCGGGCAGGTAATAACACCTCTGACCTCTGTGCGTCTACCTCTCGCCCGCTGGCTGGCAAACACAAGGCACACAGCACGAGGCTCAATTTTGGGCAGACAGGCGCCTTTGTCAAGTGAGTGCCACATGCAAAAAAAAAGCCACCAAGGAAAACGGGCTCTACAAAGGCACGCTTGCGGGACAGCAACAGACAGACACGTGTTCTGCACACACACGATGTGTCGACGGCGATGTACAATTCAGTAATTGTCTACGCCGTGGTACTACATGGCACCTTTCTGTAATGGGCAATACATTATACGGTGTAGTAATCTGTTTGTGACATACCAAGCGAGGAACAATAATTTTAAATATTTTTTTATGTTGTTGCTATGCCAGGGCGACAATTAGCTCTGCATACCTTTGTTAGCGATTTATGAGTATCGGCGTGACCTTGACTCGATTAGTAAAATTTGGTAGAAAGACGACATGGCTTGTGAATGTAGCATCGCTTGTGTCAGTGTGCCCGTGTGTGTGTGTGTGCGCGCGTGTCACTTACCCGGTGCACGCGTCTCGAGAACGGGGCTCCCCCAAAGCGACGTGATGTACATCCCGAGACGGCAAGCAGACACAGGGATCATTCCGATGAAAACAGCCGAGGGAGCACCACGTGGCGCATCCCAACTCGCGTATCCCCGACGCACCAATGCATTGTGTTCTTCAACCCAGCGGGTTACATGTAAATCCATACAAAAGAGCTTACAACACAGTGGCCAGAAGTCTGACCTCCGTGTACCGCAGACTCCTCCATTATTTCATTTAACTAACGCGCAACATTTCGTTCAACCTCGCAGCCAATTTATCACAAACAATACACGGACAAATCTTCCTTCATTGGTAATGCTTATATATTCCATATCCGTCTCGAGATGACCACGGGGCGACTGCCTTGCTCAATGTGCTCTCCTCCTCCTCTTCTTCCTTTCGAGAAGAGGAGCGCTTAGACATCCGAGGTAGACACAACCGACAGCCCGCTTTGTCTCTCCGTCCCGACGTGTCGGAGAAGACGCGCGCAGAGGATCCAGTGGCTCCCTGGGCGGGCGAGCGAGCGGGCGAGCGTGGAGAGAGCGCTCACTCGTGCTATGCACGGGATGCGAGTCGGGGAGGTTTGGGCGCAGCAGCAGCAGCGAGCAGGCGAGGGACGCCTCGGTGGGGGTCGCCGCGTCGTGGCTCCGCCTCTGCACCTCCCGTGCACTGGTGTCAACTCAACTGTCAAAGCAACGGAGGAGGAGGTGCCACTTACGCACACACACACACACCGCATTATATATAACGGGTGCATTGCTCACATCTAATGCAGTCCGGGATATTAGTTTATAACTGGATTTTTTTCGGGTCGCTCTGTAGATTGTTCGAAGCACGTGACTGATAGCCATTGCAGACAGAGCAAGTATACTGGACGTGGAATGCCGGGTAGGTGCGGAAAATATTGAACGCGTCGCCGACCCAGAAAGAGACCACGGCTGAAGTCTATCCCTGACGTGCAGAGCAGTTGCTGAGCACAGGCTGACATGTCTACAAACCCACAGCGGTCATGGTAATGCCGCGGGTAGGCGGGCAGAGAGAAAACATTGATATGAGCGAGGAAGAAGATATGTTGAATGGAGTTTCGAAGCCAAACTTTACGTTCTCATGATGTTCTGGATGGCCCAACAAGTTGACAGTTTGACACAAAAATAGCCGAGTGTATCGTCGTAAATAGAAAGCAAATCACGGTAAAAATATATTAAAATGTTGAATTTGTGACTCTAATATATATACCGAAGGTGAATTTGGTTTCACTTATATAAAGTTCGGCAATGATTTGAAGCTCATGGCTTTACACTGACAATATAAGGCATTCATTTTCAGTGAACCAAGTAATTCGCCTTCCGTGGAGGGTGACGAAGCCAATAGAAACCTGGCAGACCGCTACCACATACGAGTAATACAACTTATTAATGAAATCCAGCAGCCACCCAGTCAGCAAGAAGAGGCTGATATGTGCAGGCACGTGTGGGGAGCGGTGGCGCAGCGGTTGGCGCACTCCACGACAAACTGGAGCGCAGAGTTTGATTCCAGCTTGCGACCAATAACAGTAGCGAATTAAATTCGACCGGCTCCGGTCCTCCGTTAGGTCAACTCAGCCTTACATGATTATCTGGTGCGGTATGTAAACATTAGCACTGGGTCGACAAATAAGACAGGGCGTTGTGCCGGCCACGTGCCACCACGCGTGAAGCGTTGACCTTCCATGGTGCTCGCTATCGGAATTTGCATTGCGTATGCGACGTGAACAGCAAACATTTTGAAATCATATTTAATTGAGGGCGGCGCGGTGGCGCAGTGGTTAGCGCTGACGCCTCAGCAAGAAGGTCCCGGGTTCGAGTCTCTCGGCTCCGGTGTCTTTCTGTGTGGAGTTTGCATGCTCTCCCCGTGTCCGCGTGGGTTTTCCCCGGGTACTCCGGTTTCCTCCCAC
>JAZEWT010000005.1:17574962-17586798 GCA_036362905.1 Mordacia mordax
TCACCGTGACCCTATATAGGATTAAGCGGTTTCAGATAATGAGATGAGATGAGAGATATTTAATTGACATAATAGTCTTTATGGGACTCTACCTTAAAATATTGCGAAAGCAGCTCATGTAATGATGTAGGTTGTCACGGCTCGATGCGTGATGATTGCTTCGAAAAGCGGCTGTCCCTAGAGAGCAGATTTTCGAAGCAATCATCAAAGCAGCTCATGTCAATACAAACATGAGCTTCGTGTCATCGTGACTGACTACAGGACGGCGCGGTGGCGCAGTGAGTAGCGGCCGTCACCTCGCAGCAAGAAGGCCCCGGGTTCAGTTCCCCGGTTCGGGTGGTCTTCTGTGTGGCGTTTGCGAGTCCTCTCCTTGTTTCGCCGGGTGCTCCGGTTTCCTTCCACCGTCCCAAAACACGCCCAGTGTAATTGACAGCCGGTTAAATCCGCTCCCCAGTGCCTGCACGTGGCCTGGCAAACCGTGCAGTAGGGCACCTCGGCGACCACAGCCATGAAAACCCTACTAGGGGTCTACATCGACACAGGTCGGTGACATCACAATAACCTCTGTTGATTTCTTTTTCATATTAAGAAGGGTTTTTTTGATCAAGCATCAGTGGAGGGACACCGGACCACGTTTCAAGAGCGTGGCAGCAAGGAAGGACATTCATTATCCGTGAAGTCTGATTACGCTCGAGCAAGCAGTGACTGATCCGAGAACTCCATTGCTCGCGAACAAACCACGGTCGGGTTTCCACGCATTGCCTAATCTTCTGCATATGCGGTTCACTACACGTCAAGGGAATTGGGGTAGGTGGCGGTGGCGCTGTGGTTAGCGCACTGCGCTGTGTACCTGAGTTTAATTCACAGCAGCAGCGAGTGATATGTTGTGGACTGGTTCTGTGTTTCCCCTCAACCCCAGCATTTTCTCCTTCACCATCCAGCATTGACCAGTGTTATTAATTATGATTAATAATTATTATTTTGCATACGCCGTTATCCAGAGCGACTGACACCATTACAGAGGCGTAGCGAGCACACCACAGAGAGGCGAGGGGAAGGCAGCCATGCATTCAGCTGGCGCCAACACCCGCCAGACACTGCGTTCTCCATATTATGATGTTATCGACCAGTGTGGTGAAGTATGGTCAAACTCCTCCAGCCCCAAATCACCCACCCCATAACGGACATGCTCCCTCCCATTGGAAATTCGGTCAGGTGAGTCCCTGGACATCTTCAAGTCCCATCTCAAGGCTAACTTGTTCCATAAAGCCTTGAAGTCCTCTGGCTGGGACTGTTGATGCTGCTCACTGCTGTGTGCTGTTGACCTGTACTTGCTCAAAAACACTAATTACTTCCTTTTTTTGCAAGCACAATTATTCCATAAGCTGATATTTTACGATAGCTTCATCGAGCCGTCAAAACCTACGTCGGTATAATTATTTTATTTGTTACTTGATTTCCACTTATTTATGGTCATCATTAGATTCACGCTATGGGTACTTTTTGTCAGTATACATATATAAGATTACAACAGGTTTTACCGTATCTGGCGATTATGCAGGTGTTAAGATCTTAACACCTGCATAATTGCCAGGCAATTATGCAGGTGTTAAAATCCCAAACACCAAAATAGACACATTTTACAATGTGTCCAGTTTGCAAAAGCCACACATACTAGTGGCAAAGTATGCAAACAGGTAGCTTTGATAACCTATGCATTGTCCTTCAGCTGACCGACCTTCACGTGGCAGTGGCTTCCTTTTGAGCCTATTTACCGGTGTCAGCCGTTGCCAAAAGGCAGTCAGCTCAGGACAATGCGGCCTCAATGCTTTATAGCTTAGGTGAAGCTGTTAACGCTATGGGTACTTTTTGCCAGTATACATATATAAGATTACAACAGGTTTTACCGTATCTGGTGATTATGCAGGTGTTAAGATTTTAACACCTGCATATTAGATTAAATTGATCGATTCTGATGATGTTGCTCACATGCCGTTCTCTCCACAGCTCTGTGCAGCGCTTTGTGACCCTCGGGTGGAAGGCGCTTTAGAAACGAACATATTATTTCGTGAATCTGTGAACGCATTAAATAATTATTTAACCTGCAATACATTGACAAGAAGGGTGGCGCGGTGGCCCAGTGGTTAGCGCTGACGCCTCACAGCAAGAAGGTCCCGGGTTCGAATCTCCCGGCTCGGGTGCCTTTCTGTGTGGAGTTTGCATGTTCCGGGATAGGCTCCGGCTCACCGTGACCCTATATAGGATTAAGCGGTTTCAGATAATGAGATGAGATGAGGTTTCAGACAATGAGATGAGATGAGACATTGGCAAAAATTCTTGTGAGTGACAGCCATTCTCACGTCCGGTGAACACGGTTGAAAGGCTGGACAAATGACGCAAATGCAATGCGTAGTAAAAGTTCACAATGTCGCGCAGTACGTCCCGTGAGTGCTGCCCGCTGAGTTAGGAATGGCCCAAATTGTGTCGTTAAATTTGCAGGCGGTGCGAGAGCGATGCTGCGACAATCGCACGCAGCAAAGCTCAAACAAGGCGGATTCAATTTGCAAAAAAAAAAATTCTTCAGCATGATTTTATCTCATCTCATCTCATTATCTGAAACCGCTTAATCCTATATAGGGTCACGGTGAAGCCGGAGCCTATCCCGGAAACATAGGGCGTAAGGCAGGAATACACCCGACGACGGGACGCCGGTCCATCGCCGGGCATTGCGGGACAATTTTAGTCTGCGAGCCAATCAACCTATCCAGGAGCATGCTTTTGGACTGTGGGAGGAAACCGGAGTACCCGGCGAAAACCCACGCGGACACGGGGAGAGCATGCAAACTCCACACAGAAAGGCACCGGAGCCGAGAGACTCGAACCCGGGACCTTCTTGCTGTGAGGCGTCAGCGCTAACCACTGGGCCACCGCGCCGCCCGCATGATTTTATAATATTCGGATAACCGATGTATCATCAAGGTATCGCATAGGCGATAAAGGGTTTTCGGAATTGAGTTTACGTATTGAGGAAACTAGTAAATAAGCAAAAGCGTACGTGGAAATATCACATTTCACGGCTAATTTAGCATCAGCCTACTCTACGTCATACAGATATTGAATGCTCATTTTAATGCCTCCATATGTGATTTAATGGCACAATATGTTATGAAAACAAAAATTCGGAAAGTTGGATTTGTACAGTACGTGAACCAGACAAAAATGTGGTGATTGGGTTAAATATCTGCTGGAAGACGATGGCACGACCTGCAAAATATATAAAGGAGTAAGTGTTTACATGCGTGTATGTATGTGGGTAATGAGAGTGCCGGGTTCCAATCCTTCATAATCGCATATTTTGGCTGCACAACACAAATGCTCTCATGTCTTAATTCATTTAAACTTCCAAAGTATTGTTTACTCTTCTGAACGTACGGACAGCTGACAATATTCCCTTAAAGACGTCCAGAAAGAAATCTGGATCAAAGTGGTCAGGTGAGAATTAAACGTCATCAACAAGAGACGTCAGAAGAACGTGTTACAAGTTTGGAACATGCTCGCCCGTAGGACGGGTACGCTGCTAAGACATATGTCGCCCCTTCACTTGTTTAACAATAATTTTTATCTGTTATTATATGTCCATCACTGATGTATAGCCATTATCTCATCTCATTATCTGAAACCGCTTAATCCTATATAGGATCACGGTGAGCCGGAGCCTATCTAGGAAACACAGGGCGTAAGGCAGGAATACACCCGACGACGGGACGCCAGTCCATCGCCAGGCATTGCAGGACAATTTTAGTCTGCGAGCCAATCGACCTATCCAGGAGCATGCTTTTGGACTGTGGGAGGAAACCGGAGTACCCGGCGAAAACCCACGCGGACACGGGGAGAGCATGCAAACTCCACACAGAAAGGTACCCGAGCCGAGAGATTCGAACCCGGGACCTTCTTGCTGTGAGGCGTCAGCGCTAACCACTGGGCCACCGCGCCGCCCGTATAGCCATTATTTATTTTTTAATTGATCAACTTTGATGTTGTTGTTGACATACCGTTCGCTCCACAGATCTGTGCAGGGCTTTGTGACCCTCGGGTGAAAAGCGCTCTCGAAGTACAACTATTATTATTATCCGATTATTTTGCGAGAGTGTACGGTGCTTAAGCGCTCACTTGGACCGTGGTTGCTTCTTATTGTTAAAAGTGCGAATTCAATAGAGGTCGTGTAACACGTATTAAGTGCGTGGAAATGTTTTAATGATATGTGCCGTCAACGTCATCAATTCACGAAATAACAGACTTCTGGATTTTAAGTCACAGCGAAAATAAAATGATCTCGTTTTGTACGATGCCAATTTATTAACGCAGCAAAACCTCACTGAGGCTCAAGCTCCATTCATAGGAGCAAGACGGGGCTATACCCATGAAGTAACGCTAGGGCCACGCAGGGCATACTTTTTGGGAGGCAATTTTATCAATAGTCCAATTAACCTCGGCAGCAGCATGTCTTTTGACGGTGGGAGAAAACCAGAGAACCCGGCGAAAACCCATTATGTGTATATATATAATTTCCTTTTAGGGCAGCGTTATTGAGCAATGTGCCAGGTTTTATTATTTTTGCTTGTGCACCACTGCCAACGCGATGTCACACAAAATTACATAATTAATATATAGAGCTGTTAACAAAGGGGTGGCCGCAACAATTACCTGGGCGTCGCTGGCAGGCGGAGCTTGAACTCGGGCAGGTGTTCAACTCAGCATCAGTTCGGTACTCGAAGCCGCGTGGCATGCGGGAGGGCTGTGATTCTCTGCACTGTCAGTCTTATTACAACCCTGGCAGCAGCCTTCTTCGCTCCACTGCTGAATGAAGACTACCCTGAGCCGCTGTAATCTCGCACCCAGCACCTGTGCAAGAACTGATTTCTTCGCTCCAACTCCTCGTCTGAGGATATCTTTGAGCACGCGTTTCCAATCCTGGCTGTAGCTCCAATCAATATTCTCGAACATCGGCCATCATCATCTTCATGATCCACACGTGTATCTTCCTGTCTCTGAAAATAAATCCCAAGCATGCATTTCACCCAGGCGTCTTCTTTTGCATTTTCAATGTCTTTTGTCCCATTTTTTTAAGATTGGTCAAGAGGGAAAAAAAAAACATCCTGCACCTAAAATAGTAAGCTGTCTTGTCTAAAATGTTCTCCTGCGCGAACTTACCGAGAGACAATGGAGGGTTTGTGTTGAGAAAACCCAACAAAGCCAAGTTATACAAGCACGCAGTGCGCGTGGCCCGCTCGTCACTGCATGGGGGTGAATGCTGAACCGTTTAAACAGCTGTAAGGAAGCGAATATGCTCAATACCCGCTCTGGAACGCTCAACTGTAGCGGTGTAAGCCCCCAGGGAAAATGGTCTGGGGAATAGGAAAATAATAGATTTCATTTTTTTCTATTATAACTATTATTATTGCAGCGATGTGCATCGATGGGATGGGTGGTTTGACCGTGCATATGTTCAGAAATGTATGGAATAATTTAAGGAAATTGCACCCGCCGGTGCGTGGTTGTTACACGATGCCTTAGTTTGGCTCCGGAAGCCTCACGCATGATAACCGATAGCGGCGTGCAGAGGCAAATACGAGGCACATGGGATCGCTCCGATGATAATCGTGGCAAAATTTACGGCAGATCTTATGGACATCGTCGTCGTGTAAAAATATAAAATATGATCACAAATGTACATGCTATGTAAAACGCAAATGGGCTTGAGAGCTGGCGTGGTGGTTAGAGCATTCACTATAATGTGAAGCCGTGCTCCAGAGTTCGATTCCCAGCCATAGCTTAGTTGCGTGTGGCCCCTCTTCCTTTACCTATCCGCAATGACCAAGGTGGTGAAGTATGATCTAACTGTCCCAGTCATGTGAAAGGAATGGGGAGACCCTAATTAATCAATTAGTGGATTGATGAAGGACTGTATTTTCATTTTTCATTTTGTTCTGAAGCATATATTAAGTTATTTTAACCGTTTAAATTGGCATAGGAAATTTCAAAGCAAATGCTATTTAGAATATGCTTAGAATAATAATTGCATTTCGAGAGCGCTTTTCACCCGAGGGTCACAATGCGCTGCACAGAGCTGCGGAGAGAATGGCATGCCAACAACAACGACATAAGAAAGGAAAATCAGAAAACTAATATATTTTTTACAAATCTGAGTGGTTTGAGCTGTGGAGAGAACGGCATGTCAACAACATCAGGACAGTTATAGTGAATTTTCATTCATAATGGATGATATTCAAAAAATCGGAGAAAGCAAATGCGTTACTGCGTTGAAATGGCTGTGTTGGATCAATATTGGTGCTAGTGAGGGCTGACTATGGTCAAATTTTAAGTAATTAGAAATCCTAGTCTGCATTGCTTTGTATTTAACCATCACTCATCACATTACGCTCGTTAAATAATAAAATAGGAAACACAATTTGGAACGCACGCAAATTCCACACCTGGTCATGGACGAGACACAGAGGCCGGAGAGGTGGGGGGGAAGGGGAAGGCAGCTATGCAGCCAGCCGGCGCCAGAGAAGCCGGAGAAAACCCACTCATGACAGGGGGAGAACACCCAAACTCCTCACACAAAAGCACCCGAGGCGGCAATCGAACCGCCTCAGTTAGAACTCTCCTTCTGTGAGGCGGAGCTGTCAGTACTACGCCACCTCTTGCTGTTATTGGGACAGGGCAGTCACATTTGAAGCGCACGCGGCACCACTGAAAGAAGTACTGAATGATGAACTGATCGATCTTCTTCTAAGCGAGGCCAGAGACAGAGATCGAGGCGGAGTTGGGAGGAAGTTGCGGAATAAGAGGCAGAAGAGCTGAAGCTTGCACTATTCGAAACTCGAAATCGGGCAATGGATCAAGAAGTTTTGCTTCCCTGCAAGATCTACGTCAAATAAATAATCCTGATTATTGTACAATGGCAATTACGCATCTAGGGAAAAGGCTCGCTTAGTTGTGTGACTCGTTGTCACGAGTTTTAGTTTCAGATGATGCCGTTTAGCCAGTTCCCCCCACCCCGCTACTGGCTCTTTTACAAGGGAGTTCCCGTGGTGCATGAGCACAGCAACAACAAAGCAGGGACGAAAACATTGGATCCCACCTTAGAGTGTTTAGCCAATCCAAATAATGAGTGAGCCTTTAACATATCATAAAAAGAGCTATCAAAGGCAACTCACACAAGCGTTGCCATCTCCAGACCACACCTCGTAGTCTCACGCCTGGCGAAACCCTGAGAGTCACCAACTCATATCCTAACCAGGCTCAGGCCAGGTTAGCATGTTACATCTGAGGAGATACGTGGGCTTTTATATTAATCTCGTGGTAAGACTAGTGCCTACGAAAGGCATTCATGCAAAATTATAATGCAATGCATTATTTTGCGTTTCGATGGTGGGACTGGATTGGAGATTGGCTCAACTTGTGAAATTTGTGCTGATCTACTGCCCACCTGGAGCCTCCTCTTCTTTTCTCATGAACTGTTTGAGCTGCATTTTAAGATATGCCCCGGTTCTGAAAGGATCTTGATTCTTGGCGATTTCAAATCCATGTTGACTCTCTAAACAGCCCTCTTGCAAGGGATTTCATGGCCACCCTGACCTCGCTAGGCTTCACTCAACAAGTGACATCTGCCACTCATAGATGTGGCCATACTCTGGATTTGGTTTGCTAATGGGGCAAATCGGTAACTAACCTGTCTGTCACTGATCCAGGTGTGTCTAATCACTCCACTGTGTAATTTAATCTTCAAGTACTGCCTCCCATTTCCATCACCAAGTGCAAAATCCAATTTCAAAACATTAACGCCATCCATACATATTCAGCGCAGCAATCAACAGCACTTCACTCTCCGCCTCGGCTCACTCTGCCTTTGATGCGACAGCAAAAACTTACAACAATGTGCTATCAAGCTTGCATGATGATTTGGCCCCATTAAAATCACACTATGTCTCAGGCGAAAAACCATCCCCCTGGTATACTGTTGAACTCTGAGATCTCAAGGCGAATGCACACAGGGCCGAACGGACTTGGAGAATATCTGGCCTCACCTTTCATGCAAAAATCTTTAAGGAGCAACTCTTCCACTACTGGAAGGCACTTGACTGTGCCCGTACCAGCCATTTTCCAGCATTCTGGCTGATACCTGCGATAAGCCCAAGATTATTTTCTCGACCATTAATCAGCTCCTTCGTCCAAACAGTCGCTCACCTTCACCTCCCTTCACTAATAAAGAAGGGAGGGGAATTTTCCGAATTAACGGAAACCAAATTCTCTTCTTTAGTTACCAGATCTCAGCCCACAAACTGCTCCCTGGATCTCTTCCCATTTAAAATCAACCGGGTAAATTCAAATCCCCTGCCACGTTGGTCACTAATCTTTTTAATTATTCACTTCGATCTGGTATCGTTCCCCACTATTCAAATATGCTGCAGTTACCAGGCTGCTTAAAAAACCTAGCCTCAATTACAACATCCCTAAAAATTATCGCCCCATCTGAAATCTACTATTCCTCTCTAAAATCCTTGAACGTACCGTAGCTACACAACTCCAAAAACACGTTCTCAACAATAACTTCCTCCATCCCTTTCAATCTGGGTTCAGATTCGGCCATAGAACTAAAAATGGTCTGGTAAAAGTAGTTGATGACCTACTCGTCGCTGCTGATGAAGGCTTGCCAAGTATTCTTGTCCTCCTTGACCTGAGCACTGCCTTTGATACCGTTGACCACCCGATCTTACTTGAGCGACTGGAAGGGTAGAGGGGTCTTTGACTGTGCCCTGCACTGGCTGAGCTCCTACCTCTCCGACCGGAAGCAGTTCGTCAGGCTCGGAGGACAAAACTCAGAGATCCATCCTGTTTAGTATGGAGTTCCTCAGGGATCAGTTATTGACCCTTTCCTCTTCAGCATCTACATAAAACCACTTGGCCATATCCTGCACAGCCTCAATCTCAGCTCGCATTGCTATGCCGATAACATCCAAATCTATATCACGCAGAGCCATCCATCAATGGGTCTGGTCTTTGCGTGTCTTCCTCACTGTCAACTCTGAAGGCCTGGCTCAGTCAAAATTCCCTAAAACTAAATGGCGACAAAACAGAAGTTTTGCTTGTTGGAACCCTGCACCAATTGTCCAAGTCTGAACCTATCCAATTGATGCTTGACGACCAGACCATTGAAGTTGCTAAGGCAGTTCGGAGTCTAGGTGTGACTCTTGATTCCTCATTCCCCTTCGAGACAGACATCAACAAGGTGACGAAGGTTGCCTATTTCCATCTCATAAATATCGCCAGACTGCGCAACATCCTGTCACCCACTGATGCTGAGAAGCTAATACACATCTTCATCTCCTCACAAATTGATTGCTGCAATGCACTGCTCCCTGGCACCCCCGCATACCTGATCAATCATCTCCAACGTGTGCAGAATGCGGCTGCTAGAGTCCTCACTTGTACACATATCCACGATCACATATCCCCAGCGGTGGTGTCTTTTCACTGGCTACCGTTTAAATACAGGATTGAATTCAAGATCATCCTCACCTACAAGGCTTTCACTGGCGCTGTTCCGACATACATCCGCGATCTACTTCAGGTACCCTCCTCAACACAACTTCGATGCTCCAATACGGGCTTGCTGCATGCGCCCAGGTCGCACCTCCATTCGATGGGTGACAGCCTTCTTGCTCGCTGCTCCCAGACAAAAGAATGCTCTGAAGATTGGATCAACTAAATCCCTGGACATCTTCAAATCTCGTCTCAAGACTCATTTGTTCCGTAAGGCTTTTAAGCCCCCTGGCTAGGACTGTTGATGAGGCTTTCTGCCGACCCGTGCCTGCTCAGGAACATTTATTCCTTCCTTGTTTGTTGAAGAATGTTTTTCTGTTTACTTTATGTCCTATAATTTATTGCTACTGCTTGACTTTCAGTTGAACTGTCCTGATGTTCTTGTTAAAATGCCGTTTTCTCCACAGCTCTGATTTGTAAAAAAAAAAACCCGTTATTGTCGCTGATATTCCGTTCGTATGTCATTGTTGTTGACGTGCCGTTCTCTCCGCAGTTCTGTGCAGCGCTTTGTGACCCTCGGGTGAAAAGCGCTCTATGAATGCAATTATTATTAGCGCACAAGATTTACATTCCCAAATTGCCATAGCGCGAGAGATGTTCTGACTCACAAGCGAACAGACAAGAGCCGTGCGTAACATGCATCTTGCATTCCGCGTGACCGTCGCCTTAATCCGAATCATTTAAGCAACGCAGACGTCTGTTAGCAATTAATCCTTTCAATACAGTGCAACGGTTTCAATGCACTGCGAGAGAGAGAGAGAGAGAGAAAAAATCCCCACGTCTTGGATTCACTTGGCGTCCAATGTCAACAAATTGCGCAGAGCCACTCGCTCAAAGGAAACACCTGCAGCTGCCTATGCGGAGCGCATGTGAAAATCCAACCGATTATATTATAACTTACAGCGCGCACACACACACACACCGTGTGTTTGTGTGGATATAAAGAAAAAAAATGGGGGCGAGAGGAGGGGGGGGTGGTCTAAACACAAAAAAATGTAGTGGATTCCGATCCAACGTAAGCTAATTGCGACCACAAAGCCACGTTGGGTTTATGTGGATGCTGGACCGAATGAATCAGTGGGAACACTGTTTGAATGCTGAAAATAAGGCAGTTTCGTCAATTGGAGCGTTGGGCAAACGTTTGCACGGGTTCATGAAGGGGCGACTGAATGTCACGAGCGTTCTCCAGCTGCGATAAGAGGTCAAATTATCTCATCTCATTTATCTAGGAGAGCCCCTTCTATCCACCCACCAACACATTTAACCCTACGATGCTGCATTGGGTTTAATGGACGCATCGTGCCGTCGTTGGAGCTGTACATCTGTTACATATGAGGCCAGATCTTACAGAAGACCTTTAACATGCGGCATAAGTCGCTTTACAGAGATAGGCAAAGAGCTCGAGGCGTTGAATAACAGCAAGGGATTGTGCCGCGCTATTGGTTGTTCAGTATTCCACAGGTGCAATGCGCAGTCACCATAAGGAAAGACTGAGCAATTGCAGCGCAAATAACAATGTTATTCCTCACAGAGAGATTGCGTTATCCTCAGTAAAGCGACTTAATCTGCTCCCTCTGCTTGGTTGCGTGCCACCCATGTCTTGACTCAACCACGGACTGTGTACTGTCGTCGGATTACATCAACGCGTTGCAAGCAGCCAACGAGGGTTCTTATCTTCAAGATTATGACAAAACATGAATTAGGGTCATTGTGGAGAAAAAAAACCCACAAAGAGACAATATGCGCCTCGTTTAAATATCTGTCCCTCCAACATAAAACCTCCAAGTGTCTTGTGCACATCCCAGTAGCTGCATGGCCTTCTGTGAGGGAATCATTTGATTATTCATTGATTATCAATACCTGCTTAATCCTGTACAGGTTTGCAGGGGGAAGGGGGGGCTGGAGCTTATCCCGACCGACAGAGGGCACAAGGCAAGAGGATACCCAGGATGTGACGCCAGTAAAGCGTAGGGATGACTGCATCATTTCAGCAGCATTTAGTTCAACACAATCACAATGCGGGACCAATTTCTCTGTTTAGTGTTTCATCAACAGAAGTGAGGCTCACATGGACCAATGCTGGTGAGCTGCGGCGAGGCGTTAATGGGAAAGGAGCCTCGTATGGTAGACGGGAGTCATTGTTCAATGCAACATTTGACAATACACAACATAATCCCTGGTGCCTTTCTGTGTGGAGTTTGCATGTTCTCCCCGTGTCCCCCCCCCC
>JAZEWT010000005.1:17616760-17646051 GCA_036362905.1 Mordacia mordax
TCCTCCCATAACTAAAAAATATCATTATATGGCCGATATCATAATATATAGGAAGCAGTGCCTCCGAATCTGTCTCGTCCATGACCAGGTGGAAAACTTGCACAGCACGCTACGAATTGTATTAGAATTATCAAACCAGCCAGCAGATGGCAGTGTGACTATGACATCCGTCAGCTTCCTGTAATTCCGTACGTCCAGTTGCCTTTGCAAGGCGCAAAACTCTATTACGAGGCTGTAACGTGCAGGAAAAACGTCGAATATGTGCAGGGAAAGTCAATGCCACATTATTGCCACATAATACTTAAACAAAACAGCGCTTTGTTAACACTTTATTGAACTACGAGCGTGGACATGTGACATCTGTGTATTGTAGACACAAGACACAAGCGCGTGTTTAAATTGCTTCATGTGCAACTCCTTTTTTGGGTCATGAGGGACTATGAGAAAATCTAATTTTTAAGCGTGGCATTATTCAAAGTACCCAGCCAGCTTTCTTAAAACTTTATCAGGAATTAGCAGCTCATAATCCGCACATTCTTCACCGATTATAATTTTTATTTGCACTAAAAACATGCAAAAATCCCTGAAAGTTTGTGGCTTTTAAAGATTTTCACTCGCATGAATTGAGTTGCTGCAAACTGTGGAGGCCTCGCCAATTTTTGGAGGATGGATTAATGGCATTCTACTGTAAACCGATTGAAGCACAGCTCTCAGTGTGGGAGCCGGGTACAATTTTTGTTCTGATTTATTTCATGAATACTTTGAGATGATAGGATGATTGCAAGATATTGTTAACTCGAAAGCAACCAACCCATGCATTTCAAATAGAGCCATCCAAGACTATTAATATTAATTCGAAGCCCCAGAAATAAAAAAAAAATCTGTTTTAACAGTAGTAAATGTAAGTGGTCTCTATAGGTTCTGGAGCAGTGGTTTTCAAACTTTTTGCCTTACAATCCATTTGAAAATAAATGTTCATGCCCGCAACTCAACAAAGTATTATGACTAGAGCTTTATAATAGTAAACCATAATGCATTTATTCTTAAACCAGCAAGGCGACCCAAGGCTTAACGTTCGACGACCTAGTACTGGGTCGCCATCCCTACTTTAAAAAAACACTGCTCAAGGTCACAAACTCATGCCATTCTGTATCACAATCAGCCATCATCTAGTCACTGCTGTACGAAGGCCTCCTAAGATGCGCAATCTTTGAGAAAACTGGAGCAAATCTCATCACACTATCTCAACGAGTCACCAGTGTGGGTCATCATTGTATCATGCCATTTGAAGGTCAGCTGCATGCCGACAGGTGTGCTGCAAAACGTTTACCATCAACATATCAACCAGGAATCTATGAGAACACCACTCAATCGACAAACGCCATCTCAATGGCAAGAACTATGAGCTCTAAACAAGTCCGTGTCTTTCAGAGATATTCTATAACACCCCTCTAAGCTATGCAAGTCACGCAAAAGGGAAATCTAACAATGACCTCAGGATACACTACACTGTGCACCATCTTCATGTTGACATTTCCCAGCTGGGTTTCCATTTATTGTTTTGTTGTAACAAGTGTGGTGCCCAGTATAGCTGCAAGGTGCTGATTGAAATTCTGAACTTATCATTGGTACCACTTCGTTTGCAGAGATAGCTTTCGTTTCCGACGTCATGGCTGACGTCATAACCAAGGTCCTGGTGTCACGCAACTCGACTTGGATTCCTTTTCTTGCGGCTAAATTCGACAGCTGCGACGATCTACCTACACTCGAACAGCACCATGTTTCAATCCACTGCTGGTTGATGGTGCCCCCACACCGTGTCGTGCTTGTCGGTGCAGTGATAAAGGTGGGCCCCGATTCAGACGTCACTCACCACTGGACCTTAACTCGTGGCCAGAAATGGAACTCGGAGCGTGCTGAATTCTAAGCGCAGCGCACAACCTCTTCACTGTGCGCTTAATTTTAATTTTCAGTTTAATTAACCTCATAAGTATAGGGACACGTTTGCATTCGAAACGTTATATTTTTTACAGTGTTGTTTATTCTTCGCTAGTGGCTGTGCCAAACGCAGCTTTTAACTGTAAAGTGAAACTAAAGGCTCAGTTCCAACGTTCGAATGTAAACGCTGTGGATAGCAGGATACAATAAATGGTGCTCAGTGTGGGCTTAATGCACATTCCTTTCAACAAAGGATGACAGAAAGACGTCCTTCATCATCACTCACCCCCAATGCTTTTAACATTTAGCTATGTTACAAGCAAGGTGATAGGGTGTAGTGGATGTTAGAGCAAGGATCCATTCCAGAATTGCATTGTCAAGTGATATATGGTGTGTGTGCAAGGTCCAAGAATGTTATTAGCTTTCCACTGCACAGTGTAATTTAGAGTTCTATTTGGAAGCGTTAGAGATTTGGCGATGCCTCGGCATATGTTCTCTAAAATCAAAGAGTTTTGAACAATATACTCTGAATATTTAAGGAAAATGCATTTATTGTAGAAACAAATTATTTCCAAATAATAGCAAAATTCCCTCACTTTTACAAAACCATGTCGTTCAAAATAAATACAACATCATGGCGCCGACAATATGATTGCTCCGTATGTAACAAAAAAGAAACGTTCCATACCATACGCATTCATTTTCTTGTTTGCATACGTCATTTAATGTGCAGTTCATATTCATTGTTTTTTTTTGTCACGGGAATCCCGCACCTGGAACTTTCAAGCTCATTGCGTAACTTTCTGCTGTAACAATAAACATCTATCGTTCTGTGAGACGCGTCGACCAGGCCAGGCAACGTAAATCACGAGAGCGTCTTCAGAACCTGCCGGATGCGTTTCTTCTTTGTCTCATCAGTGTTACTTCCTGCAACAGCAACGGCAACAACAAGCAAACATCAAGCGCACGTTCACAACCGCACAAAGACAAGCTAACACACATTTCCAAGCATCAGAGAAGGTGCCGCGTATGTTTTAAATTTCTCGTCGAAGAGAGGAAAACGTGCCAAGACAATATCCCCAAAGTCTTGAGGACGCTCCCAAATGCACAGCTCGCTGCATGGCCTTCCTGAAAAACGGCTTAACTCCCGCTTCAATCGCAAACAAGAAAGGTTTTTTTAATGTATGGAAAATAACTCAATATTCCAATATATTAGGCAATAACTTTGGGCATTCTTACCAACTTCTTAGAAATATAACGTATGAGAAACACATTATTAAATACATGTTCATTACAATGAAATATGAATTCAAATGTTACTGCTGCACAGTACTGACCATGACCTTTTAATGATATGTTTTTTGGTGATCAGATCTTTTAAAGTGTGAGTGCACGCACAAGCCATACTGTACATATTCAGAGTCCCTCTTTAGGAAAAGCAAAGCCACACGTTTGAACCAATACATTCACTTACCTTTTTCCTCCTCTTTCTCCTTCTCCCCCTCCTCCTCCACTCTCTCGTCCTTACTTTGTGTCATGAGGGCCTCTGCCTTCTCAATCGTGGTGTCCCTGGCTTGGCCCTTCAGGCCAGCCAGATACTTCAGTAAGATGCGAAAATAGCTGTCAGGTACCTGTACCACCATAACAACAGAGCAATGCCAAGCCTTGTCAGCTACAGCATTAGCACTTTCACTGTTATTAGTAAAAAAAAAGGACATGGAGACAACGTTCCTTTGCAGGGCAACAACAAGTGTTAGAGGGAGACATTCTGCTTTGATGAACTTGCGTGTATCAACTTGTAATGTTTTAAAAAAAAAAAACGAGGGCTACTTGGCACCTGCACAAAAACGTATACTTGGTTCAAAACAGTTTGGCCAGAACATACCAAAAAAAGCGGTAACAACTATTAAACGGAGACTATACATCTTACACATATGTACACGTGCGCACATTTCATCATACTTTATTTTGTTTAAATCCGTTTCGGGCAGTTTTTCCCCTCCATTTTGTGCCATTTGTTTTGAAGGCATCAGTTACAAAGCGGAGCTCTGTTCGATCAGTGGAATACCCCCTCCGGCTTGCACTGCACATTCATCTGGTTATGGTCAGAAACGGAACAAAATATTCACGAGTTTCTCCGAGTATCTATTCAAAGACTTTCCCTGGTCTGGTGTTTGTAATGACGGTGTTAAATAGCCAGGGCTAAAACTAGATGTTTTTTTTCTTCTGTCTGATGTTAATTATGCCCTCAGGGTTGGGTAGGGCTCAATAAAGTTACAAATACCAAATTATGGAGTGTTTTTGCAATAATGAGTGGCTTGGTTGAGCTCAGCACATCATTACAAATGCGAATCTGGGTTATCAACGTGACACAGCAGGAATCCGAAAACCTATGATTTAAAAGATGAGGGTTCAGTGGCTTGACATGGACATTCCTGTAATATGCTTGTCATTGTTAGCCATGATCTATCCACCGCTGGATGAAAGTCTCCCTAAGACGTTGCCATCTCTCATATGGTCCCAGGAAGTAACAATCCACCTAACAAGATGCCTAGCAATCAAATTATCTTCTGCACGTGAGCTGATTTCGACGTGTTCCTGCACTTTGGTGTGAACATCACTATTTTTAACTGGCCACCTTTTCTAGTGATGTGTGCTAAGACCACTTAAATTCCTTAACAGCGTGAAATAATGTTAATGTTCTCGAATCCAAATGTTGCTTTTCCGATCACTGTAATTCCAAGCATGCACACCTCTTCATGCTTCTTTAAGCACAAAATTTTCCTTATATTTTTTCTTTGTAAACCGTGATTTTGAAATAAAAAAAAATCGTATGTAAAAAAGAAACAAAGAGAGTTGCGGGCTAATTTAGAAATGTAATGACTTAGCAGGCAAGTAGAAAAAAGCATAGCTAAACTAGGTATCGATATGGTACTATGCCTCACACCCAAATTACAAAGCAAACGTTATTCGTTACAATTATGCTCGTTTGCCCAACCAGGACTAACCGCATCGTTTTTTTCATGGGTCCGCCTCAGCATTTTGAAATAAAGGGCAATGTTGCAGAGTGTAATCCAATTAAATATTTGAAGGTAATAATGTAGCATTGGGGATGTTTGGCCAATACCAGTTAGTTACAGTAAATGGGGTTTTTGGCAACGGGAGGAAATCAGAGAATGCGGTGGAAACCTGTGCAGTATAGGTGGAGAATATACAAGCTCCACACAGGAAAACACTTGGAGTTAAGAAATTAACAGAACTGTCACCAGTACATCACCTTGCAATGGCAATGCTCACTGGAATGGACTGGTTGTGCTTATGGAGGCTTTTTTTTTTACAAGGAGCTGCATGAAGCAATGTCAAAAGACTGCCTGGTCAATTAGATGATGAATCTCATGACTTTACATGATATTACCCATCAATATAAAAGTAATCAGTGATATAAAGGAAATATAGTTTTGAAGCCACATAGAACATTTTGACCAAGTTCTGTTTGCGAGAGCCTATTAAGGGTTGGAGGGCACACAAGGTCCATGGGAGGCCTTGTAAACGTAATGGTAGTACTTGCTACTGCTGTTAAGCGTGCCTGTGAATAAAGCACAAATTGCCGTGTGCATAGCGCAGCAAAACAAGGTTTTGCTACAACTCCCTCATATATACACACAAATAACAGCACATACATAGAATTCATTTGTAATAATATTAAATTACGCCGTATGGCTTATGTTGCAAATAAGGCTTGAATAGAGAAATTACAGTCATGCTTATTTTGATAAATAAATGGCTGTTCATGGGTACATTTCTAAAATGACGCAGAAACTGTTGTGCAAAGCGAGTTCACGTTCGGAAAACATCCAGCTTCATTTCACGAATTAAAGGATCACACAAACACATCAAAAGTGTCGGTAAGCAATCTCCCCATCTCATCTCATCTCATTGTCTGAAACCGCTTAGTCCTATACAGGGTCACGGTGAGCCGGAGCCTATCCCGGCAGACACAGGGCGCAAGGCAGNNNGGACCTTCTTGCTGTGAGGCGACAGCGCTAACTACTGGGCCACCGTGCCGCCCTCGGTAAGCAATCATCTTACTAAATTATTCAAAATAATCAGGATGAAATTTCCCAAAGGAAAATTCAGGATCCACAACCCCCACCCTCCCCCACCCCCCGGTCACATTTATGGCGGAGTCGCACCTTCTTGGCGTCGTACATGTGCTGCAGAAGCCACGTTTGCCGCAGCTTTTGAAATCTCCACCGCTTTCTATCCACGGCCCAACTGTAAATAAATATAGAAACAATATTAACAAATAATAATAATAGACAACGTATATTACCGCAAATATGAATGTACTGTATAGGAATAAGATGACGTTAATATTTCCTGCTGCAGGGTTTTGTGACAGACACAGGGAAGATGTCGTCTTAATGTCGCACAGAGGGTTAATATCATCCATGCAGACGAACATTGCTCAGCAGCCACAAGCATTAAGGAAAGGTTGCAGCCAATTTGCCTCACCATCGACTCAATCTGAACATCGACTCGGACAGACTTGATTGCTTTCTTTACACGAGTTGCTTATTATAAATCGCCCAAAAAAATTAAATAGTGAATAGGCCAAACGAGGATTAAAATGTTGACAACTCAAATCAATGCCTATTCGAAAATGAGTACTGCAGCACATTCTACCCACTGTGCAATTTGATGAATTGTAATGATCTGAGCATCATGCTTCTACACGACATTTCATCAGATATTTTTTATATTGTGAATGTAAAAACCCAAGCTCAAGAAATGCTTATGCGAGCCGACCACACACTACATACTTTGCTTTGTCCCGTGAACTTGTTACAAATGACAAGCTTCGGCTCTATTTATCCTGGGATTACCTTTGTGCAGGTTTGTTACTTTCTTAAATGATTTCCTGGACTTCCTTTCCAATTAGTTGCAAAAACGACTGTCGAAAAATCTACGATGGTCAACGTTTTCTACATTCAGGTTTTCTCGTTTATGCCTCCAGTTCAGTTTTCACGAGATATATTTCGAAGATATAATTACCCACGGTGAAAGCATGTCTCTCTGTTTATGAATTGAATTTTGGTAATTTAAGAAAATTACAAAATAGCTGTTACATCCATACAGGGCCTTAGATTGTGAGTATGGAAAACTGTTAGTTTGTATTACATGAAACATTTTTACAGTGTAGAAATTCAAGGACTGGTATTCCGTTTAAATTTGACTTTTCTAGCATTTGATTGAAAACACTTAAGTGGTCCTGGGTAGGTATTCATCTGCAATGCGCAGCAAAGCATAGCTCTGGCAAAGGGTAAAGGCAGACCAGATTTCTGACAGTTGTGAGCGAGAGAGCATGGTCGGGTACTTGTAAAAAAAATTGTTTCAAACAAAAAAACCCGAAAATTGAAGTGATTGTTGCTGATTTGCTGTTCCTATGTCGTTGTTGTTGCTGACATGCCGTTCTCGCCGCAGCTTTGTGCGAAGCTTTGTGACCTTCGGGTGAAAAGCGTTCTAGAAGCGCAATTATTATCGCAACACAATTAATGACACGTACATTCATTCCATTTCAAGGCATTCATTCGAAGAGAACACTGCATCTTATATATTGTGATAGTATTGGTCAATTAATTAAGTATTATTTTTTGTTGTGCGAGGAAACCGGAGAACACGGAAGAAACCCGTGCAGAACAGGGGGAGAATGCATACTCCACACAGAAAGGCGCTGAAGGTGAAACTCTAACCGTCTCAGGCAGCACTTTCTCTCTGTGAGGTGCAGATGTTACCACAGTACAAACCTGTAGCCCAATGAACAGGAACGTTACAATGTGAATATTTATATCCGTCAACAATTACCTGCTATGCTATACGAATCATGAACATGGACAATGGCGAAAACAATGTATGCTGGAAATTACACGGAGAGACAGCATGAATAATACATTGGGCAGAGAAAAAAAATCCAAATAAGAAACATGTCACTGACTATTAGGAAAAGTGGGCTTTGGCAGGACATGTTATTAGAAGACCTTAGCTGACACATTACTGACAGCGGTAAGACATGCCCCCGAGTATGACCACCATGACGATGGAGTGATGAGATTTGCTCATGTACATGTGTGAGATGGATTGTGTAATTGCAAGAACGTGAGAGAGGATGTGGGGAGGAGTTGATCAAGCAGTGGTTAGAGCATTGCGGATGATACAAAACAAGCAAAACCTGAGCCTTAAGAGGAGTTATGAAAGTGTTGTTTTGATAAATATGTTAATTTATGCACTGCTCGAGTGCATAATATTACAACAATTCTTTAAATGGGGCTCGTAAAGGTGAAACCGACATCAGAACATTGAAAGACGATTTGTTCGGTGTTATGGATCTGAAACATTAAGGAACAGAGGAAATATAAACAGGGCCTATAGAGCGAATACCTCATGACCAACTCAAAATCCGTCTGCCCGGGATCACGCCCAACAGAGATCACGCCGGAATGACGCACTAAACACCGCACGCAGCATTCCCTGATCATCTTTTTGCCGGTAAAACTGGTTCATGACAATGCTAATAATGACATGGATCATATTTCGTGACCTCAAAATCACGTCTAAAATAGCTTTACCAATCTGTGAACAAAGAACAATAATTTCCATACACCATAGCAACTAGAAGGTGTGCTTGGCTTGTGAAATTAGATGTAAAAGCTTTATTAGTAATAACACCCGACCCATCCCCTGTATGTAGATGCAAGTACTGAAATTATTAAGAGTTTTCTCCTTTCTATTGCTATCCTGCATTCTTAATAGCATGACTACGCCATATCGTAATTAAATGAATTAACCTTAACAGTGGCCTAAGGCCGCCTAGGCTAGATCTGTGCTGACTGCTAGAATGTGTTGATGTGATGAACACCGTGTCCAGAGAACACTCTGCACAGCTGTCATGTGACACGGCCAGAATAATACGAAAATAGAACAAATGTAATGAGTAAAAAATACTCTGTACACCATTCAGTGGGATGGCTGTGACATCACAAAGGCTGTCAACCAAAGAGAGGCCTTAGAACTATCGGTGACCCTACACATAGCTAGTTCTCTTATGTTATGAACAATATCAATTATTGCACTTTCTACAGTGCTTTTCACCCGGGGGTCACAAAGCGCTGCACAGAGCTGTGGTGAGAATGGCATGTCAGCAACAACAACGACATATGAACGGCAAATCAACAATAAGATTTTTACTCTTAAAAAATCTCAGCTATGAAGAGAATAGCATGTCAACAACAACATCAGAGTAGTTTAACTGACTGTCAACTAATGACTATAATGCAGAGGACATAAAATAAGCGATAGATATAATTGTTAAACAAACGAAGGGATAAGTGTTCCCGAGCATCATCCCAGTAAGACAACAGTGAGCCGCATCAAGAGCCCTATCCAGAGGACTTCCAAGCCTTAGGGAACAAGTGAGCCTTGAGACGAGATTTGAAGATGCCCAGGGACTCAGCTGACCAAATCTCCAATGGAAGGGCATTCCAGAGTCTCGGAGCAGCGGACGAGAAGGTTCTGTCAGCCATAGAATGGAGGCGCATCTGGGCACATGCAGCAAGCCCGCATTGGAGGATCAAAGTTGTCATGTTGAGGAAGGTGTCTGAAGTAGGTCATGAATGTATGTCATAGCAGCACCAGTGAGAGCCTTGTGGGTGAGAAGGAGGATCTTGAAATAGATCCTATATTTAACTGGTAGCCAGTGGAGAGACACCAGTACTGGGCACATGTGATCGTGGATGGTTGTGCGAGTGAGGATTCTAGCAGCCACATTCTGCACACGTTGGAGATGATTGATCAGGTAGGCAGGGATTCCAGGGAATTGTGCATTGCAATAATCCATTCGTGATGATGAAGATGTGTATTATCTTCTCAGCATCGGAGGGTGACAGGACGTTGCAGTCTGGTTATGTTTCGCAGATGGAAAGAGGCTACTTCATCACCTTGTTGATGTGTCTCGAAGCTAAGTGAGGAATCAAGAGTCACTCCTCGACTCCGAACTGCCTTAGCAACTTCATGGTCTGGTCGTCAACCATACATTGGATAGGTTTAGCCTTGGACAATTGGTACTGGGGGCGGCGCGGTGGCCCAGTGGTTAGCGCTTTCGCCTCACAGCAAGAAGGTCCCAGGTTCGAATCTCTCGGCTCGGGTGCCTTTCTGTGTGGAGTTTGCATGCTCTCCCCGTGTCCACGTGGGTTTTCGCCGGGTACTCCGGTTTCCTCCCACAGTCCAAAAGCATGCTCCTGGATAGGTTGATTGGCTCGCAGACTAAAATTGTCCCGCAATGCCCGGCGATGGACTGGCGTCCCGTCGTCGGGTGTATTCCTGCCTTACGCCCTGTGTTTCCGGGATAGGCTCCGGCTCACCGTGACCCTATATAGGATTAAGCGGTTTCAGATAATGAGATGAGAATTGGTACTGGGTTCTGACAAGCAAAGCTTCTGTTTGTCGCCATTTAATTTTAGGAAATTTGAATTGAGCCAGGCCTTCACAGTTGACAGTGAGTACGACATGCAAAGACCAGATGCATTGATGGATGGCTTTGCGTGGATATAGATTTGGATGTCATTGGCATAGCAATGGCACCTGGGATTGAGGCTGCGTAGGATATGGACAAGTGCTTTAATGTAGATGCTTAAAAGGAGTGGCCCGAGAACTGAACCTTTGAGGAACTCCAGAAAAATCAGGACGGATATCTGAGTTACGTCCTCGGAGGCTGAGAAACTGCTTCCGGTCGGACAGGTAGGAGCTCCGCCAGTGCAGGGCACTGCCAGAAAACCCTATACCCTACAGTCGCTCAAGTAAGATTGGGTGGTCAACGGTATCAAAGGCAGCGCTCAGGTCCAGGAGGACAAGAATACTTGGCAAGCCTTCATCAGCAGCGACGACTGGCTAACGCAAACTAACGACAGTGCTTGCCGACCAACAAAGGAAACGTGGCAAGCTGAAACACGCCCGGATGATTCATGTATGAGCTCACCATGCAGCACATATTAGTCAGGAATGTTTGCAGTAGACCTGGGATACACGTGTCTGGGCAAACATCGAATTCCACTGCATCATCAAGATCGCCGAGGCGGTGCTCGCTGAATACAATGATCACGTCACACAACTGGAAAATCTACACCCTTTGGCTGCAAGTGTGCACAAAATTACATTGGTAACAATGACATTAATTTTGCAAAGGTCACTTTACGTTGCCATGGTAGTCTTGAAAGTGCACCAACGTCATTGAAAATGTACGACCAATAATAGATGTGCAAATAAAAAAAAGACACCGTTAATTCTGCGTTATGCTTATCCTAAACGCAAAATAACAAAAATCTTTATCAGACACTGTTGCTGAGCACAGGCCCTAAAGCCCAACACATTAAACGTCCGGCAACAAACAGAACCATCAGAGTTGTAATAGGCAAGAATCTACACGCTTATTTATTTATTTAACAAGGTTATGTAACACCTCGGGTGAACATCGCTCTAGAAGTGAAATTATTATTATAAGCAAAAAGAAACTGAGAACAAGCAGTAATGTATGATGGGTGAATGCAGTCAAGTCTGTCGTTTGAGTCCGCAAACATGGGTGTAGGAATCAATTAGTTAAGTTCACAGAAAATGGTAACCACAGCAGTAGCGATAACAGAGTGATAAGGCAACATCATCAGGCATTCATGCCGACCGGCCCACTCACAATTTTCACTTGCAACCAGAAGCACATTTAAAGTTGTGCGATAAGATAAACCTACTGACCTAAAGCACGCAGACGTACTTTGCATGGGGGGATAAAATAAAACGCACAGAGTTCATTCTGTTAGACTTGTGTCCTTGCTGCTGCTCATCAAATAATAATAATTGCACTTCTATAGCGCCTTTCACCCGGAGGTCACAAAGCGCTGCACATAACTGCGAAGAGAACGGGATGTCAGCAAAATAAACTGCAACGGCGTATGAACGACAAATCAACAGTAACATCTTTTTTGTTTTTTTTTGTTAGAAATCTAAGCTGTGGAGAAAACAGCATATCAGCAAAAACATCAGAGCAAATGTAATTGAAAGTCAAGCGATGGCTGCAAAGACATGCTAAGATTCCACCAAGGAAACGGGTACACAGTGTGCCATTGGGTAAACTCGCCTGAGATTGCAATGTACAGCTGTACTTCTTATCAACACAAAAACAGAGGGAGAAAGGAATTCGGTTTAAAATTCTGTTGGGTTTTATTGAGCACACACGTGCTGTTTAGTTATCCCATTTGTACAAAACGCAAACATAACCTTAACAACGCACGTGTTGTAGTGGATATGCAGTGTAACATCGAGAGTTTTTAAACAGGACTTGAAAAAAGGGCTTCAAGGAAAAAAACCCCACCCACATTTACACAAACTTAGCTTCCTTTGGGACATCCTGAGGTTTTGTCGAAATCTGTTTGGCTAGAAAGCTCATACATAACCACAATCTTTATTCGGCAAAGCTTCACCGAATCAGGGCACTTTTTTTGAGGTTTTGGCTTCAGATGTTTGACCATTTTTAAAAAATAAAAGACAAAATTTATTTTGACTTATATAGCACCCTTCATCCAAGAACCAGTGAGCATTAAAAAGAACTACAGTGAGCATTAAAAAAAGCGTATATTATAAATACAATACTTTTATTGTTTTATTACAAATATTGTCCTTAGGAAAAATTGGTTCCTGCCAAAAGATTATGGGAGAATAATGCTGCCATGTGTAAACTGGGCCTCACATACTTCTCTAAATAAATAATACAAATAAACAACACTGACTTTAAGATGGGTACCACCCGATCTATTTCTGCCGCTTTCTGTGAATAATTCTCTATTTCCTGCCCCTCGAACATACGTTTTGCTGAAATGTATTGATACACAAAAAAACGAGCTCCAACTCGACCCAACTAAAAACCACGACAGCAACAGCAAAACCAAGAAAATTAGGACGAAAATAACGAAATCCGCATATTCCTGCTATGTCAAGGGTACCATGGACAAAATCAATAAATCGTGAGAAAAACAACGTAAACAACATCTGCAAAGGCCATCAAAAGATACAGTAAATGGTCAAATCACCCAATGACCAAATACTGTTGCAGACAGAAGGCGTGCGTTGTATTCCATGCAATAATTATGAAGAGGTTTACATCGATCAAACGGACTAAACAATCGCCACTCGGAAGAGAGACCACGAGGCTGCGGTGTGTTTACTGCAGGTGGGAAAATACGCAGCGGCAGCTCACACTGCAGACAAACACAACATCGAAGTTTTAAATATGGATGTGCTTGCTGGAATCTGCCACAAAGGCCCAAGAGATTAAGCCATGAAGCACTATATTAACAAGAAATAAAGCCATGACTCACAGATAAAAATGAGAATAAAACTCAGCAACCATACAGCCAAATGCAGCTCCTAAACATTAACCCCCTATAAACAGCTAGGCAGACATCGTTGATGTAGGAATGCAATTTCAAGTTATTGTTAAACTAGGGGTGGCAGCAGATATAGTTAAATTAGCTTTAAACAAAGACAATGAAAGACACATATGTAATACAAGTCACGCAGAGTTCAGTCACAAGCACTCGGTCACATAATGCCTGAAGATGCCCCCAATGTGGGAGGTTAAACGTTGAGAAGGAGACAGCGACACTTGAAATGGCTATCCAGAAAGAGCAGCTTTTAGAAGAAATCATCAAGCATTGAGCCATGAAAACCTATATCAGTAAGAAATGTAGTCACAAAAAAACGCATAACAATATTCCCGCCTGATGATGATTAATAATGCACAGTGTTAATTACCTTTTGAGATATTCCAAGGAGAGCTCTGCTGCAGAGGGAGAGGCTACGTCTTCACCTTTGACCACAGTGGCACCCAGCTGCTTTGCTTTCGCCCTCTCCGATTTCTTCAGCAACTTCTTCACTTTCCTTTCCAGCACCTTTTCCTCCTCCGCTGACATCTCTGGGATCACGTCCTCCTCCACCTCATCGGCCTTCTTGCATGTATCTGCAACAGCCTCATCTCTGCAATCCTGTGCCAGGTGCCGGGATTGAGAACGCATTGAGTATTATTTTTCGTGGTTGCGCTGTGTAGCTTTGCGACGTGCTTTCAGACTGTGTCGTGCATTGTGAAGCCTCGTGCATTTATATTTCATTCCATGATCTGGGAGCTTCCTGAAGAAACTACCAGCACATCGACTAACACGTGGTGACTACCGGAAAGCACAATGGGAATTTTGTTTTATTTAGTTGACATATCATCAAATAATGCACCGCTATAAATTTGCCAGAGTAAAATGGCCACATGGGCTAACGTGGCAGAATTACACTTTGAAGAAACTGCCAGGAAAGAATAATAGGCACTCTAACACACGTACAAGGGGGAATATTCGTTTACAAAGTGGGCTATCATATTTCGTTATGGTTTTGATGTGATCGCGTAACAGTCCATTATCAAGATTATTATATTCTGAAAGGACTGAAATACACACATGGCCTGAAAGCACCCTGCCTCCTAATGTAAAAAGGGCTTACATCATTTTAACATATTATCCACATGTCAGAACTTCTTTAGAATTCTATAACATTCCAACAGTTCATCAAGACAAAGCTATCGTTTGTTTTTTCTCTATTACTATTTAACCTTTTTTCGCATCAAACATTAAAAGGAAAACTGTTCACTATAACACACAAGGCATAACGTCACATGAGACATCGAATGCTCAAGCCTCTTAACAAGAAACATCCCATCCAAGCCACAATGAAATGCACAACCGATCGCTGCTCAATATTATAATTGAGATTCACCATTCATTTAAACGTTAAGTGTAGAACTACCACTGAAATAACTCCTCGCACTGTAGATGGACGAAAAGTAAGATACTCAGAAGACTCCGTTCCAAACTTAACTTTCCACACTTAAGGGCAGTTGACAAACTAAGTGACGTGAAACTCGGGCAACCCATTGGTTTTGCAGAATTATTAATATCGAGAAAGGTGATGACATTGGCCATGTTTAAGTTGTTGATGATTAACAAGTGGATGGTGTGTGGGTATCTTCGGAGGAGCTTCCCATAGTTTCACAAATTTCCACAAACATTGCTCATTGGCCTCTTGTCTTTCGAATGCAGTCACCGCTTTCTCCACGCTTCAGTCTCTTTTCAGTTGTTCTGTGTTTAGGAATATCTTGACAATGCCGTGCGGGGAGGTGAACTCTCTTCATCCCTTATCACAACCAGAGGCGCCTCATGCAACCGGCGCCCTGCCTCGTTGCTCTCTTTGCCTTCAAGCCCGTCCGTACCCGGTCACCTGTCCAACCGGAACCACCTCCCCTCGCCTTCACGCGACCTCAGTCCCCATGCTCCTCACACACCCCGTCTCCACCATCGCTCCCACCGTAAGCCTCACACTCGTCAGCACGCCCCATCGCACCTCACGCACCGTGTATCCAACCCGTGCTCCCACTCTAAAACATCACACGTGTCAAAATGTCCATCTCACACCCCATGCGCCTCAACACACCATGTCCACCCGTGCTCCCACCATAAGCCACCCGTGTACCCACTCGTCCAACAACAACCGCCATTCGCCAGGCCACATATATGCACCTTGAAGCCACGTGAAGTGTCGCAGGCCTGCCGACAGGAGGTATAGGGACAGACCCAGGTGTTAAAAGTTGCTCGACTGAGATGACTAGCAGCTGCACCACCTATGCTCTCTACTGTGCCAACTTGTTGTGCTTTAGCCGCCCAATGCTCTGCTCGTTGTTGTGAGCGTCGTTCCTCCACCCTCCGTTGTTGTTGGAGGGCGACTGCCTCCAACTGCCCCATAGCATCCTTCACAATCCTCCTCCACAGAGGTTGATCTTGACACCGTTGGTACCAGTCTTCAGCAAGTCCACTCATATCCAGGTACTCCTGTACCACATCAGTTTATCTCATCTCTAGCCCGAGCTGCGCCCGTTTCGCACCCTCTATCCGGCCAAACAGTAACTGTTTGGGCATGCGGTGGCTGGATATGTGGACTATATGACCCAGTCACCTCAGCCTCGCCTATTTCTCCACTGTCTCCACAACTGCCCCATCCATCATTCATGGAGAGCTGAGGAGGTGGAGTATTCGATGGAACCAAATACCCACACAGGTGCTTGGTTTTGGTGGGATTGATGGCAAGACCCTCTTTATGGCATTCTCCAGGTTCAATAGCAGAGCCCCCAACTTCTCTTCAGAATGAGCAGCGATCACCAAAGCATCGGCATCGATAACATGGTTGGCCAATAGGGGGAGCCATCCCTTGACCACACCCGGGCATCGATCAGCCTCCCATTGTACTTGTACCAGATGGAAATTCCACTGGAACATCCATGGAAAGCCTCTCGAACTACGTGGTCAAAAAAGATGTTGATTGATGTAGGAGCCAGAGGGCATCCGTGTCGCACACCAAGGTAAACAGGGAACGGCTCTGACTCCCGACTACGTAGCTTTACCTGGGCTTGCCCACCCTCGTGAGCAAGGTATCAGGGATCCCGAAACACAAAGAACAATTGCCCACGAATCGGCCCCCATATACAATTACACCTGTATGCCAATACCAACATCAAACAAGTGCCTAACACTGCATTGACTGGAGACGTGGACATGTGATCACTGTGTTTTGACCTGAGACACTCAAGTTGTACTTTTAGGGGCTGAGTGAGGGTCCAGTGAGTGGTCTTGATTAGGGGGACGATATCAATATATAACTGAGCCAGTGTTTTGTACATACAGTATTGTATCTCATCTCATTATCTGAAACCGCTTAATCCTATATAGGGTCAAGGTGAGCCGGAGCCTATCCCGGAAACACAGGGCGCAAGGCAGGAATACACCCGACGACGGGACGCCAGTCCATCGCCAGGCATTGAGGGACAATTTTAGTCTGCGAGCCAATCAACCTATCCAGGAGCATGCTTTTGGACTGTTGGAGGAAACCGGAGTACCTGGCGAAAACCCACGCGGACACGGGGAGAGCATGCAAACTCCACACAGAAAGGCACCCGAGCCGAGAGATTCGAACCCGGGACCTTCTTGCTGTGAGGCGACAGCGCTAACCACTGGGCCACCGCGCCGCCCCAGTATTGTATATATATGCAGTAAATAAGGGGATCAGTGGCTGAGTGGTCAGCACGCTGGGTTACAAACCTGGCGACCTGAGATCGAATCCCACTCACAGCCAACACCAGTGACGATTTACTGAACCGGCCCTGGGCTTCCCCTAGGTCGACTCCTCAATGAATAACTGGTGCAGTATGTAAACGTTAACACTCGGGAGACAAAGACCACCCAGCGTGGTGCTGATCACCCATGTCTTTGTGTGCCATGTCAGCCTTGACAGGTGCTCGCTAATGGCACTTGTCTCTACCGTCTGTTGAGGCTATATGGGGTATCTCTGTATTTGTACATCTCCACGCAACAGATTCGCACTCCAACTGACAGCCTCAGCTCACATTGACCCTCATTGTTGGGAGTAAAATATGGACCCTTATTATGTATGTCCGCATCGAAGTTGCTTCAAATCATTCATGAGCGCCCATTTGACACCAACGTTTGTCTCATTCTGGCTTGACTTAGCAGTTATTAATCACGTTTCTGAAACTTTAAACACTATTTCAACTTTAAAATCCCACTTTTGCTCTACGATGCGACTTCTTCATCAGTCTAACACCTTCATCACATCAGAAGAACGTATTACACACTTGGAACATCACCCATAGGGTGGGAAATGTGCCGGTACCAATAATGTTGAGAACCAATTCTTGTAAAACCGGACAGTGTGCAGTTGCAATAGCACAAGTATCTGTGCAGACTGGGTGGCATTCAAGGATGGCACGGACAGATTGCTCACTGATGTGCAATGATGGACAGCAATATTCAGAGATCTTAATCCCTAAGTAGGATAACATTTTAATAGCCTGTGGACTGCTTCCACTAGTTAGTTGCCAAACAACTAACTAGTGGCAATATTGCGTTTATACAAATACAGACACGAAAATAACAGACTTTCATAACACCTAAGCTATAGACTGAGAACATACACCAACTTGGATACTCGCAAACTGAACACGAAAATCACGTGCGTGGTCATGTAGATCATTTGCAGAAGTTATTGGGTTGTATCATAAGCCAGCACTGGCATGAATGAGGTTGAGCGTGATGAAGGAGGTGCCAGAACTCATAAAGATGTATGTGGCTTTAAGCAGTACCCATAAATACAAGATGTTCTTGGGTGAGGTTTGAACAACAACCACAGAACCACACCACCAACGTGTCTCAAGGCTGTCCAATGTATTCTCTGCTGGCAGGAATTTCACCTGCACACAACTCGCTATTTTCATGCCCACACTAACGGCCGAGGGTGGCCGTCAATGTAATAATTTTCTGCCTCGATTCTTCCCAATATCAAACGCTCACACATCCAAGGCATGTTTCACTGCTCTGGAGAACGCTACATTACCACACTATGGTCATATTCAAAATGATATATGGCTACTGCATTCAACACACAAATGTTTAAGGCAAAATTACTGCAGAGTGGAGACATTCAAAAACCACCACCACCTTCAAAAACCACAATAGGAGTCTTCAACCAAGATAAATTTTAGTTTTTTTAACAAGAACTCAATCATACCCATAATGTTTACAAAAGTAGGTAAATTGCCAACGAGACAGAATATCAGTTCCGTAAAGATGACCAGACATCTTACACACTGGCATTATATACATTAGTGTTTTTCTTTGTAAGTTATTTATAACAATCTCAACGTTTACATTCTTGCATGGCATCATCAGACCACGGGCTACTCTTGCAAAAGGTTCCCAAGGTCTTCAAGTGCTCAGGTGAAGTGCCACATTACCATTGCCCAAGGGAGTGGAAATTTCAAATGAGTGCAAACTCACCAAGTGAGTGACAAACGTGGTCACATACCAGTAGACTAGCCGCACACGTCAATTGCATTTACATATATTGTAGAAGATTCAGTACATTTGTAAAAAACAAGCGCATTGAAATGTTTTATGACAAACCATAACATTGGCACATTCTTCACTCACTCATGGTTTTGCTAGTCACCCGGGCACAAAAATATCTGCATATAAAAATAAAATAAATAAAACAAACGACTGCTTGTGGACAGTAGTGGCAGGAAATATAGGAGGTTCATACATAAATGTGTTAACGTAGTCTGATCACAGAGAGTCACTATAAACATTGTCAACTATCCCAGACTCTACAGAAATTAGAGATTCCCACGGTGAGGCCAGATTTCCCATGAGATGACCACTCTTGATGTGTCAACAAACTGGCACTAGTTTTACCAGCTCTGGAGGAATGAGGGACTGAACCAAATGTAACCGGGGAGTTAAACTCATAACCTCCTGACTCTGGGCACTCGAGCACTGCACTGATGCCCATCCAGGAATCGTTGAAACGAGAAATTTAACTACATTTTGCTTTTTTCAACGTGTTTCAAACTATCTCTTAAACGTGTTTTTGACTCGTGCTTGACATCCAACAAAGGAAAAGGATTGGAAATGCGTGAACATGGCACAAAAGTCATGCCTAATAAATCTTGAACACTCAGACATGAACCATTTGAAATGCTGGGAAGGTCAGTTTGGACTTTTCTTGGGGGGCTTGAGGTCATTTACGGGAAGTTGCACAACACTTTGCAATTTCAATAAATGTACTTGGGAGCGAACAATAACTTGGGGGATGTGCACGCCCCCCCCCCCATGTGCTGGCGGTGCCATGCCATTTTGTTCCGGTAAATTACGCCGGGTTCCTCAAAAAGGGGTAGTGCAGCTGTTAGGGGGGGTGTTGGAAAAAGTTCCCGCAGTCCAATCAACCAGATGAAAATAAAGATGAGAGCTCGGGGGGCAGATCTGGCTGGCTCCTCGTGCTATGTTACAATCTATTTTCACATCATCTCCAGTCACATGGAAAGTTGTACAATTTATCTTCAAGTTGATTTTTAAAGAGGGGGGGGGGCACACGTTCCTTTGAAGTCGTTATGGAAAAAAAAAACAATGCATATTAGCGGCCGCTTTGGGTTACTTTCACATTTAAATCATTTTCAAACCGTTTCTTTTTTGTTTGTACAATCGGGCAGTGTGGAGGGGGCTCGTTATTTTACAGTCGGGTTCGGTTACTGCCTGTGGTCCCCTGAACGCAAGCGGCAGAGCGCTAAGCCCTGAATCCTGCCACATCCCATTCCAACCACTCGCAGTCAAGATCCTCTATCTCGCTTTTCAAACTGCAAATGTCCCTTCACTTTAACATTTTTACAGTTAAGTTTTTCTTATATGTCAAGACGCTTCAGACTACAAATTCTCAAACCGTAAACAATTCTCTATAGAAAATGCCTCACATTCTTGACATTGCTGCCACCAGCTCCATTCATTATCTCTCCCACACAGCACGCCCACGTGAATAAACGCAAAAAAAACTAAAACAAAGGCAACCTTTAATACATTTCCGTATAAATTGATGGAAATGCTTCACAGATGTAAGTACTCTTAACATGGGTGCACATTCGATGGTTAAAAGAAGCTTCCAGGTTTGTGAAAGCTGCAGTTTGTTTCTGTTCGGAATTCAGATTTTTCTGTATAACCGTTTCAGTTAAAAGTCAAACGTATAGAGTCGTACACACAAACCTACGCAAAAGCTTTTCCAGACTGATTAACAGTGACGGGTAACAGGATTCACAGAAATGAAGGCTGTGGCAAGGAGTTTCACTGTGTTCGTACATTTGTTGTAAAGCTGCCATATTATTCCATCGTCTCTACACTCTCTGACATTGAATAATAATAATTGCATTTATAGAGCGCTTTTCACCCGAGGGTCACAAAGCGCTTCACAGAGTTGCGGAGAAAACGGCACGTCAATGCTAACATACAATAATGCTACACCACATGCACAGGTTTTTGCACAAACACCCAGGCACCAAAAAAAATTACCAAATGGGTACACGCATAACCCTTAAACCGATACGGTGTGTATATTTTATTGCAAGTCAGAGCAGCTACTTCAATACCAAAAGAGTTCAAAGGTGTCTCTGTTGAGAGCCACCTGCATTAGTATGACCACATTGGTCCATGGCTCTTCCCTCAATCATGCCATTCCTGTTTACTAATATATACACGGTTGTCCATCAAATACGACTGTGACGTCACAGCGCGGCGAGTTTATTTTTCTCCCCGTGGATGTGTGTGTGTGTGGACTGATCCACCAGGAGCAAGGTCATGAACAGATGTCACGTAGGAATGTCCTCGCCCCACTGAAGACTTTGCACGATGCTCATGTTTACGCATCTGTCGCCGTCAAAGTGTTCAGAGCCTTCATTCACAGCTGCACTCCATTCAGGACTGTCCTTGGATAAGTTAACGTTAAGCATTTGCAAAATTCCTTCAGCATGGTGCCATGTGCAATATTACGCCGTGGGATTGTCAGAGACGGTAGAATCCTGGATTGATTATGGCTTGCGATAATGGTGATGAGGATGATCTAGCATTTATTTAAGTACTCGCTCACCAGCAAAGATTGAATTTGCTCAGTGTATAAGCGCTAATAAGTTGGGCCCAACTGTGCATACGGCAGTTTCAGATTGCAGCTGAGAGTATAGGCTTTTTACGGTTCACTGGTGTGGTGATTTTGAAAGTTTTAAAAAGGCACCTTGTGTACGGTACACACAGCACAGCTGATTCACATCTCACAACCAAGGAAAATGCATTTTGAACGACCATTTTCATGTCCGCGAGTGGAGAAAAGGAACGTGTGGCTTTCATGCAGAAACACAAAGGCGAAACCTCACCACAGGAGGTGAGAGAAGATCACCTAATGTCCCTACGGTCGAGTTAATTACAGTGGAATGCCTGACTTATTGCACCGCCAGTGCCCCGCTGATTAATACATGTGACTTAATTGTAAAGTGTTTTCTGAGACCATATAGATTTCCACGTAAAAAGTGTTAAAATACAGCAAAAAAATTAACAGCGCCTGTTTACACCTGTACATAGTGAATATTCACCATTGCCACCGTAGATTAGTGATGCACATGGCAACAACGCATGAGTTTGAATATAATGTTGCATTTTGGATTGAACAGGCACTCACCTCATCTCATCTCGTTGTCAGAACCGCTTAATCCTGCACAGGGTTGCGGTAAGCCGGAGCCTATCCCGGCAGACACAGGGCGCAAGGCAGGTATATAACCACGATGGGACGCTAGTCCATCACCGGGCACTGAGGGCAATTTAGTCTGCAAGCCTATTAACCTATGCAGCAGCATGCTTTTTGGACGGTGAGAGGAAACCGGAGTACCCGGCGAAAACCCACGCGGACACGGGGAGAGCATGCAAACTCCACACAGACAGGCACCCGAGCCGAGATTCGATCCTGGGGCCTTCTTGCTGTGAGGCAACAGCGCTACTTTTAGGCAAGATGCTCCAGTCAATAATATCTGGTAACCGAGCAGCATTTAATGAGCCTGTCCTGACTGATGAGTCGCATAGGTTGAAACTGGCCCAAAACATGTGCGCCAAAACTGGTACTGCTGAAAAGGCACTGGTTTGGAAACCCAATGGAAGAAACGCATTTGTCAGAGTTTATATATATTAATAATAATAATGAACTCAATTTATAAAGCACATACATTTCGTGAACTGCGTGTGCGTTGACGAATATACAGGATCAGGCTGGCTCAGGAGTTATTGATGCACGTTGAGTCGGTGAGTGTTTTTTTTAAGTAGTCGGGGAAAGTTGTTGCGGGAGAGATTTCCAGGTTGTCGGTGCAGCGACGGAGAAGCGTCTTTGTGTGAGGGCTGTGCGCGACGGGGTCTGCACGAAGTAGGTGCTTCGGCGAACTTCTCAGTGCGTGTTGAGGTGAGCGGCCAGAGTGGTGAAGCGAGCTACTCTGGGAGGCCTGTGTGGACTGCCACCGCTGTCTTGTGAGCGATGCGGTGGCGTATGGGGAGCCAGTGCAGGGTCTTCACGCAGTTTGTTGTGGATCAGTTTTGAGCTCTGATGTTGAGGACTTCGCGTGCTGGGTTGCTTTCCAAGTGCTAAAGTTTGGTGCACCGTTGCTTAGAGATGCCGGAGAGGATTGCGCTGCATCCTAGTAGTACCGCACGCAAAGTAGTAGCACTGGTGGTCTTGATGCTTTGCACAAGGCGGTGCAATAACATGGGACAGTATAAAGAAATATTAGGAGAATGTGCATGAGTCGCGAGACCTGTTATTACCAAATTCTCAATTATAGGATGACGCAAGCAGACAAATCAAGGGAGAGTTGGCACAGCACACACCCTTCACTGGAATGGGTCACTGAAAAGCCAGCTTTCCCAAAGCTTTAAAATGCCCCTCATTCACGACTAAAGGTATTTAAATAACCACATTTAGTTCAGGGCTGCCCAGTTTCTTCAAAACGAAGGTGCTTAATCTTCTCCGAATATCAAAGCAGCAAATGGATTCCAACGCTCTGTGTCCTCTATCATTTATATCTTTAGTTTTGAGTCCATTGGGAGCTTGTTACAAGACCCGCAGCAATCCAGCACGTGCAATATTTCACAATATCTTGAGTTAACGTGATATATCAGAACATAAAACCACAGGACTGTCAGCTCCTTTTCAAATGTAACATCAAAGGTCGAACGCTTAGTGTTAATCTACGAAACGTGTATTTTTCCAGGCGTTTCATTGCACAACGTAACCACACTGTGATACCCTAAGGGAGTGGTGACACGGAGGTTAGCACACTGCACGAGCTGCGTTCGCCTCTCAGCCAAAGCGAACAAAATAACAAGTGAGATCTGAACCTATCTTGGCCGACTCCCCCCACCGCCCCACTGCAACACTTAACCAAAAACAGAGCGGAATAATGACTTTACAACCGCCACGCCATGGGGAGGTCTTCAAACAACAATGGAATCACACAAAGGGCTGAACGTTTACATTTGAACTGTAACACTAAAACTCACCCAGTAGCCAACATTCACTGCATCACAGAAACCTCATCACGGTCAACTGGTCAGACCCGTGTCCTGTATTGCTCACCTTATTAACCAAAAGAACATTTGGTTGCCTCGAGATAGAGTTGTCGTTTCAGGCAAATTAATAATATTAACAGAATTTTGTTTCATATCAGTCACTGACAGAAGAGGAACATCTGCATATTCCAGGCACTCACTCGCCTTTCTCAGGAATAACCAATGATGGATGCTTTCTCGGATGTTGTCTTTCCTGAGGCTGCCGCTCCGTTGTCAAGTTTCGACCGCCAACACAACGTAAGCGCGGCCATCGGTGGACACGTGTGTGACAAGCCCACCATAACAAGGGCATTTGGTGAGGCCTACATCCAGCAATGAAATTTACTCGTACCACAATGAGCGCATGCTTGAATCGAAAGGATAAAAGACAAGCACTATTCATAACTTTCACAAAATGCAACGGACACACTCCATCAGCTGGTTGACAAAAATAGAATAACAGGACAAGTACTAATGAGGGGTTTTTCAAATGATAACGGGAATGCAGTGAGCAGGCTACAGATGCCAAATGGCTGTGTGTACAGGAAGGAAACACTACGCTATTGACAGGACCTAGACAGTGCCCCATGGCTGTCTTGTTCATTGACATCGCACATTAACTGTTGGAAGCACAAACTGAAAGGACCCCTCATTATTGCTTTGTTAATGCCCAAGGCATGATTTATCAAAAATGACAGCACAGAGGAGGGGGATCGCTTAGTTGAAAAAGCAAAGTAATTACATTGTAGTAAAGTGTGTTTCTTTTTAGCATGACAAAAAAAACTCCATCATCTACTACAATGGCTGATCTACTTTCGACTCAAAAGAATGTTTATTTCAAATAGTGTGGCATTTGTGTTCCCAGAATTTCTTTCATGACAAATTATCTGCAAGGCCACTGGATGCTTTCCAACAGCACATTAAGGCACACTCTCACACTGACAGGGGGTGCTGGTCGTGGGATAAAGCTCGTAATCACTGCTTTCTGGCACGTGAACCGAAATGATTCGAGTTTAGCCTTTTTTACACATCTGACCTCAACTGTGGTTAATTCAGGCATATGATTTGGGGTGTTTAACATTTTCACACACAAGACTACTTTGGTGAAGATGTGATGACACCAAGAGCTGGCACGACTTTTTTACATGGCCTGCCTTTCATTGCGAGTATTTTTCATCAATTTTGACAAACGTCATTTCCAGATTAGTACATTTTTGTGCCCTGCTTTCCAAGAACTTCTTAAATTGTGCATAAAGCGAGGTGTGCATATGGGAACGTCTACCCTTGGATAATAATTCTTCCCACTGCCCAATTTTTCACATGGACAACAAAACATGAAAGGCTCAACCATTACCAAACAAATCTTAGCAAACTCCTTCAAGAAACAACTTGGATGAGGTCTGGTCGATGAATGAAGAACTTTCTTTTAAAGGGCTGTCGTCCCCCTCCTCCTCTCTGCTTGCGAGGCTTCACATGGGACATCGCCAGCCATGTCGGACAGGGAGGGTATATTTATGATCCAGTTACTTTGGCCAGAAACATCACAAATCCATTAGTGCCCGCAGTACGTGGGATGAGTGCCGCAACATAAGCCTGAAAGGTGGCCAAAAGAAAAAGCGGTTCAATTTGTACCCACAATGCCCTCAGCTAGTTACATAGTGTGGTTTGTTTTCTTGGTCACGAGGTTTTTTTTGGGAGAAAAGAAATGTGTTTTGTATGTGAAAGCCATGCACCAAAAAAAATAGTTTGGTGCCACATAACGCAAGGACAATAATGCTAGATGTTTGTTCAGAGAGGCAGGACATGAAGAGCTTTAGCGTTTTTTGTATACAAATGCAAGAAGCTTGAAAATATAAGGAGTGTCACTTGAAGCAATCTTGGATTGTATAGCTGGAGAAATACTGTGGTGGTAATAAGTTAAGACAGACTGCCCCAGCTGGAGTCCAGGCTAAGTGGGGAGTACAACATAGTTATATACCATCCTGACAAACTTGACCAGTCGTAAGTCTGTACATATGTGAGGGTATACCAACGAGCCAGCCACCTCAACATAACCATCGCCAGGCCACTGGCACGCCCTCCTGGATCCCGGCGACGCAAGCGAAACGACAGTGACGCCATTCTTCTCACCACACCAGCGAGAGGACGGGAGACTTCTCTCTTGCAGCGCCTTTATTTAACACCCTAACTACCATAACAACTCTAAACATAACTACATTAACAGCGACACAATAACCCATCTCACTAACACAATAATATACACCCCACGCTTCGCGTGCTAAAGATTCACCTCACACTACATGAATGTCGCTCAGCCGTCAACTTCCCATACGACTCTCTCTAGCTTCCGCACGTCCCCTTATATCCCCTCAGATTCCTACTCCCAGGTTGCATCCGACGTCACCCCCACCACGTGATGTTTACCATCTCGGGGCGAGGTCACCCCACTTTTCTCAACCAGTCAGATCATCGATCCTCGCGCTCGGACAAGTCACACCACCTCCCTCATCCAATAAGCTCTGCCCCACGCCCTGCCCAATTGACCCGTAGTACCCTGGCGAATGACCCGACCCCACGGCACGAGAGTCCTCATGCACCAAGCCTGACACGGCACCGCACATCCAAGATTGAGATGATTTTTTTATTTTTAGAAAGGGTCAGGGGTCCGAAAATAATATAGAAATTATAAAGTCTACAAATAATTGTTTCTTGAAGACCTAACACCTAGCAGAACAGATGCATGCAACTCAATGAACAGCTTTCCTTTTAATAAACAAGACCAAGTGATGCTGGTAATCTAATTTAATAATACTAATGATGATTGCTTCGAAAAGCTGCGCTCTCGGGACAGTCGCGTCGATCGCTCCCTCTCCTCTCATACTAATTTAATGTCTTTCATAAAATAAAGCAAGGTATAAAGAAGTAATCATGAAGTGGTGGTACAGTGGTTAACACATTGCCCTATGAACCCAGCAACATGCATTTAATTCCTAGCCACAGGCAACGTCAATGTAAAATTATTACTATGAACTGGACTACACCACTATCCCTGGCTAGCTGGCATCATGGGGTATGTACGGTCAAACAACCCCCATGACCGTCACGGGATGGGGATGCTTTCTTTCGACAGTGGATTGACAAAGGGCTGAAAGAACATGAATTGTTTATTGCTCTTGTTACTTGATTTTTTTTATTATTTTACAAATGAAATTCACATTTAACAGAATTTTAAATGCTAGGATATCTTAGTTCATATATTAACAGCAAGAATTGTCTATCCACTTCCATATTGTGGCCTCCCTACAGTGTAGGTAGATCATATAAGTATGGATAATATTTAGGAAACAATTAAATGGGGTAAGTTCATCTCATCTCATTGTCAGACTGTGAGCCAGAGCCTATCCCGGCAGACACAGGGTGCAAGGCAGGGATATACCCATCATGGGACGCCAGTCCATCACCGTGCACTACGGGCAATTTAGTCTGCAAGCCAATTAACCTATGCAGCAGCATATTTTTGGACACGTTAAATAAGTAAATAGCTTTATATGGAAACTAGTAAGGAAAATACACACAACCAGTCTCCCTTATAAAAAGTGTGCTGTGGCTTGATATTGACATTCACATTTTTTATTCACACACACACACACACCAAGTTCACCCCCAACCCCGCTTGCAGTGGTCTTCATATACTTATTAAATGTTGAGATGTTCAGAAAAGAACAGTTTAAAATCAGAGCAAGACTTGCCGTTTGGAAAGCGAAACATCTGTCCTGCAACGAACCAAACGTTCAGAGACGAAAAGGTAAGATTCATGATTGACAAACCGACACTCGTCTCCGCGCCAAATATATTTTCACCATTTTTTTCAACGCTCAGTGTTAACACAGCCTGCCCGCGTACACTTAGAACATTTTTTCCACTCTCATTATTCCACACACATGGACTTGGCGAGCATTTCACTGGCAAGGTGCTATGCGTCGCACATGCCAAGATCCCCTGGAGTTGACTCTAGCCACATTTATTTCTCACCAACACCTGAACAAACAGCTGTGTATGTATTGTAGTCTATTAATAATTGACAGGGCACTAGGAAAAAAAGAATCGGCGTGAGCAAACCCAAGGCCAGAGACCTGTTACAAGCTAAGGTGGGAGCAAAATAATTTGTGTGCTCTATTCTCTCTAAACAGTGACTTCACCCGGAGCACATGCCACAGGGGAATTCATTCTGGTTTTTTTTTACTTGGTCTTTGGTTCAAGTGGGCCCTCTCTCCCGCTCCCCCAGCTGCGGTGGTGTGGCACGGTGGCGTCCGCGCCACTCACGAAACAACAACCCAGGTGCGGGGGCCACCGCCACGCCTCGCTTGTTGGTGAGCTGACCGGTTACAAAGTGGAGATGACCGACTACAAATTGGTGGAAATATAACGGAGGCACGACGGTGCCAATAATGGCGACGGCACTGGGCTGCGTGGTCCGCGGCGGGGGGGGAGGGAGAGTTCTTCACCCGAGCAACTTTACAGGAGAAAATAAAACACGGCAAAAAAAAACCAGGCTCGTGTTTTCAGCTCTCCATCAAAAAACAGTCCCAAAGGCTTTCTCTCTCCACCAACAACTTCCCAACTCCCCCCTTAGCCAACGGACTCCTTCCATTCCATACGCCTGCAGATACCAGCAGCGCCGTGGCTCTGGCGGCACCCTGACAGGCATTTAATTGATGCACGGTCGCTTAAAAAAAAAATGCAACTGAGCAAAACAACCCTCATCCATCCCCCCCATTCTCTCCCCTTCCATCTCTCTGGGGGGCTCAGCCAGCCAGCTAATCCAATTGGTTCCATCAAGGTAGGGCAGTTTTTTCTTCCTTGTTAGGGTTTACCTCTCTCGCCCGACCTTGCCGCCACCAAGCACAAAGATCCCCCACATTATCCTGAACTGACTCGAGGGTCAATTTGCGTCAGCGAGCACACGAGGTGGGTGACCAGCAACCACGCCCGCGCGCCTTTGTCTCTCTAGTGTTTACACACCGCACGAGATACTCATTTAAATCTAAGTCGACCTCGGATGAGGAACTGGACCGGTTTTTGCGCTCATAATCGTGAGCGGGGAATCGAACTCGGCTCTCAAAAGGCTCGTAGCCCAGCGCGCAAGGCGCCGAGCCAGTGCTCCGAGCGCCGAGCCAGTGCTCCGAGCGCCGAGCCAGCGCTCCGAGCGCCGAGCCGCCGCTCCGAGCGCCGAGCCAGCGCTCC
>JAZEWT010000005.1:17646908-17656926 GCA_036362905.1 Mordacia mordax
CAAAGAATGTATGAACCAAATACCTCGATAAATGTAGCACGCGTATGGTAGTTCTGACTGCAAGCTACAGCAGTATATAGCCACACTTTGATTTGCAGTGCATAGGAAAAGTGCTCTAGAAGTGGAATTATTCTTATAGGCACTTCAAATAAATGCGCGATCTCTCTACCACGTCTTCCATATCAACATGAAAAATACATAACTATATTCAGCATCATCATCAACCATCGCCAATTCACCATTAAATGAAGGCCTCCCCAAGTCACCACCATCTCTCACGATACTCCACTGTAACCATCCAACCGTTGCCAAGTTGATGTCATCACTCCATCAACTTCCAAGGTGGGCATCCTTGGGTATTCCTGACCATCAACAACCATCCCCTTCTGGTGACCTGTTCTGCTCAGGTATATTCGCTTTTTTTAAACAGTTTCAATTAATGACCTAGGTGTTCACGGCTCGATGCATGATGACTGCTTCGAAAAGCTGCTCTCTCGGGACAGCCGCGGCGTTTCGCGACACTGCGCCTGAGGATGGCCTCTGACGTGTCAGGAGGCGAAACGTCGCGAGGAGAGGAGAGGAGATGCGAACGCCGCAGCTGTCCCGAGAGAGCAGCTTCGCGAAGCAATCATCAGTTTCAGTTACGTAACTTGGCGCTGTACAGCCTCCGATCGATGTGCCCCTTCTTCTGTCTCTCAATATAATTCTCAATACAATTCTGTGCACGCAATGCAGCGCTCTGTGACCCTCGGGTGAAAGACGCTATGGAAATGCAATTATTATCCATGTTTCATTTCACGCGTTTAAGTCACTTCCTTAATTTCTTGTAAAGGCCCATGTTTCTAAACCAAACACCGTTAGTGGGAAATACGCAATGAAAAAATATACCATCCCTTTCTTGCTCAGCCTCACCAATATGACAACATGCGGCATGGCATTTTACATTTCCTTTCCATGCCAACATTCCTAATTTGGCTCTGCGAGTATGAAAGGTCGGCATGTGTAGTTGGGTTTTGAAGTGAACATATACACGAGAATGTTTATGTTAAAACATCACCGCACTCAAAAACAAGGTCTGTTTGGAGGCTCGCCAAATAAACAGAAACTCAATATCTCCTCTGCTTTAAGCACTGCAGCTGACACAATGGAGAACCGAGGAAAAAAACTAACCACGGGTGTTTTATCAACACAGCATTGTATTGATGTACTCACATGGTTAAACCAAGATCGTTTTTGCAGCAGAGACATTTCATAATGTGCTTTCCATAAAAGCACAGCGCTCTTGAATTATCAATTATTCTTATATACAGCCCATTGCAAAAAAAAACATTTCCTTAGGAAGGGCCATGTCGATCAAGGCAGGTAGTGTGCACATACTTCACCAAGCTGGTCAGTGGGAGTTGATGAATGGGCGAAAACAGAACTCGTTCAGTAATCACTCAACATTGATGTTCGCCGTGGGCGGGAATAGAACTCAGGTTGCTGGGTCCATAAGGGAGTACGGCGAAATACTGTGCCAGTTCTTAAATTAAGCCACCGTATTCGTAAGCAGTTGCAACTGATACAAGTAATGGGCTGCTCGAATATTCATGCTGCTTCGTGAGAGATTTATAAAGAGCGCAATACATTTAAACACTTTTTGAAGCCACGGTTCATAAGTTAATAAATAAATTGATTTCATTTACACTGCTATGATTAGTCAACATTAATACCATAATTTTGCCATTATTGCAAAAGAATGAGACTGTTGAAAATGCCAACAAATATGATGTACAACAATTATGATTGGTTCAATAGGGTCACCAACAGTGTACAAATATATTTTTAAAAAGGACATTACTAAAAGTTTACAAACCTTGCACAATTTTTTTTCAGGCACCAACCACTAGCTCAGACAGCATGATTGAGCAGTGGTACACAGATTCCCTGTAGATCGTCTTACATTAACGACTAAACGCACCTTTACCAGGTGCACAACAGTCCTGTTTAACACATCTTGACGACAGGATACGTCATGAGAACTGTCCAGAAGAGGAGACCAAATGGACTCCAGAATGGACAGCGAGAGAAGGCAAGGCAAATGAAGCAAACGAAACCAGCAGCAGTGCGAGCAGTGAAACGGTACTACATATTTCAGACGCGACTACCAAACAGGAGCAACGAAACTAAGCAATACATTGAAAATATGTGGCAGGCCTTTACCCTGCTGTGCGAAGCGAGAGACTGACAACAAGAAGGCAAAACTGCATGGGTACAGACACAAAGTATTCAGTATCTCTGTTGTGTTTGTCAATATCAGAAGTTTCTTTTGATAAGACAGCACTATAACAGTTAATCATAGGTGTACTTCTAGAGCGCTTTTCACCCGAGGGTCACAAAGCGCTGCACAGAGCTGTTGAGAGCACGTGCATGTTAACAACGTCCAAGCGGAATTTGTACATTGACAAATATATACTCTTGTCTGTTAACCAAGTACAACATCAAAATCTCCATTTCAATTCTAAACAACGATATAACTAATAAGTTACCATAATGATATAAATAAATATTTCTGTTGACTTGACTTGAGGGCATTTTCCATGGCAGATTCAGGGAACACAATGTTTCCTGTATTTTATTTATCAACGCATTCCGAAATATACATGTGTAGTAACACTTTGACTTATAACCTTCGTTCTTCTCTACGCCGCTGGCTGGCACCTCATCCATCCCATGACGATTGTTTACGGCACACGTAACTCAACAAAACATTTGACGAACAAAACAAAAAGTGCTCTCCGGCCACACAAGGTTGTAAAGAACACAATTATATGTGGCTACGACAAAACTGGCGATTTTAAGCTCACAATACATGCATTAACCACATGTTTAAGAAATAATTTCACTTTAGTATACAGTTTGCTGTATATAATGGGTTATTGCAACGCTTCTGACCCCCAGGGGCCACGACATTGTCTACAATGTACACGAAAAAATACTTGTTGGCGTAATTGGAAACAATATATTGAAACGTGATATTGGCAATTTGCTATCCAACCCCTAGTAATCATAAGAATTTAACACTTACAATGTGTGCAGATCGAAGATAGAATGACTCAGTGAAGTGAGAAACCAGATAGAGGCAGGAGGGGGCAGGCAGGCAGGCAGCCACCTGGTAAACCGGTGCCAACACTTGCCAAACTGCATCTTTCACATATGAAGATGGCATCGACCTAATAATCAGGATTTTTCACTATGTTAGTAAACTGTGGAACAGGCGAAACCCCATGAAGGCATGTCGAGTACCCACAAACGTCACACTGCACGGAAGCAGAGCAGGAAGTCCAACCCAGGACCTTCTTGCTGTGAGACACGAGTGTTACCACCGCATCATTGCGCCGCACAAACGGAGCAGCGCACTACATAGCAGTTAATAAAAAAACAAAACATTCCTTACTTCCTGTTATGAGATAGGAAGACCAGAATTCATTACAGAAATAGTTTTTGACATTCACTTTTATGGGCATGCTTGGCTAGGACATGTCAGAAACTAGAAAAGACAATGATTGACGGTTGAGGCTAATAAAGAAATGGCACTTGAAGGTCAGGCTTGAGCATGATGGACAGTGCTCGAGACAAATGATTGCACGAGAGCTAAAAGAGGGAATTTGCCTAAGAGTACATCCCTGGCAGAGAGGGCGTGATAAAATCAGCTTGCATACAGGAGTTAGATGGCCAGTCACATGGGAATGACTTAACATGGCCTTTGACAAAAACACAGAAGTTGATGACAGAGAGAGTGGTGATGATATTCTTTAATACGTTGAAGGCATTTGCACACTTTTAAACTTGGTGCATCAATTATTAAGAAAGGTAGTGTATTACAAGCTGAGGCCAAAAATGTTGTTTGAAAAAGGCACACACACAGACTTGTGTGGCAAGCAAGGTCAACAATGAATGTGAACATCTGCAGCACGAGATTTTATCTGCGTGCACTTGACAGGAAGTGACCTCCTCTAACTGCTAACAAAAAAAATGCAATCTGATGAAAGCCTGGCATCCAAAAGCGTTTGAACACATGCGGAGATCTCGCTGCATGCCACGGTGTGTCTATAGATAAAGCCTTCAGAGGAACAACCAGAAATGTTCAAATAGCCTGTGAAAACATTATGTGCCACCACAGGAACCGAACATTCAAGCCCTATGGACATTGGCGGCAGCATATGGTGCCACCTGTACATGGATCGCGAGCGAACAATGTTAATTTGTGGTTGTGTGCCAAACTGCATGTAGCTATATGCATAACACAGTCAGTCATTATTAATACCCTTTTAAGCCGATACAGGGTCATTGGGGACCGGAGCCAATCCTGACAAACATACGGTGCAAGGAGGGGATATACCTAGGATGTGATACCAATACATATCAGGATACTTTTTTTGGTGGGTGGTGGGCAATTTACTCAGTAGGCCAATTAGCATAGGCAGCAGTGCGACTTTGGACGGTGTGGGGAAACCAGAGTACCCGGCGAAAACTCACATGGACACAGGAAAAACAAGCAACCTCCAGACAGAAAGGCATCCGAGCCAGAAATCCAACCAAGGCACTTCTTACTGTGAAGCAGCAACGCTATTCACTGCCACCGTGCCGCCCAGCATCGACCCAATATCAGCAGCAGCAGCAGCCATGGTGACTCAAGCTGCTGCCAACATGCAATACATGAAGTGCAAACAATGTAAAGTCCACATTCGTATAGCATAAAAAACATTGTGAAAAATAAAAATTCCCCCAAAATGCAAAAGTCAAAATTTGGTTTGCATGTCCTTCGTTTACAGCGAGGTCACAGATGGGTGTATTATGCAATTATTTAAAAATGGCTTACTTCCCTCCTTTTAAACAACACTCTGGCAACAAACCAATGAGCCCTTTGGTCTCACATAAAAGCTCCCGCTCTAGGACATCAGATCAAAGAGGCAAGATCTCCAGCGTTGAGACTTTTCCTTTCAGACTCTTCAGAGAAGCCCCAATTACTCCAGCAGGGAAAACACAACGGTTTTTGCAATGGCTAGCCCAAGGCAACACACCCGACCACTCCAATTGCATGAATACTCCCCCAACAAACTCTACCCATGCAACCCCCCCACCCACTATCCTCCCCACAAAACGCAAGCTCTCCCATGTTTTAATTTCCTTAAATGTAAATGTCCAGTGCCACTTCCTGAGCGTTTAATTTTTCAAGAGAACTTGGGGGCCATGAAGGAGGAGGAGGAAGCATGCAGCTGTGTTACACATCAACGGGCAGCGGCTTGGTCCACATGTCCTTTCAGGATTTTCCATGCATTCAAATTTCCGTCACAGGCCCTCTCACGAGAATCTACGGTCCGGCCGTGCCTCTTTATTGCACCACGGTCTCAAGGCCACGCGCAAATGTTTTGCATTAGATATACGGCGCTCTGCAGGTCCGGATGGACAAACACAGCCCCTTCGTTACAACCGGCAAACCGGCGGAGATCAGGGCATCGCAAAAGTCTGCTGAAAGACACAGCGAAACACATGTTCGCGAGGATGAGTAAACGAGTATTGAGAGGGTAGGGGTCAAGAATGAATGAAAAAGTGCAAGGGAAGCTACCACATTTAAAATGTTACTTCACTAGTTGGTTAAATGTTGGAATCAATTCCGCAAACATTGCTTTCTCTCGTCTGAAAATACGTGAATGCTTATGCATGCTTTAAGAATGCACAACCACTCACAATCCATATTAATCATACAAAACTGTCGCAGTGTAGAGCTGCAGTTCGCCCGATTTTCCAGGTGTTTCTTGCTTTGCCGATTATAAAACAGATTCATATCGTGAGTATTTTGTTGTCCATGACCAGAACTGGTGCCATAGAATGCCAGTCAGGAATGTATACAGATTTTGTCAGATGCCACTGCTATCCACCATGGGGGTCCACTAGTGCTTTATCAGATCTTCAGCATCCTCAAGTAGGCAGTTGCTTTGACAAATTTTTCTCCCAAAGGGTGAACATCACGCACTTTAAGAAAATACTGTTTGGAAACATGAGTCTGAATTAACTAAATGGAGCAACATATTCGTGTGATTATCATCCAAAAGTGATCCACTGCGAAATTAATATTTGCATTTTTAAAGTGGCTGCATACAGCTACTAGAGTCCTTAACCACATTCCTATACACGATCACATATCCCCAGTGCTGGTGTCTCTCCACTGGCTACCGGTTAACAAAAGGGATTGAATTCACGACCCTCCTCACTTACAAGGCTCTCTCGCTGGCGCTGCTCCGACAAACATACATGCCCGACTTCAAGTACCCTCAACACGGCAACTTTGATCCTCCAATACAGGCTTGCTGCATTTGCCCAGATCATATCTCTATTCAATGGGTGATGGAGCCTTCTTGCGCACTGCTCACAGACTGTCATGACCTTCCATTGGAAATTCGATTAGCGCCCTAAAAGTGCATATATTATTGATATTAAGGTGCCTTTCACACGAGGGTCAGAAAGTGTTGCACAGAGCTGTGGAGAGAATGGCATGTCAACATCAAAATAGATCAATTGAATAAAATAATTACTAAAAATAGTGAAGAACATCAAGTAACAATTGAAGAAATTGTTAAAAAAAGGAATGAATCAGTGTTGCTGAACAGGCACAGGTCAACAGCATTCCATAATCCAAGCACACAGCAGTAAGAAGCATCAACAATCCTAGCCAAAGGAGTTCATGGCCTTATGAAACAGGTGAGTCTTGATATGCGATTTAAAGATGCTCAGGGACTCAGCTGACTGAACTTTCAATGAAAGGGAGTTCCAGAATCTGGGAGCAGCATGCGAGAAGGCTCTGTCACCCATCCAATGGAGGTGAGATCTGGGCACATGCAGCAAACCCGCATTGGAGAATCTTTAAGTTCCTCAATATATGTGACATTAACACATTTTCGTTAACGTACACTGACATATTATTAATGTGCATATTTCTAAAAACAATGCAACCTTAAGAGAGAACATGATAAGATTCACACATTCAACTACCAACTGTGGAATCCACAGTAATAACATGCAGCATACAGTGGTCATATGCCTGAATACGCCGCCTGGACTCTGCCCCATTTCGCCATTCCTCGGAAGCGAATCAAGGCTGAGCTTGAATACTTCTTGGACGTGTGAATACCATGCACAACAGGTGGATGGTTATAGGCAGCAGGGATGTATGGGTTAGCAGCAAAGGACACTACATTATGACACTATTGTAACGTTTGCACATCTATCCTACCATCCTTCACCAATCGGCAAAACCAGCGTGGTGAAGTAGTCAAAAATCCCCACAACACTCATGACATGAGGAGTGACAGAAAGGTTTGTACATGTAGACACTAAGCGATTGAACCTTTACATTCTCATTCATGTTTTAAAGTTATTTTATCTGTGAGCGGATAAAAGCCAAAACAACTTTTCCCACATCGACTCTGCCGCAGCCGGATCTCTTTGAAAAGTCCACCGTTGCTTTCATGGCTGAAAGGGGAGGGCAAAAAACTCTTTTCAGCTGCAACTGCCCGAATCGAACTTAACTAGCTCCCACTGGCATTAGGCGTGAAAAGATTTTGCAATAACAGCTCCTTGCTGGTGATCCAATAATTTTAATCCACTGAAAGCTCTAGATGAAAAAAAACACCAAGCCAAAGCGCACATGGCAATCTTCAGCACAAGTTTTTGTGGCTTTGTATAATAGCTTTAGTGTAAACAGCTCTTTCTTCCAACACCTTCCTGGCCACATCTTTGCGACGATCCCTCTGACCTCTAAGCGATCCATTTCTTTTATTCCAGTGAACAAACTGTCCCATTGGCAGCAACTCTTTATCAGGGTCTTCCTCGGTTCAGAAGAACTGATTTGCGCGAGCGTTACTCTTTAACGGGGTCCCTCGTCACGCCTCGACAAAGCATTACGCATGGTGCCAAATGTATTCTTACGTACAAAAAAAAACATGCCATCTTCCTACCGCCATCAAGCCCATTGTGCAGCATTTTCCTGACCACGCAAAAACATTTAAAGTTTATGGAAAAATTCTACACACACAGATATACACGTGATTGTAAATACACTACGTATATTATGTAATACTAGTATATTACTCCTTATAACGATCACATTAACGCTCATGCAATGAGGCCATATTCACTCAATATCAACAGAAAGTTACTTTACACCGAAGCGATGCAAGTTAAAACACTCTCGCCACAATATTGTGGGTGGCTTGGAATAAAGCTGGAGTAGAAATGGAAACCGAGAGCAGCCTAGACCATCAGAACCTTGTGTACAGACTTTCCTAAGTGATGGCATCAACCAACCAGGAGTGAGCAAAACAGTTTCTCTTGCCCCTTCTTTGTTCACAATCACCAGGGAAACGGCCACGTTGATTTCATGTCAAAAAGCTGTCAATCACGATTCGAGGACATGTACGCATGACCAATTACTCTTTCCATAAGCATACCTACTCAAAACCTTATCAACAACCAAATTACTCTGAATGGGCCCAATCTTACCTGGTCCTCTTAAAACCAGCCAGCTTCAACCTGGCCAGTACATGCATAAGTGACAATGAGAATGCTCAGGTGTTGTAGGTATTACAGCATGCAGCTGCGTTTTCTCTGTTTTCCTCCTACATGAAGCCCAACAGTCCTTAGTGGAAATGGCTAACTCTTCCAATGTAGCAGTACTCTGCTGGAAATTTTTTTTTAGCATAACCCAGAGGCATTCATAGGTATACACGTGGTATTGCTGGTGATAGTATTATATTAAATGCTACGAGCACGCATGTTTCAATCTTCAATTGGAATCGGTACCGGTGCCAGCAAAATAACGTTCTTTTCCTCCTGCTCAAGGGGAGGTACAAATGGCCTCTTAATCGTCCACACATGGCCAGCCTCCTCCCAAAATCCAAAACAGTAGGTTTGCCCTCAACATCTGCTGCCTTTAGAAAAAAAAAAACTATTTATGCTGCAATCACCCGTAATATTGTTTAAGTGTGGCACTGCAGCCGCAGTTCTTTACATTTATCAACACACGCGCTTAAACCAATGTTGTGGTGATGAACGAATGGGAGGGCGGAAAAAAAATCTTAAAATTTGCACGACATTCTTGACAAAAGTTGCTATTTGTCTTAAGCAACTATGTTATATTTTCCTCTCGGACAATAACCATTTTGGGTTTTTCTATGAATAAACCACATAAGTCAGCGTATCGCGTGGCCTGCGATACGGCACGAGCGTGCGATTATTTCTACAGGATAACGACCGCCAAAACACCGCGTGCGCACACTTCGTGTTGAGAGGTCGTGCGGCGATTTCCGTCGTATGGCCTTTAGCCAAGGAAAAGAACGCAGTGTTGAATCATTTGACAATGTGGTGTTTCCTGCAAAGAAACACGCGTGATTAAAAACTGCCAAATTTCATATATCGTTTCGTATGTTTCTTTGGCTACAGGTTACTTATTTTCCATGATTGCGCTTCCCGGCACTGTGGCTCATTAGGCCAAGAGAGCAACTCTCAGGAGAACAGCATAGACGCACGCAAGCGGATTAGTCGATTGCAATTTGCCTGTACCGAACTCCTCCTTGGCATGCGTGGAAACTATTTAGCAAGTGTCCATTTATTCTTGTTCGCTAATTAAGATGTGGTGACTACCAGAGTTGTTATTCAGTTAGGGAGCAGACGTTTGAGGTGAATCCCAATATGGCTCGCTCCTTGGACGAGAACACAATGGGTTTTCTCCTTGGGCCACCAGCTTCGAAAGTGGCGCGCAACTCTCAAGTTGCTTTGCTTGGGCAACACGGAGCGCATCCAATAGCAATACATTGAGCGGCTGCTCAGGAGGAAATTTGACGACAGTCTTCCTCATGCCTCCAAGCTTCCCTCCTGCAAAGAAAGGTCTCATCTCATTATCTGAAACCGCTTAATCCTATATAGGGTCACGGTGAGCCGGAGCCTATCCCGGAAACACAGGGCGTAAGGCAGGAATACA
>JAZEWT010000005.1:17660643-17678589 GCA_036362905.1 Mordacia mordax
TTTTTAACATTTGAATACATTGTGAAAAAATAAACCTTTATCAAACCACCACTACATGAAGGTTTTCTCAAGCCATGCAGCTTGTGAGGCTGACTACACTTAAGTTTTAGAAAAGAAGATAGATGTTTATTATTACAGCAGAAAATACCCAGTGAGCGTGTAAGTTGTAGATGTGGGATTCCTGTTATCAATGTAACTAACACAATGGGTGGGAGAGGGCAAGGTTTTTTTAGGATATCCCTTGCCAGTGATGTTTGCCATGGCCAGAATTCAAACTCGGCAAGCCTCGTTCGTAAGTGGTCAATGTATATTGAAGGTGGTCAGCTTAGATGGAGGGGCATATTAGTACAGTTCCATGTTTTTTTACTGCACTGTCCTCTGCTACCCACAATAGTTCGATAAGAGCCTATAAGATATGCTATGCATGGTACATACCGATTAGGCTGAGTGCTGCTGAGCTTCTGAAATACGACATCGGGCACATTTGGGTGACTTGTGTATTTAAGTGTCATAAGCTCTTTATGAACTACAACACTATGCAAAGCCAACAGTATAGTATTGTAATTCCACACTCAACACAAATGTACATAAAAATTAGTGATTTTGTAACGTGTCAAAATCCCACACTTGAATGACATCCGACTACCGTTGGGTCAGGCGTAAAAAAATGTATATAAAATTGTCCAAACTAAAAACGTACAGAACTCCTTTTATCCGCAGTAACGTGACTCATATCGCTATTCCTATTAGTCTAAGGATTATCCCATCTCACTGTCAGAAACCGCTTAGTCCTGTACAGGGTCGCGGTAAGCTGGAGCCTATCCCGGCAGACATAGGGTGCAAGGCAGGGATATACCCACGATGGCACGCCAGTCCATCACCGGGTACAGAGGGCAATTTAGTCTGCAAGCCAATTAGCCTATGCAGCAGCATGTTTTTTGGACTGTGGGAGGAAACCAGAGTGCCCGGCGAAAACCCACGTGGACACGGGGAGGACATGCAAACTCCACACATAAAGGCACCCGAGCCGAGATTCGAACCCGGGACCTTCTTGCTGTGAGGCGACAGCGCTACCCACTGAGCCATCTAAGGATTATCCACAAATGAAATCCACTCATCCGCAGAAAATGAATTGCAAAACATTGGCAGAGTAGGACGGCAGATAACAGGGCATTTCACAGCACCAAGGGCTCCCACAGATAATGGTGGTGTCAGAAATTCGACATTGTTTGTAATTTCAAATATAACGCTGTTGCCTAGGTTAATTGGCCTGCTGAATAAAGTGCCCCAAAAAGTGTGCCCTGCGATGTGCTGGCGTCACATCCATGCTATAACCCTGCCTTGCGTCCTCTTTGTGCAAGGACAGGCTCTGCCCCTCGACCCTGTACAGGATTAAGCGGGCATTGATAATGTTGATGACTGCAAATATTTGCAACTCGAATGTGGAAAACAATGCTGCCAACTGATTTCACCAGCTAAGCAATACGTGTGTGACAGTAGTGTTTGCTGTAAGTAAACTATTCTGAAAACTGACCAACAGGCGCTCAGAGAAGTTTTAAAATCTGTTTGCAAAGCTTAACATTTCACATTAGCTGACAGCCGTGTTCGAACTGCAATGCGCGGTGATTTTGTTTCATCTCATTGTCTCAAACCGCTTAGTCATATACAGGGTCACGGTGAGCCGGATCCTATCCCGGCAGACACAGGGCGCAAGGCAGGGATACACACCCACGATGGGACGCCAGTCTATCGCCGGGCACTGTGGGGCAATTTAGCCTGCGAGCCAATTAACCTATGCAGCAGCATGCTTTTGGACTGTGGGAGGAAACCGGAGTGCCCGGCGAAAACCCACGCGGACACGGGGAGAGCATGCAAACTCCACACAGAAAGGCACCCGAGCCGAGAGATTCGAACCCGAGCCGAGAGATTCGAACCCGGGACCATCTTGCTGTGAGGCGACAGCGCTAACCACTGGGCCACCGTGCCGCCCGATTTTGTTTCATGCAGACCGTAAATGTACGGCTATCTAATTGCCTGCTTAAACCATTGCTGGCAAACAGGTCTTAGCAAGGGGAGCTCTGAAGAGGGTATTTAGCCTATCCGTCCATGCTGGCCAGACGTCTCAGAAAATGTGGAACAACCCACACTTCACCCCATCGCACGTGCAAATTGGCTATGATCTTAACGAATTATATTACAGTTGGATGGACATGGGGGAAGCGGGGAACTCACTGCCACAATTTTCAACAGCAGACGTTAAGGACGCGTCGTGTTTTATTGTCCATCATTTCTCTACTTCATTTTATTAAGGCCCTTTACACGTTTTCGCTCATTAAGTCGTCTTTGTTTTCGGACAGTGCTTTTCTAATCCGTTCAAGGTTGTTTGTCTCGAAATTAATTCGGCTTCATTTGCTCTTGCAATTATTACACCACAAGCCTACAGAAGCAAAGCACGGTACATTGAACCTTTAAAGCTGTTACGCAACGTAACTTCAGCCAACTGTCATCAAATTCAGATATGCAATTAAAAAAAACACACTAAGATGTTCACTAACACGCTTTTGTCCAAAGGAAATCTTTGCATGTCCGATTTCCCACGCCGCAAAATTAGTCTAAGTGCTAAACTAAAACTGGCTGAAAATCTCCAGGCAATACTGCCTGAAGATGCCTTTAACCTGAGACGCGACACATCGCAGGTGAGGAGAGAAATGCTCGCCACGGCTAACCGAGAAGACAGCTCTTAAGAGCAATTCTTATGCATCGAGCCATGAAAACCTACGTTAATAGAAAACTGTGAGCATTCGACCTAATGGAAACCCATCTACTCATGAAACGCTATATATATAGCTCACACATTCGCACATCTCGACTGGAGTTACAAACACCATACATTTGTCCATAGGCCTCATTGAATCAACAGAAAACGTTAACAATGAATCCCTTTGAGTTCCAGTGTTCGACTGCATGGCACGGTTAAAAAAAAAGTGTGGCTGTTATGATAAAAAAACCAAAATGAATAACATTTCCTTCCTTCAAACCAGCAGCACACTTATCAGGCGAGCGAAACATAACATGCACCGTTAGCCACGTGCAAAGCTGGCCCCCTAATGTCTCCAAACCAAGGTCATGTTTGTCAGCAGATGGCCATGGACAAGCTAAAACAACTTGAAATACGCATTCCCCCCCCTGTTTGTTTTGTTGGACAGACTTTTAAGCGAACAGTCTACAACCGGCCTGCACACGGAGGCGATAAAGGGTTTTTTTTCTCTTTTGCAACTTTATTGTACCCGAGCCTTTTTTTTTAAACACTGCAGATAATTTCAGATTTTTTAAAAAAAGAAGCCTACTTGACGATCAATACTTTAGCTATTTATTAATCCACCTTGGGTTTTGTGAATGGCAAAAATGTACTCCTAAGCCAGCGGGGTGCGTTCACAAATGGGAATAAAGCGATTTCTTCATGACAGACATAAAAAGGTAACATGTGTTGCCTTTCATCGGTTTTGTTTAATCCGTGCTATATAGCTCCAATTAAACTGTATTGTTAGCGCACTGCCACTATGATTGACGTTTGGCTCAAGTCCTGTTCCCACCGCTTCACTAACTCACACGCAACAGTAGACCAATATGGACCGCAACTCGCAGTTATACATTTTTATTGCATTACAACGCACATAAAATGCGTCTATTCCGAGCTTTAACGCTATTCTACATGGTGGATCATTGCTTTGGTAACATTACGGAGGGCGCACTGTGGGAACCAGGTAAAGCACTTCAGTCATTAAAGGAAGGCGCGACTTTACATCTCGGCAGAGTTCAACTCAGCCAATCATAACACCAACCGGGTCAATAAAATAAGTACAATTCCTGGAAAGTAAACGGCAGTTCTTAAAAGGCTAGATTAGCTCCTGCCACAGGAATTGGCTCAGGGCTGGCATAAAATATGAGCACCATCCTACATTTGGGTGGCAAGGTGGCACAGTGGTAACATCCGTGCCTCAGAGAGAGTTCTGCTCGAGGCAGTTTGAGTCCCATCTCGGCGCCTTTCTGTGTGGAGTTTGTCTCTTCTCCCCTTCTGCTCGGCGAGTTTTCCTTCAGGTTCTCCAGTTTCCTACCACAGTTAAGACACGGTGGCCCAGTGGGTAGCGCTGTCGCCTCACAGCAAGAAGGTCCCGGGTTCGAATCTCGACTCGGGTGCCTTTCTGTGGAGTTTGCATGTTCTCCCCGTGTCCGCGTGGGTTTTTGCTGGGCACTCCGGTTTCCTCCCACAGTCCAAAAACCATGCTGCTGCATAGGTTAATTGGCTTGCAGACGAAATCGCTCGCAGTGCCCGGTGATGGACTGGCGCCCATCGTTGGTATATCCCTGCCTTGCGCCCTGTGTCTGCCGGGATGGGCTCTGGCTCACCGCGACCCTGTGCAGGACTAAGCGGTTTCTGACCATGAGAGGAGTTAAAACTCACTAACCAATGAATTGCCCGATAACATGACAATATATAGGACATAGTGTATGCCAACTGTTGGCACCCGCTAACCACGTGGCTCCCTCCCCCCCACCTCTGTGATTTCCTCTTAACTCTCTTCGACACCGAACATGCACGCGTTCTAAATTATAATAATTTTATCGGCACAGTTTATCTTCGTCGTGACTCGTTTTATATAAACATGTAGGAATCTGTGTACATGCATAATCGTACACAACAGCAATTGCTAAAATATTGATAAATATGCTCCGAACGGAATCTGATTTTGACGTTGAGGAAAAACGGTGAATTAAACACCTGCATAGAGAATAAAGATCTACACGCTCGGGAAATTGTGACGTTGACAAAATAAAGCTCTTAAGCGCTACACAATTAACATTATACTGCGTTGACATTTCTCCTTCATTAACTAATGTATTTGTCCACATCACAGTACACTTTTCCTAGCTTGGGACACGGACCTCTTGCCATTACTCACACGTGTACTCTCCAGTGTGCATGCATACTGACAATCAGTAAAGTGTGAATAAATGGAATTACTATGGCAATCTTTATATTACCAGACCGTAAATTTGTTTTCATGCACTGCGCTAACAAACAACCCTAGAATTAGATAGGACTAACGCCATGGTCCTGTTGTACTCTTAAAGCACATTTGCACTTTGTTCCAGAGTTCAACGCGATTGTGTGTTCTGAATTTAGTCGTTGCCATACGATTTCATTTTATAATCGTGTAGCAAAACTATCGCTGCTTTGACCAGGGTAGAGACGAATGTATTTCAAGCTCTGACACCTCAGCATGAAGTGAGAGTATGGAGCTCAAGACCAGTAGCTTATATTGGGAAAGTTGCATTACAAAGCCGTAACTGCAGTTTGTAAAGGTGGGTAGACACCTAGCCCTACAATAGTTCACTCGCACCACTGCTGGTAGAAGGACCTTCACGAGAAGGAGCTCGAGTCAACTCGTGGGTATTACGGACTATTTTTCAACGTTGGCCAAACAGCTTATAATAGATGGGAGCACCCACCGATTGACTGTACTGTAGCCATTTATACTGATGGCTGGACAGAAATAATACTGTCCACATAATACAAATCTATTTCAAAACAGTTTCATTATTTACCTGTGCAATGCTAACGTTAAAAATTACCATGAACACCTCTCTAGGTTGTAACTAGAGGTCAGTTTATCAATTCGTGTCAATTCTGAAGTCGTGCATTGCATGTATAAATGTAGTATTATGGGAGAGAGAAAAACTGTTGACCTTGGTGATTTTAACAATGTTCAACCGATTGTTATGTTGTAAATGGTTTTAACAAGGCATTTTAAACAAAACTACAATGAAGCGTTTCATGCTACTTTTATGGCTTTGGTCACTGGTCAGGGATTGTAAATAATTTGGTTCTACAGCAGGCACTTTTTAAACAGTGGCTATTTTATAAGCCGACTACTGGTTTTGAATGCTTAAAAATAGCCTTTGACAAGTTCCAGAAATTAGGCCTCTTTTTTTCACCTCTATGCCGGAAAAACGAACCATATTACACAAATAACGCTACTCCTGTGTGTTCCTTGAACAGGGAGTCTCAAACGAGCAACATGTGAGGGCCTCTCGGGTTCGGCAGTAATCCTGCACGCACGCTCCAAGCCACCCCTGACCTCGCCGCGTGGAATGTTAAGCCGAGCAGGCTGGTGCGAAGCGCCATGTGGAGCTGCTCCCGGGAGCCTGTCTTCCAGACCCTCAACGGGTGTGCAGGCTCGCAGTTCGGGCTGCAGCTGCAGCCCCAACACCACCATGCCGCCGCCGCCGCCACCCCCGAGGTCCTGTGCCAGGCGTACAACTACTCGCTTCCGGTGTTCACCATCACATTCCTCGTGGCTTTCCTTCCCCTGGGACTATTCTACAACCTCAGCCTCGTCTTCGTAAACCTCCACCACCGCGCCTCCATGGCCGCACTCGACATTTACTTTGTGAGCCTGGCACTGGCCAACCTACTGCAGCTGCTGGTTGCCGTTGGGCAGATGCTCGGCACGGAGCTGCTGTGGCACCGCCAGGGCTCGAGCAGTGGCTCGGAGCTCCCCTTGGCTCAAACGCAGCTGCCCACCTGCCTGACCCTCTTCGTGATCTTTAGCGTAAGCGCGCTCGTCGGCTCCTACTCACTCACACTGCTCAGCCTGGACGCAAGCCTGGCGGCGGCACTGCCGCGGAACCCCATGGTGAGCGCGCACAATGCGCGCCACCTCTGCAGCTTTGTGTGGGGCGGTGCGCTGCTCGCAGTCTTCCCGGCTTTCCTGCTCTTCGCCTGCCGGGCTGATCCCGTCGACTCGGAGGACGGCGGCGGCGGCGGCGCCTACGAAGGCGCCGACAGCTACAATGGTGACCAGATGCTTGACTGCCAACGGTTGCAAATTCGTCGGCTCGTGGATGCGGTGAACTTTTTCGCCGGCTTCCTCGTGCCGTTGCTTGGGGTGGCCGTGAGCTTCATGCTCGCATGCCGTATCCATCGCCGGCCCTTGCGCCCGGAGCGGCCACCCGGCCCATATGACCGCTCACTGGAGGAAGACGAGGAGGAGGCGGCCGAGGCGGCGACGTTCCGCCTCGTGCGCCTCACCGTGGTGACTCACTTCTCGCTCTGGACGCTGTACTACGTACTGCTGCTCTTCTACCTCATCACCGCGCACGACGACGACGACGAGGCAACGGAATGGCTGTCGTCGCGGCCCGGCCTGCATAGGACACTCAGAGGGCTGGCCCTGCTGATGGCCTACTCCTCGAGCTGTGTCACACCGATCATATATCGCTGCCTTCGAATTAATTTCAGCTCAAAATTAGACAATACGCTGAGCGCGCTGCACTGCTGTCCATGGAGGCGGTGGAGCAGACACGCGTTGCAGAGGAATGGAGCCAATGTTTAGTACAGTCAATGGAACAGGACGCTACTGCCAACAAATTTATTGATGTACATGTTTATGTTAATTTAAAATAGAAAGAGTAAATATTTTACCAGAAACCTGTTTATCAACTTACTTTGCAAATGTCCTTTGTGGGGGATAAAATTGCTACTCTTTTTAATAACTTCCATGATTGTTTATCAGCATCTAGAAGAAAAAAAATAACACACATGCTGATAATGCAGTACATGTATGCACGTATTGCATTAAGCATTTCAAGGTACCGGGGTTGACAACCGACTTTGGATATAATCTCAACCTCAGCGGTTGGTTGATTCGTCAAGACTTCTGCAGGACTACTGGGTAAATGTTCCTTACAAAGCCCTACACGGTTTGGCCAGCAAATGCTGCTAAAGATCACGATTCTTAAAAACAACGTTATGATAAGATACTGAAAAACAATGTTATGATACGAAAATGTAAAAAGAGAAAATTCTACAAATTCAGTTTCAATATAAACAAGGCATTGACGTTGGCTGGCTAGTGATACAAAAGAAAGCATATGCTGCCTACATGACACTGGCGTGTGTATGGAACAAAGAATGTACTGCTTGTAAGCAATACATTTAACACTTAGGCTTAACCTAATCACCTCCATACCATGAAAGTATATCAATTCCTGTGATTATTGTAATGATGTAGGTTTTCACGGCTCGATGAATGATGATTGCTTCGAAAAGCTGCTCTCTTGGGACAGCCGCGTCGATCGCTCCCTCTCCCTCCATCGCGACGTTTCACCTCACATGTTAGGCATCCTCAGGCCCTGTGTGTGCACGTGTATAAATAGGAGTCACACAGGACACACACACAGCGCCTGAGGATGCCTCTAATATGTGAGAGGGAACGATCGATGTGGCTGTCCCCAGAGAGCAGCTTTTCAAAGCAATCATCCTGTGATTATTGTTTTAAGAAATTTATTTTACGTTGTATGTGGAATTAAAAGCACTTGTATTGTTTATATACCTTTGTAACCTCAAAATAATTGGCACATTTTTCATACTTAAGAGAATTATGAGACCTGGCATATATTGCACTGAAAGACTTTACCAACTTACAATTGACATTTTGCTATGATGTAGCGACTGAAATACATTACTAATGACAACATAATTTTTTTTATTTCATTAAAAGATAATTCAGCATGCGACTCAAACCTATATTTGCATTTGGCTTAGTCTAATCGACATCATTATGAAGGATGATGCTGCCAATGTCTGTCTCCTCGTGCATTATTAAAACAACTGCATGGCTGAGTGTGACATTTTTCCAGTTTGTCGAGTTCTTTTTGCATTTGCTATGACCATTAAGTGTTCTATATTTTACAATAATCTACAGTGAACATATTAGAATAACGTAGAGCCCCAAATATGTGCACTGACTGCTGACGTTTTTACCTATTGTTGATCGTGAGAGGTGTTTGTACATACTTCACCATGCTGGTCAATACGGATGAGTGAATGGCTCAGATATCCTTCACCACATGTTTTTTGCAACCCTTACACATTGCTTGCTGTTGATAACAATTAGAAACTGACACAAACACCACAAACACCACAACGTTACATTTCAAAACTAGTTGCATCCTAACATTACTAAAAGCAAGACTGCTGCGGGAATTCACTAACTTCCGTGCATCGTATTGTGGTAACAGGCTAAAGTTTGTACAAAAACAATGTGACTGCGGCAGTGATTTGGTATGTGTCTTAGGAGAAGTGTTCAACAGTTCAGTAATCAGTACCCACTTAATCTTATACAGAGTCGCGGGGGGGGGGGCTTGATCCTATTCCGGTAGACACAAGGCTCCAGGTGGAGCTAGAGCCAGGATGTGATGCCAGTATATCGCAGGGCACTTTTTACTCAGCAGCAGAATTAACCGAGGCATCGGAATGTCTTTGGACGGTGAGAAGAAACCGAAGAACCTGGCGATAACCTACGCAGACACGGGGGAGAACACTTAAAACTCCATACAGAAAGGCACCCAAACCGGGAACCGGATCCAGGACCTACGTAAACCTGTAGTTACAGCAAAATTGGTTGTGCCTCCAGCCATATAATTAATGTATTTTGCTGCTTTGCGCCTACAATTATAAACCTAACGTGCGCGTGACATTGTCACGAGATCAAAATGTTCTATTTCAAACCCTGCAGCTAGCCGTGCATCACTGTCAAACACATTCACGAAACAACAAACGTATTTTTAGGGTTACCTCAACATCTCCTGTCTCACTCCAATCAAGCTGAAAATGTTGCATCGTGAAGCTGACATTTTGCCACGTAAGAAAAATGCACTAAGAACACCACCTGGCTGCAACTGGTGAACCCGGTTTGACCACAGGTGTCTGCCCGGATTGAGACCCAGGCATCTCAGCTGCTTAGGGTCAGTGATCTGACCCACGAATCACCTATGCAGCCATCTATGCAAGAGAGCACTTCCGTGAACAAAACAATGCCTCTACCCAGGTCTCCCCGTGGGCGGTAAACACCGTATGTTTGTTGATGTGATTAATTTGCGGTGACAAGCCTTAGCAAAGGCGAAACATTGCGTGCAGTGAACAGAAACACAGCCTCCTGTGAAAATTGCTCTTAAGTCTAAGCATAAGTCTACACAGGTATGGATTTTACAGCTGTCAGTCATTTGCTGGACGAGGGCCTCTCCATGCTGTATCGGTCACCGGCGTTTTTGTACACACTTCATCGTGCTCTCCATCCTGAGTTGGTGAAGGAGGAGGGGAGGGGCGGGGTCCTTGCCCAGTTGAGATATGACTGGCATTCATATATGCCGTGGCATCTGTGATCTTGGCTTGCTGCTAGTGATGGTCCTGTACAGCCTTTTTTTTCAACAAGTTTTGTTTCACTTAACACCTCTATGATGTCAAGCAATTTCTTTGGCTGGTTGGGTATCCAGTGGGTGAGCGACACCTTTCGCTTTTTTAAACATTTCTGTGAATGTGCCACTGGTGGCAGTTGGACAAACCATACTTTGTCTTCCAATGCGAGCAGCAGTGGAACGGGAGTCGTGGCTCAGCGATTGTGACAGTGCGCAAAGAAACGTGCATGTGAATTCACTGCCGTCGGCGACGGGCGATATCTGAACCGGTCCCTGGGCCCCACTGCACCAACTCGCCATCAAGCAGCATGGTCAAGTACAGTCTGAAAGGCATGGTGAACACTTCATTCAGCAGTGGACTTTACAATGGCTGTAAATTGTTATTAATGCATTTTTACTTACTAGCAGCAGTGAAACATTCTGGCTAGGGGCAGTTGGCCCCGTAATGAGGCAACACTAGACCATAAATATAGGCACAGTGTCATACGCAGTTAATTTTCTTATCTGGCCCTGGAGGAATGAGGGTACGTGCCCTTGTAGCTGCAGAGTCAAGTGTCTGTTCCATTCTAGAGCCCATAATGAGATCGTCGAACTTTTCACTGAAGGGGGGGGAAGGGGGCAAACCCACGTCTACAAGTGGCTTTGCATCAATACCCTGACATGACTTGGGCGTTTGCTCCGTGAAAACACCAGCAACACTCACAAATGCTTTATATATTTTTAGCACAAGACCTGGTTTGTACTTTCCCTCCGGCGTGCATTCAACACGAGTATTTAGCAAGTATTCAACTCATAATCCCTTGAGAGTTGATGAGTACCACTTGGTGGGGAAGCCAGTCGTAATTGTCCTATGGATATCCTTGTCCCACGGGAGGAATGCGTAATTTCCATCAATGGCTCGGGACTGTAAGAAAAGGAGATAAGCGCTGCCTAATGCTCAACTGGGGGGGGAGGGGAGAAGTGGTAATCTGAGCAAAAATACCAACATTCATCAATGTACATGCATGGGGACTTTTGTGAGGGCCTGAAAGCACCCTGCACGTTATGGTGGTTACGTGACCATACGTAAGCGTGGATTTGGTGCTACATGCTCTGCAAACGGTGATCACCCATCCAAGCACTGTACAGACTCAATATTGCTTAGCTTCCTAGATATGATTACATGGGATACATTCTAGGTGATTTGGTCACAGACAGGCTTTTAAATGTAACCCTTTACACGAACTCCTAGTGCGTCACTTAAAATGGCAATACATAATAATAATAATAGTTGCACTTCTAGAGAGCTCTTCACCCAAGGGTTACAAAGCGCTATACAAAGCTGTGGAGAGAATGGCATGTCAACAACAACACCTTAACGGCATAACAAAATTTTTTTGAAACTTGGGACCAACAGCACTGACTAAATGCAAGCTGAACGAAATACTCCCTCATCTCATTGTCAGAAACCGCTTAGTCCTGTACAGGGTCGCGGTGAGCCGGAGCTTATCCCGGCAGACACGGGGCACAAGGCAGGGATATACCCGCGATAGGACGCCAGTCCATCACCGGGCACTGCGGGCAATTAATTCTGCAAGCCAATAAACCTATGCAGCATCATGTTTTTTGGACTGTGGGAGGAAACCGGAGTGCCTCACAGCACAAGGCTTTTGCCCACGCGGACACGGGTAGAGCATGCAAACTCCACACAGAAAGGCACCCGAGCCGAGATTCGAACCCGGCACCTTCTTGCTGTGAGGCGACAGCGCTACCCACTGGGCCACCGTGCCGCCCTATGAACGAAATACGCTGAGCAAAATGTGTCACTATACTGTGCTGTGCTAAAGAGTGAGCATGCAATGTTAAGGAAAATAAGAGCGTATAGCTTGCTGCAGAAAAACTGAGTACCAGGTGTTAGTAATCTGCAAAATAACATGACAAATTGTATTGTGATTGTAATAAACTATAAGCACAGCTGATGGAGCTAAACCGTTCTCAAATTACCATTAAATGACACGCAATTTATTAAACATTATGGTTTGTAAAACCCCCAAAAAGGACTGCGTTTTGCTCTGCTTTATACCAATGGCATGTCTTGTTACATAAAAAATGCACTTTAACCTTGTAAGAATAATAAAGCAATTAATCACGTTATACTCTAAAGTACCAAAAGCATGAGCAACTACTACACAGGCCAGGATACTTTATCATGAGCAACACAAAACTAAAAACGTTGTAGATGTCACGCACGAAACACGAACTGTACTCTCTGATGGTTGAGAAGACTCTTGGACCACAACCACAGACCTTCCTGTTTTACACGTTTGGGCAGAGTTTTGTGTCCGTTTCATTGTATCAAAATAATAGTAATAATAATTGCACTTCTATAGCGCCTTTCACCCGAGAGTCACAAAGCACTGCACAGATAGACTTCTGTTGCAACTATTAAATATTTTCAAAACATAAGAGAACATTCACTGCAAACAAAAACAAATTTCAGGGAGATAACAAGTCACGCACGTTGGTTAAACGCACCACATTATTATCATGCGAAAACCAGTGTCAGCCACACAACTGTGGGAATAAGAGAAACTATTTTATCAAAACGTTTGTGCAGTGCATTAGATCAGTGGGCCATCGTCAGGTCTTGCCAGCCCCCACCCAATCCCCTGCTGGGACCAACCCACGTCCCACCCTTTCCACCCTGACCTCACCACCTCCCAAGAACTTCAGACCCGCTATGCTCAACCATGGGTTGAGCAGAGCTAGTGGTCCGTGGAGACCATGAGCAAGTGGGCCTCGAGGTTACAAAGCTTGAGAATCCCTGCTGTAGACCACATGCAAGAGGTGGGTGAAATGTTCATGGCCAAGCACAGAATACAAAAATAAATGGTGCACATTTGGTGCAAATGCTACACAGTACTGGTATGGATTGCCACAGTTTCACAGATGTATAAGAATTCAATCACTTCAGGGATTATTATTAAAGACTGACATGAGTGAAAGAACCATAAATCTCAAAAATACAGAGAAGACTGTACAATACTCAGGGAAAAACCTGGAGGAAACCCATACTCATCAGACGTGTCTCCTAGTTCCTTCAAAATGTCCCTACAACAGTGGTTCTTAACCTGGGTTCGATCGAACCCCCGGGGGTTCGGTGAGTCAGTCTCAGGGGTTCGGTGGAGGTCAAGACACACACCTCACTCATATGATTCGTGATGACACGCCCCGCTTGGCCATCACTGGCTGCAGGTGATCACATTTTATTTTTCCAATAAAGAAGGGTTCGGTGAAACGCGCATATGAAACTGGTGGGGTTCAGTACCTCCAACAAGGTTAACAACCACTGCCCTACAATGACAGAAAACAATATTACATCGTCAATAAAGCAATGTTTACTGTGCACAAGTGGCTTCAGCAGTGAGAGTGTTTTCAAGTGGGAAAGGCACGTTTTGGATGATTGATGAATGAAGTCAATTGTACTTTAAGGGGGCCTTGTAGAAAAATAGCACAATGTCACCACGGCCCCTCACGGGCAGCGCAAATTATTTCTAAATTAAGGAATTTGTTGGGCAACAAGCATATGCTTGGACACATTTTTACATCAGTGTTCAGTTGGTGAAAGGCTGACTATATAAGAGGGCAAGTATTTTTTTCCACTACGTTAAATTATAAACCACCAAAACACCAAAGCTGTGTTTGTAGTGCCATCTACTGGACGATTGCATAAAAAAAGCAACGTGCCAAGAGGATGGATTCATCATGAGACAAAACGTACAGAACACGAAGCATGGAATTACAAGATACGGTATTGTAATATGGGCCAGCGCGGTGGTGCAGTGACTAACGCTGTCACCTCGCAGCGAGAAGGTCCCGGGTTCGGTTCCCAGCTCAGGTGCCTTTCTGTGTGGAGTTTGCGAGCTCTCTCCCCGCATCCGCGTGGCTTTTTTGCCGGGTACTCCGTTTTCCTCCCACCGTCCAAAGGCACTTTGCTGCCTAGGTTAATTGTCCTGCAGAGTAAATTGCACCCAAACTGCCCTGTGATATGCTGGCGTCACATCCTGGGCATAGCCCCGCCTTGCACCCTGTGTCCGCCGGGATAGGCTTCGGCCCCCGCAGCCCTGTACAGGATTACGCGGGTACTGATACTGAACTCAACTGGTACCAGTGCTGTGTATGAAGGGAAAACAGTGACAATAAAAACATGCTGCCTTCATTGCACTTCATGACAATGATAAGGTCAAAACATTAAACGGGAACGATGCAATCGAGCAAAGATCTGGGCGTTGGCAATTTTGGTAACGTGTATAAAATGCATCAGTCAAATGTCAATTTAAATTATTTCACTGTTCCTATTGGCTGTTCGTATGACGTGCCAACTCTACAGAGGATTTCGACAAGCAGCAGAAGGCTGATCTCTCGGCTCGCAAGTAATCGCATCATCTCCATCTAGCGGTCAGCAAAGATCTGGCCTCGGTGAACGCAACTGCGCCGTCTTGAAACTTTCCGGCTGACCTGCCTACAATCCATCCTGGAATTAACTAGGATGGATTGTGTAAGGAGCTCATAAATTCTGGAAAGATCTGGACAAGGTCCCATTGGCGAGCTCCTCCGGCAGGCGAGACTGGGGTGGCTGGGTCATGTAGCCCAGCCACCGTATGCCCAAGCAGTTGCTGTTTGGCCAGATATAGGGGCCTAAACGGGTGCGGCACGGACTACAGAAGAGATGGACTGATGTGGCACAGGGGGACCTAGAGCTGAGTGAACTTGCGGAAGACTGGTACAAGCGGTGTAAAGATCGACCTCTGTGGAGGAGGATCGTGAAAGATGCTACGGGGCAGCTGGAGGTAGTCGCCCTGCAACAAACCGGAGGGCGGAGAAACGACGCTCACAATAACGAACGGAGCGTCAGGCGGCTAAAATACAGCAAGCTGGCACAGTAGGGAGCATAGGTGGTGCATCTACCAATCATCTCAGTCAGGCAACCCATAACACCTGGGTCTGTCCCGTGATCTGTCAACGAGCCTTCGACACTTCACGTGGCTTAAAGGTGCACATGGCCTGGCACAGGCACCCTGGTGACGTCACCGCCACTTAGTGGCGAATGGCAGTTGTTGTATTCAGTCAAAACAAAAGATTGTCTCCACGAACAGATATAAAGGGGGCAATGTCTCAAACGTCCACTATTAGGATTAACGCATTTGGGCAGTGCTACTTAACAACGTTGAGCATTTTTATAAGTGCGTGTGCATCCCTGCAAACGAAACTGGACAGAAGCTAAATGCATTTTTCCACACATGTTTTAATGGCGTCACCAAGTATATTTTGTTTCAAACGAGTCAGCACGGTGCCGCAGTGAGCAGCGCCGTCGCCTCACAGCAATTAGATCCCAGGGTTTCCAGCTCAAGTGCTTTTCTGTGTGAAATTTGCGGGTACTTTCCCCGTGCCCGCGTGGGTTTTCGCCGGGTACTCCGGTTTCCTCCCACCGTCGAGACACATACTGCTGCTTAGCAAAAATTGACCTGCTAAGCTAATTTCCCCCAAAATGTATGCCCTGCGATGCACTGGCGTCACTTCCTGGTAACCCCCTTCCTTGTGCCCTCTGTCTTCCCCTGCAACACTGTACAGAATTAAGCGGGTATTGATAATGAATTGTTTCAAACGTTTGAACTCTCATATCTCCGATCAGAGACAAGCTAGAGCTGAACATTTGCAGGCTGACTTTTCACCGTGTTCAATTACTTGCTGAGATCAATCGGGGCTTACGCATCAGGCAAATCCAGATCCAAGGGTCAGGTCAGCACCTTTCCAAAACCAAACGTTGTCGAGCCCTAACATTTGGTATTCGCGTAAAAAAAATGTCAATTATTATTTTTTGCTTGATTATTACTTATCTTTGCACAACGCGCAGAAATCGAGTGCTCTTGATATGCTTTGTGCATTGTTAGAAGCCGTTGCCAACGCAGCACCACATATGTTTACATTAAGGACCTGCTTTAATGTAAAAACTGATGAATAACTTGTCAAGTTTTAAAGCGGTATTGTTGAGCATAACTGGAAAACTGTACGTACGACACAAAAGCTCGCCAGACACGTGGAATTTTAAATCAATCAACGAATAATGTACAACATTGCCCAAATGGCAATTAATAAGTACCCTTGTTTATTATTAACATAATATTGTACATCACTTATCAGGAGTACCGACACGCCTGTATCGTAACAGTAGTTTCATCTGCCAAGAGCAAGTTACTACGTTATGTTGCTGGCATCGCTACGCTAAAAAAAACACGGGTGCGTTGTGAGTCCGATACCTCCTCGGCTGGAAGCGTCTTTTCTCTCGTCTTGCTCGCTCGCTTCTCGTCCGCTTTTCTTTCAGCACCGGGGTGACGTTTCCTCTTTTTCTTCGTCTCGCTGCTCGCGTCCGTCGCTTTCGCCTGCTTCTCGTTTGCCATTGACGCGAGAGGAGAGAGAGAGCGAGAGATTAGAGACGAGAGGAGCGCACAGAGCCCGCGCCGGTCGAGCAGCTTGGGGCGCAGCGAAGCAAAAGCACGTGCGCCCCACCGGAACCACGTGTTGCGCGACCCCGGAAGAGCAGGGAGTGGCTCCTCCCCCTCCACCCCCTCTCGCGCACGTGTTCGGATAAGCGGTCGATAATTTGGGAGATAATAATAATGTTATTATATATTCATCTCATTGTCAGAAACCACTTAGTCCTGTACAGGGTCGCGGTGAGCAGGAGCCGATCCCGGCAGACACAGGGCGCAAGGCAGGGATATACCCATAATGGGACGCCAGTCCATCACCGGGCAATGCGGGCAATTCAGGACACGGGGAGAGAACTCGCAAACTCCACACAGAAATGCACCCGAGCCGAGATTCGAACCCGGGAGCTTCCTGCTGTGAGGCGATAGCGCTACCCACTGGGCCACCGTGCCGCCCTATAATTTAATATGTAACAACATAATAACATTGTTATAATAATGATGTTATAATAATATCAATCATTACAACAGAGATTACCCAGTGAGCTTGCAAACTCTAGATGCGGGATTCCTGCGGCACAACAAACGTTTGACCTGATCAACGCCACGGCGTATAAAATGGGATTGTTGACTATGATCATAAAGTAAAAAATAACAGTATTGGTCAAGACACAAATGGCAAATACCTTCAATAAAGTAAAAAGACTTTAAAAAAACGTTACTGTTGTTGATTTACTGGTCACGCGTTGTTGTTGACGCGGCCGTTCTCTGCACAGCTGTGTGCAGCGCTTTGTGACCCTCGGGTGAAACGCGCTCTGGCAGTGCAATCATTAATGAGTTATACCTGCGCGCGACAAGGCATGCCAGAGCAAAGGTTTACCCTTCGGCCAACAGGCATGCCGGACGAGAGGTTTTCACCTCCAGACTAGCAGCGCCGCCGGGAGGCGTGGCCAACTCCGCGAGCCCAGCCCCTCCCCGTCGCTGACCTCGGCCGCCCCCTCCCCCCCACGGCGGCGGCGCCGTCACGTGGCGCCGCTCGCCGCAGCGCGATTGGCGGCGCGCCGCGTCACGTGGTGTCGCGGCGGCGCATGCGAGCTGCGAAATGTAAACACGGCGCCTCGGCGGACAAAAGACGGCGGGGCGGCCCGGGCGAGAAGCACGGCGGCGGCGGCGGACGACGGTAACAGCGAACGCGCGGCCGACTGCTGGGCGTCCTCGC
>JAZEWT010000005.1:17680204-17697081 GCA_036362905.1 Mordacia mordax
GGGGGGGTTACTGGAGAGGATAAATGAGATGGGAGTGGTGTGTGTGTTCCAGCGCTCATGAATGCTTTTCTGCCGCCGTGGCAACTCCGCACACCCACCCACAAAGGCGTGTTTGAGCGAAAACACTGCGGTGACTGCCGGTTGTAACCAAATGCCTTGCCGGTTGTGCACAGTGCGATGCTTGTCTAACTTTTCGGCTCCTTTTCACTTCGCTCACATCGTGGTGTGCCCGGCCGTGTTAACGACGACGGCTGCCTCGTTGGTGCTCTTGTTATTTGCCTTTTCAGGAAGCCACCTTGCTCGCGACCATTTAAAAAAAAGCAAGCAGAAATGTCGCTCTACAGCTTTCTTCTGGAGCCCATAACTTGTCACGCGTGGAACAGCGACCGCACGCGTAAGTACACGCTTGCAAAATTTTGGACTCACGTCAGTTGAGAGAGAGAGCGATAGAAACTTTTTAGTCCGAGAGTTGCTCGTGCGTTTTACGTAAAGCGGACGGCTGCTTAACGTCAACACCGAGAAACTTTTGCCTTGTCACTTAAGGATTTCTGTTGAAGGTCGTGTCAAGGCAAACGTAAACTATCCTGCTGCTAAACACGATACGTACAGTATGGCCTTGTGACATTTGCATCCAGCTAGGCACAGGTATATTTTCTTTAACGCTTAGCGATTAATCTGACATTCAGGATACGCACGTCAGCTGTGGGGGCGGCACGGTGGCACAGTAAGTAACGCAGCATCCTCACAGCAAACAGTACCTAGGTTCGATTGCAGGCGTCGGAACATGCCTATGGTGTTTAAATGTTCTCTCTCCATGTCCACGTGGGTTTTTCGCCAGATACGGTTCAAGGACATCATTCCGATGTTAATTACGCCTGACTAAATTTACCCTGGTCCCTGGTGATTCGCGTCTGATCCTGGGTGTAGCCCTGGCTTACACCCTGTATCTGCTGATTACACGATAAGATTAAGCAGATACTTTCCATGAGCTATTTTTTTCGCTATGCCATAAACCTACTGCAGTGGAGTTTTTGTTTACTGTCCAAAGGCATGCTGCCCAGGCGATATATCCTGTTTAAATTTGCCCTGGTGCTCTGAGATGCTGTAACTTAATTACCCCTCCCCACTGGACAACTATTAAAAAGAGTTACATAGCTCAGCGATTCTTTCCAGCTTACATAAAAAAATGACAATTTCTGTTTAACACTAATATGGGGCTATACAAATATTTAGCCCACATTCGGTTTAATTTGAAAAACTTTACATTTATAAGACATTTGATTAACAGCCAAAAATTAAATATTGGATATCTTTAAATTTTCAATATTTTTTTTTTCTTCTACTGCTTTAACAGCATCCCGTCATCTCACAGGAACCCACGTAATTATGAAATCCTGTACTTTAAAAGAAATGACCTTACTTGCGAACATGCTTTGAGTGTATTAGTTCATTGTTTTGCAGTGATTTTCATAAATTCCATGGGTGTTTTAAAGGTAATGTTCACCCATTCTCTTGATTTAACCTATAGAGATTGCCATCAGCCCAAACAACCACGAGGTGCACATCTATCAGAAGAATGGGAGCCAGTGGAGTAAAGTACACGAATTGAAGGAGCATAATGGTCACATCACTGGTAAGTATAAGTTTACATGTCACCATCACTTTTTAAACATCATCACGTCGCCCCAATCCGATGTTTGACACTCTCGGATCAACATCTCTGCCTGCCCCTAGTATCTTGTAATATATTGCACATCCTGTGACCTTGCATTCCAAACTACCTCGAGTTGAGTATGTTGTGATGGTTCTTTGTCTCCCTTTTGTTGGCTTCATTTCATCCTTACCAGGAACGCACGAAACATTCTTTAAAATGTTGACATTCTCATCACGACAACTTTTATAAGATCAAGACTATGCTTTACTCGTTTTGTAATCATTTGCATAGCGTTCTTTTAGCCTATCTTTTTAGCATTCTTCACAGTTCACCCAAATCTCTTGAGCCATTCCTTTACTCATTCTTTGTTTCACAGCCACACTGGTTTTCAACAGTAACCTTTTTATATTATCTCCTCATTCAGCTGAGTTTAAAAATCGCCACATGATAAATGGAGATATCATTTTAAGTTGGGTCACAGTTAATGTTAACAATACAATTCGTTTAACTAAGATGCCTTTTTGGAGGCTATCTACAAGATATCCAGTTTTCTGATTGTTTTGCATTCATACAATGCAGAAAACATAAGCTACTGTATAAAAAAAATAAAGTTTTGATTTGACTGTGTAAATATGTTAGTCTTAAGTCCTCAAACAAAGTTCTCTTTTTATTCAAGTAATTATTTGCATACCCAAGAATTAAATGACTCATTCAAACACAATTAAATAAAACATTCAATGACATGTCTTGTCTTGTTCCAGTGTTGTCTGTATGTGTGCCTTATGCATATACTATTCAGTGGTGGGAAAGGACATTTTGAGTACCACTGACTGAGTCTACTTCCATGGCAGCCCAATGCAAAACATTATTTTTGGAGTTTCCATAGCTGTTTAGGCTGTCTGGAAACAACAGTGATGTTATTAAATCCTTGAAGATAAACAAAACTGAGTTCATAAAGTTGTTCCGTTCCTGTCACAAAAACAATGATAATTCACAGCCGTGTCATTCCACTGCTGCATGAAGGTCTTGCCACACCGTTGTCAGTGTTTGAGGTTGTTCTGTTGTAAAATGCTGTTTCCTTTATCGTTCAAAAGGCATTGACTGGGCAGCACGGAGCAACCGCATTGTAACTTGTGGTTCTGACCGCAATGCGTACGTGTGGACACTCAAGGAGGGCGTTTGGAAACCGACGCTAGTGATCCTGCGTATTAACCGAGCAGCCACTTGCGTGAAGTGGTCACCGCGGGAGAATAAATTTGCTGTGGGCAGCGGCGCGAGACTCATTTCTGTGTGTTATTTCGAGCAGGAAAATGACTGGTGAGGAATTGGTTCATCCTGCATTCGCCTGCATTGTTTCATAGGCCAAGTGTTCTATTTTTAGGAAAACTTTCCACACACTAGCGTCTAGAAATGTGAGAACCTAATCTGAGTTTGAGGAATAGAGATAGTTCCTGTAAATATATTCTTCCGAAAGGTTTTCGTGTTGTTTTTTGTGCATTTTGTGTGGTAAACATGCACAGGCTTTTTTCACAGTCCATTGTCCATCCACTACTGGATTTGTGTCTCTCCACACCGTCTCATTCAGGGGATTGCTTGACCAAACGTCATCACTCTCCGACAGTGCTGGGATGCTGTAGTGGGAGGGAGAGGGCCCAAGACTGCTTCACTGATGACATTTCATATGATGTTAGCCATGGCCAGAAAATGAACTCGCGTTACGTTGTTCATTGTATAGTGCACAAACCACTGGCGGAACAAGTTTGAATTTCGGCCATGTCTAACATCAGTGACCAGTCATATATGGATTGGTCCTGACCCTCACCCATCAACCTGCACTAACCAGTGTGTGCCAATGTGGTCAAACAACCCGATAGGGTGAGGTTGGCCTTCATACAGAACTGGTTTGACAAAAGGCAGCACATTTACAGAAATTAATTATAAATGTGGAATGCATTACCTACTGAATCCATGTAAATCAGAACATCATTGCAATATCACCGTACAATACCTTTTAATTAAATGGAATTTAAACATTTTAATATTGGTCTTTACATGCAAGCAGTATCTACTGTATATGCACATTGCATATACATTGCATGTGAAGTGTACACACATTACTATTTTTGATGTTCAATATGTAGTCACATTTATTTAGTTGCCATTTCTTACAACTGAACAATACAGAAATATAGCACAAGAGCCCTATTATCTTCATATATAACACTACCTTGTTTTATTTTGCATAGCCGTTGGTGCATACGTCATATCTAATTCAATGTTTTATATTTTTAAGGTGGGTGAGCAAACACATAAAGAAGCCCATTCGATCGACAGTGCTCAGTCTTGACTGGCATCCGAATAATGTTTTGCTAGTGGCAGGCTCTTGTGACTTTAAATGCCGGTGAGTACTGAGTGACGTCATCAGAAAGTGGTAATTGTCCTTTTTTTCCTGCTCCCATTTAAACGTAATTCCCTGCCATGTTAAATGTGCTCCTGCAATTATTGAAAAGTTGTTTGTGCTTATTTGAGTCTAGATATCGGTTGGATGGCAATGACATGCACCGTTAAAGGGCTGTGGTGCCACGTGGTGGGCGCTAGAGTGCAGTACAGCAAGATCATTGTTTTGTGCTTTCATGGATATAATCCTCGACTTCACAAACCTGTTCTGACCATGGAAAAATATGTTCAAAATGAGCTATATGGTGTGTAGAGCATAGGGAAGCTCTCTTCCAGCAATTCATTGACAAATGGGCTTTACATGTTCGAGAAAGGTTGAACTAAACCCACTCCATTTTGACTACGTTCACAGAAGCCCAATCTATTTTCATTTCAGTGCACGTTTCGATTTGCCATACAGCTAAAATGTAGAATTTGACTACTAGAATGAAGTGCAGCTCTTCAAAATAGTATTACAACACCGTCTTGTCCGTGACTTAAATATTTTAGAGTTTGCATTGTCTAAATAATGTGGAATAATTCGTTGAACGCTAAAACAATGTGTTCGCACTATATATTTTGGCAAAATGGTACATCGCTATGATATTGTTTTGTACCCTCGGGTGAAAAGCGCTCTATAAATACAATTATTAATGTATTACTAAAAGTTTTGTTGTATGATACCCTGTAGGTTAGCCGTTTCTATTTTGCAATTATGCTGGACTAAATAGCTTACTGGGCACAATTGTGCCAAGTTACTTATATCCTTGACCATGACAGTTTAATCACATAACCCCCAGTGAATATATACCGGTCGAATTTATAACAATGAAGTATGCAGGCTTATTGATCTTATTGCAACTATCGCATTACAGTGCATACTATACCACTGCTACTGCTGCATAATTTAACCTTCGCGGCAATTGTGTTACCTTTATAATAGAGCTATAATTATCCAGTGTTGTACTCTGGAGGGAGCAGTCGACCATAGGATTGAGTCCTGCACTGTAAACCTTATGAACTGAGTTAAATTCCTGCCCAAGAGTAACACAAATAAACTTATGAACCATTCTTCACCAAGCAGCACCGACCTACATGGTAAATATGGTCAAATAACCCCACTGTGGGATTCCTTCATTCAGCAGTGAATTGGCAAAGGGTTGCACTTTGTTATATTCTTGTTTTTTCAGCGGATTAAAATCAGTGTATTAACTTTTGGTGGGTCATTTTTTGGGGTAACCTTTAGAAAGATGCATTTTAGTTCAATATTGGCTTACCAAAATAATGAATGCAATTTTGTTTAAACAAAAAGTGCTGTTATTTCTTTAACTACCTGCGTCACCCATGCTACATGATACATTTAAACAGAAACAGAATTGCGATAACTACAAAAGAGTACTGAACAATATAGACTGGTACGTATAAAGTCCAAACATAGGTAATGTTAACTTTTGATAAATGTATTCTTAATGTCCGTAGTGTAATTTTCTGATAAGGATCTGTATTTTAGCATTTTAGTCAAAAGTCCAAAAGTAGCATAACATTATCCATTCATTCAATTAATGCAGTGTGCTGTTACCATCTGCAGAGTCTACTCTTCATACATCAAGGAGGTTGAGGAGAAGCCTTCGCCTACACCTTGGGGGACCAAGATGCCCTTTGGTTCCATGATGGCAGAGTTTGGGGGAGGAGGAGGCTGGGTCCATGGCGTCTGCTTCTCAGGCTCTGGAAACAAAGTGGCCTGGGTTAGCCACGACAGCACCATCTCAATAGCTGATGCCACACGAAAAATGGAGTAAGCTTGCTCTCTTCCTAATTCCTTCAGCAGTTGGTCATCTAGTACTAACGAAACATACCAAGGCTTTAACGTAACGCAATCCTTCGCAAAGATTAGTGCACTAACAATTTTTATTGATGAAAAAAATCACTGAAGTCTGGTGGAATACTTTTTTCCAAAATGTAAACTCCCTTCTGGACAGCCAACTTGAACGGTTCCTTTTCCTTTACACAAGTTTCTTGGCAACAAATATACGTGACATTGTGACAATTTGCCTGTTATGAAATATTTTTTTTCATTGTTGGTTATTAAAAATCTGTCACGCTTGTTGATTAGATTGGCACGTTGGTAAGCGTTACTCTGCAGTTTCTTGCCATATACACCTTCATTTACGTTTGATATACAGCAAGGGGCTATCCGCTTCAGTGGCTGTGGCTCGAACGGCAATTTTGAATAGAGCTATAACTTTTTTGCTGACACTTTATCCGCTAGTCCTGCCATGTAATGTGGACATATTTTAAAATAATGTTTCAAAGCAAATTCTGCACATAGAGTTATCGTTAACGTGTCAGTGCTTTATAAAAAATGACATGTAGTACTTGAGGACTTTATAAATGAAATGCACACCCGTCTTTTGTCAGCTTATTTATATGTCCCAAGAGATGGCACATTGTCATTTCAACTGTAGACTTTCTGCTCTTTAACAAAGATGGTTGCTAGTATTAATTTTCAAACCAACACAACTGATTTGTACACGTTCATCCTATTTCTGAATCTGCTGCTCCACACTGCTGTTCGGGGGTTATATGACAATGCTTTGCCATGCTAGGCAATGTAGTTTGGTGAAGTGGGGTGTATACCAGGACCAGTTCATAAGTCACTTGCCACTCGTTTTAGCCAGGAAACAAACTCATGTTCAAAGGTTCATAGCCATACTTAGTTTGAAATTTTGTATTATCAATTTGTATGCAGAATATATTCGATGACACATTTCTGTAAAGATTCACCAAAGTGGAAATGTAACTTAATGTAAAGGTGTGTGTGCGCTGCACTGTCAACACATCCAGTGCCATGACTGTGCCTATTATAAACAGTCATACTTGCCCACATTGAGAGCTATATTTAGTTGTTCTTCCTTTTTTCAATCAACGTCACCAAATGTTAAATCATAACATGTTATATCCATGTATATTTCACGCAATAAAACGTGTCCATCCATAGACGCCCATTGGCTTAGAGTAGCAGCCTTACTATGTAAGTGTGCCGCAGTCTTGTTGCCTTGTGTGAATTCTTTCATCATAGTTATAAACATGATGGCATTCATTAAACAAAATTATCAGAAAAATATATGAATGCGCACGTGAGACATAAAATATGGATTGTATACTTTCTGGGGGTTTAAATTATTCTTAAGGTTTAAACTGGCAATTAGAATGTGTCGCTTTATTCATTTAGGTTGTATTTGATTTTTGCTCCCTTTGAAAACAAATAGGTCAGAGTTGGGGAATTTGGTGCACTTCCATTATCTGATGTAGTATGTTAAGATAATGTTGTAATAGCCAAGTGTAATTATGACGTTTTTTATTTTTGTTTCATATATACACAACATTACATTCAGTTGAAATCTTTTAGTACAGCATATACATGTGCTTTCGAAATGCAAATTTTAACATATGTACGTAAAGTATGTTTGTTTAAATGTGTATTTGTAAAATCTTCTTATGCCTGCAGGTCTTCCCATCTGAAAACAGAGTTTCTTCCACTGTTGAGCATCATTTTCGTCACAGAGAACAGCATTGTAGCTGCGGTATGTTTTTTTAGATCATTTACACTTTTGAATCTCCTGTAGGATTATAATATTTCGGTCGTTGTGGATTGGAACTCGGTGTCACTGTTGATTGCATACTTGTTAGTGATTTTTTTTTCTTGTATGCAGTTTGATTTGCTTGACAATTTGTCTAGTCGTTCCGACATAATGCAGTATTTCCATCCCGTAGTACAGGATTATGGTTATTTATAACATTTGTGCTATGTCGGGATCCACTTCCACCAGCTACCTTTGTTTAAAAAGAGTGAAAGACAATGAGAATGCTCTCCAAAGCTCTTTGTTACAGCATAGCCGTGTTGAGTGTTCCTTCTCCTTCGCGACGCTTTACATCCTATTTTGTAGCCATCATTAGGTCAACGTGAGAGGCAAAAGTCACGATGGAGAGATGAGAAATACTCAACACCGCTATCCTGAAAGAACAGCTATAGAGAGCAATGCTCATCGAGCCATGAAACCTACACCGGTGAAATAGAATCGTTCATTAAAAGTGTCCAGTTGTGTGCCTCTTCTCAAAAATCCAAGCTTACGCATGAAACTATCCAGCTGCTTAATAGGTACCATTACTTAAGCTTACTATGTAAAGCATGTGACATGGGCGCTAATGTTCATTGCTGGGAAACGGGCGTCTGTGCATCTTTCTGCTGCAGGGTCACGACTGCTGCCCTCTGCTGTTTGTGCATGACGACCGGGGAGTGCTGTCCTTCTCAAGCAAGCTCGATGTTCCCAAGCAGAGTCTGCAGCGCAACCTCTCTGCCATGGAGCGCTTCCGCAACATGGACAAGAGGGCATCGGCAGAGCATCAGGACACCACGCTCCACACGCTGCACCAAAATAGCATCACGTGAGGCACACCGCCCCCCCTCCTCCCGACACTCTTGCAGAAAGCAAACGCTGAGACGCTCACCCCAAGACGTGTAGAGTTGTTGCCAGTGGGAGGCAGTGCGGGGTAAGTGGATTGTTGGTCGACTTGTATCAAGTTTTTGGTGTCAACTCCTTAAAGTTTTGGTTGTCTCCTGTCTCGCTCGTGAGCACATGTATGAGAAAATACTGAAAAGAATTATCCATGCATCTCAAGCAGCAGGAGCCTCTGGTAAAGTCTTGAGTTACCAAGTGAGCAACAGGTATAATACTTGTTACCTAATCCGTTTACAGTCCTGTAACATTTTATTATCTGTAATAAGTAGCACAAGTCAAGAAAGTGTACTTTCAAATGGTTTTCAGAAGTATGCTGCTTTTCAATGTTTGGACAATTTTGAGTATTTCGAGTGGCAAGAAAATGGACTATCGAGAGAAAACATCCGGATTTTATTTTCATCCATGTTTACCAATCAAACTTCACTACGTGTCATGGCACTCTTTCAGGAGGATCCTCCCAAGATTTCGCAGTAGGGGGCGATGATTGCTATACCTTATCCCATATCGTATTTTGATTCGCAATTGCACTGAGGACAGAACCACCATGTAAATCGGTTTGCCACGTTCTTACACCGTCTCCCACCAACACTTCTACCTATATCGGTGGGTGTTTCGGACATATGATCGTCACTTGATCCATTAATGGGCCGTTATAAAATAGAATTGTCAGCCTTGTGTCTTACAAAACTAAATGATTTAATATCTCGATGTAATGTCTGGAGATCGTCGTAATATTTGCTAGGCATCAACAGGTGTCTTAGCTGTTAACATCTCACCGATGGGAGAAGTCCTTCCACAGTGTATTTTTTTTTTCACTTTCTATTTCTGTCCAATGCTCTGCAAGTCTTATTCCTACCCTGCCCTTTCCTGCCGAGTGTTTTTTATCCTTCCCTCCATTAATAATAATAATAATTGCATTTCTAAAGCGCTTTTCACCCGAGGGTCAGCCTATATTCTATTGTTAATTTTCCCATCTATCATCTGAGATCTTGTGAAATTTCCTGCCCAACTTCATTTCAGTTCGCATTTAAAATCATACGTTTACTCAAATCTCAAGTACTGTAGTTTTCATATCAATTCACAAGGCACTTTAAATCCATATTTTTGTTTCAGCTCTCCGAGGCTTACCTTTGATGTACATTCATATGTATAATGTATTTTAAATATTTCTGATGGTAATTCTCCGAACTGCGCCTACTCGGGAACATGTATTCCATCCATGTTTGTAGGAGAAATATATATATTTTTAATCACTTATTTTTTGTTATTCTTTAGTTTGTTGCTACATTTCATCTTTCAGTTGGGCTGTCCTGGTGTTGTTGGCATGCAGTTCTCTCCATAGCTCGGATTAAAAAAAAATACTCCAAAAAACATTGTTGTTGATTTGCCGTTCTTATCTCATTGTTGGGCGGCGCGGTGGCCCAGTGGTTAGCGCTGACGCCTCACAGCAAGAAGGTCCCGGGTTCGAATCTCTCGGCTCGTGTGCCTTTCTGTGTGGAGTTTGCATGCTCTCCCCGTGCCCGCGTGGGTTTTCGCCAGGTACTCCGGTTTCGTCCCACAGTCCAAAAGCATGCTCCTGGATAGGTTGATTGGCTCGCAGACTAAAATTGTCCCACATTGCCCGGCGATGGACTGGCGTCCCATCGTCGTGTGTATTCCTGCCTTACGCCCTGTGTTTCCGGGATAGGCTCCGGCTCACCGTGACCGTATATAGGATTAAGCGGTTTCAGATAATGAGATGGTCTCTCATTGTTGATGTGCTGTTCTCTCAGTGGCTCTGTGTAGTGCTTTGCAGCCCTTGGGTGATGAGCGCTCCAGACGTTCTATTACAACATGATAAATGTTAATTTAAACCATTTCCCAATGTATGTATTATATACACTGATAATTTTGCATTTTAAATTATAGTTGAAAGTCTGATTATTTTACTTGTTCCGCAACGATGTGTATATAAAAAAAAAACCCAAACAATGTTATTGCTGCTGATATTCCATTCTCGTGCCGTAGTAGTTGTTGGCGTGCTTTTCTCTCCGCAGCTCTGTGACGCTCTTTGTGACCCTCGGATGAAAGTGCTCTATAAATGCAATTATTATTATTAAGCAATTCCATCATGATAGTGTGTAAATACACGCATCGTTTTAACATGCTCACTTTTGTAGTTAAGACAATTTTTGTTTCAGATAGTTACATTTTTGTTTCAGACATGACTGATGAGTGAATTATCAATGTTCATGTGTGCTTGCACTGCACATTAAACTCTATCTTTGTATTCGAATTTCTCATTTATCATGTCGATAGCACTGATAACAGTGCATGTTAGAATAATCTGTCGTCAACCAATGCTCTTGTCTAAATACAAATACCTATGAGTCAAATACAGAAATGCTCTATCAGTACACATTTTACAAGAACATTAAAGTTTAGAATGGATCAATCCATGGTTTTATTTTTAGGAGAAATATTGTCATCTGCTCACAATTCAAAGAAAAAAAAATCCGAGCATAACATACCTGCAAGCACCGCATTTTCATTTAGTCAGTTTACATGCTGGAATTTAGCATTTATTCTCATAAATCAATACTGGGGTGTAGGTTGCATTAAGGAGCTACAACTTGTGCTGCCGTGTTTCCCATTTGAAATGTGTTGCAGCTAATTTGCTGTGTACTGTTGTAGCTATTCGTGTTGTTAAGTGTTCAAACTTTCAGTTAGTCATCCTCCATGAACAAATTGTCCCTCGTTTTGTTTTATTTCTTCTCTGAGATTACACCTTATTATAACATTTGTTCCATAACATACAAAGCACATTATATTCAGTGCATAATGAATGTACTTGTGTGTGTACAATCGTCAATGTTTCTGTTGTGCAGGCAGCTGTCTTTTTATGAAGGAGACAAAAGTAGCTGTACAAAGTTCTGCACCACTGGCATGGATGGAGCCTTAGCAATATGGGATTTAAAGGTACGTGTTACGCTCATGGCACCCAAATCAGCATTAAGGACCAGTTGATCTGCTGGAAGACTACTGCAATGAACAATACTGCCGAACTTTAAAACACTGTTCAGGTTCAGTACAAGTCGTGGTGAACGAGCCAGGATGTGTGTGCTTGAAGGAGCTTTTATTGTTCAATAAATATCCCTGTGCCTGTGCAAGAAATTTAATTTTCACGTTTTTTTCTTGCATATGTTACCATCATGCACAGCTCACATAATATATATATAGTAGAATAGAATAAGATTGCATTCACTCTGTTTGACATGCAGATATTGTTGTGTTATTCATTTGTTTGAAAATGCATTGTCAGTCTATCCACAAATGTGAATAAATTTGTCTGAGAAAATGGGAATTACGATAGCATGTGCTGCTTACGCAATTACCCAGGCTGATGGAAAAATACAAATATCTGTCTTTTGGAAATGTGATCGGTTTCCACTTTTCCTTTATAACTGCATTTTTATCTCATTTTTTTTCAGTCACTGGAAGCAAGTGTTCAAGGCCTCCGCATCTACTGATTTCTCCTACGATTTTGGGGTTTTGTTTTTGAACCATATTTGCAACAAGTTCCAATATATTGCTTGTGTTTTTACTTCGGCACAGAGAATGTGAAGATGGACACTAAATAAAGTAATAAGTAAATATTTCACAAATAAAGAAGCTACGTGAACATTAAGGATTCTGCATACTTATTGGACTGGGACCCACTGTGCTGCGACTGACTGAAACACTAGAAATAAAGAACGGACATCACGCCGTTTTTGCCTTGCATTCTCTCCAGCCATGGCGCATGAAGCAAGCATCTGTGTCCACCGTGTCCTTTAACCTTTCACCACCCTGCATTGAGGTGTCTTATCTCTGCAATTGGAAAACCCCTGTATGTATTGCAAACAATAAAATATCAAACTCAGTACCTGTATTTGTGTTTTGGTCTGCTTTAACCGACTAGGTTAATGCTAGGGGGTATTTCATTTTATAAGCTCTTTATTTTTACTTACCCCTGGTTTAGTACCATTGAAAATCTGTATAAATAGACATTGTGATGTTAATTGTCTTAATGAGCACTATGATAGTAGAATGGGTACGTTTAATGGTGACATTAGCAAAACAGTAATATACTGTCAAAAATGCAGACACTTCCCAGTCGTGAGTAACTAGGGAATAACACCAAAATGCAAAGCTGTTCGTATGCATACATTGAAAATCAACAATCGTTCAGAAAACCGATGCCACATTTCAGCTGGTTGAAATATCAATTTTACTAAAATACACGCTGTAATGTGCTTTAAAACTGTTGGACATAGCAGAAAAATACATATAACACGACAAAAAGCAAATGGCTTCTAACGTTTCAATGAAAATTCTCATTTTCTCATTAAAGTTCTCAGTTGAGAATATTTTTTACCAAAAAAAATAATGCATGTCTGTAATGTAACTTGCATTGCCTGTGTAATATACATCTGTTTATATGGTCACCTGGCATTGCTCTTTTTGCAGCTATCCTTTACATGCAAAAAAATATGGTAATATCTGGGTTTTCTTGGTTTCACAACAGTTTGGCACGAATTACCTGGTGGTATGAAGTAGCCACGCATTTTGGGGTCATTCAGACCAGAACGAATAATAATAGTGCCTCGCATGTAGCTCGTGACCGCTTATCGGTTGGGTTGTCGGTGGAAGCTGTCGGGTGACTGAATGCGTGGCCCTTTTTGCACCGTGGTCTTCTCTCACCGCCTCCCTCCGGCCCCACAGCAGCACGGTCACGCTCTGCAGCACCACATCTCCACCTGCTCCACCCACATGATTCATTGCAATCGTGAAATATCTATAATTTCTCAGGCGACTGCTTGGAGAAAGGCCTCCACTGCGACAGTTTTTTTTAGATAGGCCTTTTGCAAGCGGTAGGAGCACCCACGCTTTGTCCCAGCACACATAGCTGAACGGCGTATGCAATATGTTGTGAACTGTACACTCGTTAATCGCATTTGTATTTACAGCTACGAAGAAGACTGCTGTTTTAAAAAATTATATTCCTTAGATCTTGGAACAATTAAAGCAACAGCAGAGGTGCTGAAAAACGGTAATAAGCAAAAGCAATTCCATTGTGTAAACCTGCAAATTCTCAGCACATTGCCTGTGCACACATTGTCACTGACTAGATATACGTATTTGGTATTGGAGGAATTCAGTTGAATAAAGTACCTAGATAAAGTACTGTACAAAATAACTGAAAATTGTATGTGAAGTTAGGCATATGGTGTGCGGAAATTTGTCAATAGTGCCGATTTATGTTAAAATGTAAAAAAAGCGCCATACATTTGTATTACCAGGGATGGAGTCACGTTGCGATATTTCATGCATGCTGAATCAATGAAGCATCAGTGGAGAACATGCTGCTGAAATAAATGTCAGTCATTTTCTGGTAAAGTGAGCTTTGAGGCGGTGTTCATCTCCCGTTTACAACCCTGAGCCAATGGCGCGGGTGATTAAAATCTATGGGTCTTTTTCAAAACCCATGCTGGTTTTTATAAAACTTCCTAAAAGAATATCCCACAGCACACACTGCTATTAATTCTAAATTGCGTTTCTCCAAAGCCACAAAAAAAACATTCCATGTGATGATTTACTTTGCACAAAATAAGCTTTACTTTGTTAAGAATTTGCAAAATACCACGGCTCAATTTACATTAAAACAAATCATGCCCCATTGCATTTACAAACTGCCACACAGTTGACAAATAAACAAGCATGCGTGCAATGTTGCATTTAATTGCAAACATGCTCACTGGCAAGCTTATTTTGAAAAACCGCTCGCTTAAAATTACTCTCAAGCTCTTCGAGTAAAGAGGTTCACGCAATACTTCTGTTAACTCCTAGTTATCTTGACACTTGTCAAGACACTTTGGAGGTTTCCATCTATTCCCATGACAAGGAAAAATTACTGAAAGAAACATCATAAGTGTTACAAAATTATTATATAAATTGAACAACAATGCAGCCAAAATTAGATATCTAAACAAGATAGCGATGCATCATCTACTTGAAGCTATTCCTCTGTTATTTTGCTCAAAAACCAGTGTGGGCTTCATGCATTGCTACTTTGTCAGTTGAGAAAAGAAAGCACTGGTATTGAGTTAATTTAGCCTGTTTGTGGTTGAAAGTAAGGTTCCACGCTGCGACTGTATAATTTTCATGTTTTTCTCATCTCATTGTCAGAACCGCTTAATCCTGTACAGGGTCGCGGTGAGCCGGAGCCTATCCCGGCAGACACAGGGCGCAAGGCAGGGATATACCCACGATGGGACACCAGTCCATCACCGGGCACTGAAGGAAATTGAGTCTTCAAGCCAATTAACCTATGCAACAGCATATTTTTTGGACTATGGGAGGAAACTGGAGTGCCTGGCGAAAATCCACGCAAACACGGGGAGAACATGCACATTCCACACAAAAAAGGCACCCGAGCCGAGATTCGAAGCCGGGAGCTTCTTGCTGTGAGGCGACAGCGCTACCCACTGGGCCACCGTGCCGCCCTTCATGGTTTATATGACCGAAAATATTTGGAGTGACATTTGTGATCCTATGCAGGAAAAATGGTAGCTCATCACTATTTCACAAACGGAGATCTTGGGCTAGGTTGAATTGCTGTATTTATAATTATACCTCCTCACGCACCTACGCTCACCAAAACCCCACGTGTATTTTGAGAAGGTGTTACTAAGTAGGTAACGTTATCTCAATTACAGAAAACACCGAAAGATACCATTCAACTCGTTGAACGGCAATGTGTGTGCCTAAAATGGAAACATTCTTACGGTTTAACGGTTATTACAATAATTTTTGCAATACATCGATTACTTTAATTCGAAGGCTTTCATGACCAATATTATCTATGAAATTCATTTTTGGATCAGGTCACGTAAAAAATTATAAAATAGTAACCCTCCACCACCCGACACGGCCAATCAGTAAGAGGTTGTCACGTGAACAGAAACACGCCAATTCCTTTACTATCTCAGCACACCTGTGTGTGGGAGAACGAACTCACGGTGTTTACAAATAGAGACGACGATTCGCTGACCGTTATATTCAGCATCATCAGGCACCCGCGCTTGTCAAAGATAAACTACCCAAACTCTCCGCAGAAGGAGTCCATACCATATCAACTGCTTGTGTAATCAACGTTATGTTGGTCAGACGGGTAGAAACGTCAGCACACGCCTTAAAGAACACCAAAGGCACATCAAACACCCCCAAACCCAACTGTGGGCAGTTGCAGAACACGCTTGCCAGAAGAACCATACAATTGACTTTGACAATGTCGACATTTTATGAAGAACCAACCACTACTGGCCGAGACTGATCCGTGACTCTATTGAAATTGAGAAAAACAAGAACCACTTTAATCGTTCCGATAGCTACAAACTAAGTGCGGCTTGGAAACGCATTATCAAACCGTAAACGTACCAGCCACATATACATTAACGCTTGACACAATCCCACGCATAACACCTCATGATGAGTGCAATCAGACATTGTCCGAACAACTCCCATAACTCGAAACACCGGGTTGAATATCTTGTAAATCCAACCCCCCATCGTGTCCCAGCACACCTGATCGCGCGAGTGATGACATCACAACCTCCATATAAACAGACCTGGACCCGGTAGCAGTCATTCGAGCTGCTCGCCCAGGTTTGGCGCGGGTGCCTGATGATGCTGACTGTAACTATTAGCAAAAGGTCGTATCTCTTTGTAATATACCGTGGGTTTGCTCTCCCACACACCGGTGTGGTAAAGGAATTGGCGTGCTTCTGTTCACGTGACAACCCCTTACTGATTGGCCATGTCGGGTGGTGGAGGGTTAAACGACACTATTTTATAATTTTCTGCGTGACCTGACCCAAAAATGAATTTCATCAATACATCGATTGCTGCAATGTGTTTATATATATAAAATCAAGTGTACAGCACCATACTGTCTCACTACATTACTGGCCAAATGCAGTACTTAACTGCGAACTATATCTACATATGGCGCAGTGAGTGGCGAAACCGTCTCACAGCAAGAAGATCCTAGGTTCAGTTCCCGGCTCGGGTGCCTTTCTGTGTGGACTGTGTGAAGTTTGTGTGTTCGCCCCGTATCCAATTGGGCTTTCGTAGGCTATTCGAAGTCTTCTCACCGTCTGCAGACACGCTGCTGCCTAGGTTAATTGTCCTGCTGAGTAAATTGCCCTCAGTGCCCTGCGATGTACTGGCGTCACATCCTAAGTATA
>JAZEWT010000005.1:17712640-17737228 GCA_036362905.1 Mordacia mordax
CACTGCGCCACCGCGCCGCCCTCTCTCCCCGTGTCCGCGTGGGTTTTCACCGGGCACTCCGGTCTCCTCCTATCGTCCGAAGACACGCTGCTGCCTGGGTTCATTGGCCTGCAGAGTAAATTGCCCCCAGTGCTCTGCGATGCACTGGCATCATAGCCCTACGTTGCACCTTCTGTCTGCCTGGATAGGCCCGGGTACTGCGCCATCCTGTACAGGATTAAGCGGACAATGATAATAATGACGACAAATCTCTCTTTAAACTTATACTTAGAGGTGACATTATAAAAATAGACAAAAATAATATGCATGCCGAAGCGCTCCAAGTAACATGTACATATAATTCACAAGGACACAACGAATGTTGCATCCTTTTGTATGGAACAATGCTTCTGCGCAATCAATCGGAATTTCCAGCACCGTCAATAATGGCTGCATGATCACCAACTTATGTTACACCTATGGGTACTTTTTTGCCAGTATACAAGATTATGCAGGTGTTAAGATCTTAACACCTGCATAATCGCCAGATACGGTGTTAAGATTTTATTGTAATCTTATGTTACACCCTCTGTCGCTATGCAAGGTCTCAAGACTCACTTGTTCCGTAAGGCTTTCGAGTCCTCTGGCTAAGACTGTTGCTGTGGATCAGTGTTGTCGTGCCGGGATGATGGCTCTATGCCGACCTGCGCCCGCTCGGGAACATTTATTCTTTCCTTGTTTTTTGAAGAATTATTCTTTTTTTTATTTTCGCTAATTTTACGTCCTTCTATAAATTTTTGCTTCTATTTAACTTTCAGTTGACGTGTCCTGATGTTGATATTCCGTTCTCTCCACAGATCGGATTTGTAACAAACAAACAAAAAACTCCAAAAGAAATGTTATTGTTGCTTGTTTGCCGTTCTTATGTCGTTGTTGTTCGACGTGCCGTTCTTATCGCAGCTATATGCAGCGCTATGTGACCCTCGGGTAAAAAGCGCTCTAGAAATACACTTATTATTATAAAATGGGCTATGATAAAATTTTAAAATTGGCAGTACACATTGACCTCAACACTAAGGTTTCCTTTTCATCTGAGAAAACATCCACGTGCTACAATTTTTCTAAGGGCGGAATAAAATAAATGCAATTTAATCTCGTGCCAGATAAGGCCTCATTTAAAAATCAATTACAAAAGTTCTGTAATAGTTTGCCCCAGAGAGAGGATATGAATTTAATTCGTATGCACAAAATGTACTGTACCCTCTTTATTAGAAGCTGTACCCTTTTGTAAATCACGTACCCGATTGTACCGCTTGGGGTAGAGTATGCGTACACACACCTCCTTGGAGACATCTGGATAGTGTGGACAAGTAGACCCGGAGAGCGTCTAGAGCTCTGGAACTCCTAAATGGAGGATCTTATAGGAACAATAGTCTGAGCAAGAAAATCCAGGGCTGCGGGGCCTTTCACCTCTGACCAGGAGGACAAACGATCGGTCACGATTGATAGAAAGACGTTTATTATTACAACAGAAAAATACCCAGTGAGCTGGCAAGCTCTAGATGCGGAATTCCTGCGACACAACACAGGGAGAGTCTGAACATAGAACATTGAAAAGTACCCTGTTTATGAATCTCTAAAGAAGTAGTTATTTTATTTACCCTGGAGGTAGGTAGAATGATCCGAGGAAATAAATTAAAGACAGGTAAAGAAAATATTTTTTACGTATATATAAAAAAAACACAACATGGAATTTACCAACCGATTTACAATGCATGAGAATTGTGAGCGAATCATTTTTAATTTTAATCGGTCTCACTTTGTCTTTGTCGTATGTGGGGCAATATGCAAACGAGTGCATTATGCATAAATGCAGGTTATGAACACACAGACACACGGAGCACTGTACCTGGAATCTGTTGCTGGGAGTCCGAATATAATGCCACCTCCTTGCTAAATGGATTGATGAGCGACTGGCAACCCCTGTGGACTGAGAGGGAAAGGTGACATTTCGATCGCTTGCAAATGACCTCTGGATTTTTCATTCGACACACGCTCGCGAACCCAAGAGGCAGGCAGCTATGGCAAGTTAGTCCCCATACCAAGCATCAATCAGCTCCCACATGTAGCCGTGTACTTCTTGTTGTGAGCTGGGAATTGTATTTGACGTTGTCAGTACTCTCAGGAAATGCATCTTGGTGATCCGATTTTACCACAAAATGAGCTAGGTTTTGTGTGTGACAAAGGTCCATCTTTTCACAAAGAATGAAATTAATGTTGTTCGAAGATTACAGCCTTACGAGCGTTAACTACTACTACTCTTCAGAGAACAGCAGGGGTGGATAGCATCACAGGTGTTCTTTCTCAACCTTGTATGTGTTTGTGTTTTTATTCATGAAGCTGTATTCCACTCACATAACAAAGAAAATAGGCATTACATCTCTCATGTATAATAATAAATAATAATTGCTTTTCTATAGCGTATTACACGCATTGCACACTCTTTAAGGATTACATCAAGGTGCACATACGCGGATTGCGTATGGATTTAAACTCATCAATATTATAAGCTCAAGAGACATGCGTACAAATATAACACAAAGGTTTATCTCGCAGCGAGCATTGAGAAGTCTCCAGCCACAAACCCTTTCCATTTGTACAAAGTCTCCTCAACCACGTCGCATACATATTTAAATAGGTCAGCGATTACACACATGCTCTACTAGTCTCTTCACCTTCCTATTATTCCGGTGTATCTGCAACGGACCGTACAACCAACTTTGGAATCATGCATTTTTGCAAGATATCTATGTCATTTTGTCTGTTATTAGAAAATGGAAGCAAATGTTTCGTAATCTCCATTAGCTGTAGTGTTAGCTTCAGTGTTTGCATTTCACAAAGAATTTCATTACTTGGTTCACTGATCATGAGGATTGCATGTGTCAGTGGTTATAGCAAGGACCTTTACAACAGCGTGGATGTTCATGCCAACCTTGCCCTTTGAGTGAAACTAATCAACCTCATAACATAGCTTTTCATGGCCAAGATGGACATTTTTTTACCTAAATCTTTCAAGATATAAGTAAACTCCACTATCTCTTCTTTTATATCCTAGAATTTGCTACGATTTGACTTTCAGTCGAACTGTGCTGATGTTGTCCTTGGCATGCTGTTCTCTCCACAGCTTTTGATTTTCCGTTCTTATATGTCGTTGTTGTTGACACGCCGTTCTCCGCAGCTCTGTGCAGCGCTTTGTGACCCTCGGGTGAAAGGCGCTCTAAAAATGCAATTATTATAATATTTGTCAATTTTGCATTGTCAAGCCCTTTAAGACACGATTAAAATATACATCAGTCACGCAGTCACACTTGCCTATATAGATTAGATTAGAATTTAACCTGCTTAATTGCAATGCTGGACTTATGTCACTGGCCGAAGCAAGTTAATACGTAATGAAGCACAATATAACATCGATACGGCGATCCCAAAAGAGCAGCTTTTGGAAGGAATCATCAGGCATTGAGCAGTGAAAACCTACATCAATATATGGAGCAACATTTCACAATGTTATTCAAATGCGACAACACTATGGTTCTCCAATATCCGAATTTGAATATAAATATATCATAAAGTAGAACAGTTGCAAATACATTTCACATTGGCATAATCGTACATTATAATCATAATCACTCACCAGCCACTGTCACATTGTGCCATTTTAAGTTGTTTTAGAACACAATGAACCGTCACGATAATACAATTTAGTTTAATGCAGCTTCAAGGGGTAACTCAAGCTTTATAGGAAACTCAAGGAGACAAACAGCGTCGTGGCAATTTACAATAACAGAATTAATTCGGAATGAGATCAAACTGGAAATGGAAATGCAGTTGTGCAGCACATGACATGACCTAAAAATACATTAAAAAAGAACATTCATACAATGAAACATGCAATAATTAATGTTTGGGTTTGTATACCCATTAACGTGTTCCTACTCTATAATCGAATGAAAGTCCTGATGTTGAGAAAGGGGGTGGCACGGTGGCCCAGTGGATAGCGCTGTCATCTCACAGCAAGAAGGTCCCCGGGTTCGAATCTCGGCTCGGGTGCCATTCTGTGTGGAGAATGCAAGTTCTCCCCATTTCCACGTGGGTTTTTACCGGGCACTCCGGTTTCCTCCCACAGTCCAAAACAAATGCTGCCGCATAGGTTAATTGGCTTGCAGACTAAATTGCTGTGCCTGGTGATGGACTGGCGTCCCATCGTGGATATATCCCTGCCTTGCACCCTGTGTCTGCCAGAATAGGCTTCGGCTCACCGCGACCCTGTACAGGACTCAGCGGTTTCTGACAATGAGATGAGATGTTGAGAAAGGCAACATGCAAGAGGAAGAGCGTGGTTGTGTCGGACAGCACGTGGCCGCCATTCTCTTCGTTGTGTCGGACAGCACGTGGATTCCATTCCCTTCGTTGTGTCGGACAGCACGTGGCCGCCATTCCCTTCGTTGTGTCGGACAGCACGTGGCCGCCATTCCCTTCGTTGTGTCGGACAGCACGTGGCCGCCATTCTCTTCGTTGTGTCGGACAGCACGTGGCCGCCATTCCCTTCGTCCGCATCCCCATGCTCCCCGACTGATCGCGCTGATGTGGAGGCTTTCTCCTCTCCACTGATGACAGGCGAGGAAAGCCGAGACGCTTTCCTCATTTTATCACCACCTTTATTAACACAACACTGCAATCAACACAATACCCATTGGGCAATCACCACACTCCGTGCTTCGCGCGTTAACTGCCTCGTCCCTGCTGCGAGTACTCATCCCGCTGTCTTCCAACACCAGTCTCCTTCTGTAAAACTCCTGTCGCCCCAACAACCACACTCAGATCGCCCCCCCCTTTTTATATACCCCCATACCTTCTAGAAGGTTCCCTCTGGCATCACCCAGTTGTTTACCTGTTTGGGGTGAGCACCTACTCCTCTACCCGTCATCGGCTGCCGCTCCACCCGACCTCTTCATCCACCAGCTATAGCAATTGTGTTAATCAATCTGATCTGTCCCACACCCAGCCCAATCAAACCGCCGTAAACTGGAGATCGACCGCTTCCACGACACGAGCGTCGAGATGCACCTAGTCTAGCACGGCGCAGAGTTTGTCACCACAGTACCCCCCCTCCGGTAGCAAAGTCCCCCCTGGGCTATCCGCCGTCGTGACAAGTCCCGACAGCCATCACATAGTCCCAGAGGCGCCCCAGGGGCCATCTCAGCTGTGCTGTCCCCGCTGGACCATCAGATGCCTCCGTGGCTACCACAGTCTCCGTACTCGACGGGCCCGTGGGAAGGCTCCCTGAGCCCACCAGTTCATCCACTCGGACCAAGTCCGTGACCACGGGCGCAGAGTCTGTCGGGCACAGAGGGCTCGCCGCTCGCTCCGCCGCCACACCTGAGTGGGCCACCCTCGTGGCTCGTTCTCGCTGTGACCGCACTCGATGCAAGGTCTCGCCACCCGTCCTGACCACCCCGGGGCCGGACCCTCCCCGAGGGGGGGTCTCCAGACCTTCAAGCACCGCACGTTGATCACGCGCGGCACCCGCCAACCCTTGCCCAGCAACACCGGCCAAGGCATCAACTGACGCATCACCGTATGGGGTCCCTCCTAGGGCGAAGTGAGTTTCCCGACCTACCCCGGGTGCGAGTAGACCCAGACTCGCTCCCCAGCCTGGTACTCCGTGGGCTGGCCTCTCGGCCGCACAGTCACCGCTGCCTGCCTCGTGTGGGCCTCCTCGCCTGCCTCATCGGCCTGGCCGCAGGCCTGGCACAGGGTCTCCAGGAGCCGGGCTAGGAGAGGCTTCGTCTCCGTCAGTTGGGGTGGCGTAACTCCGAAGAGGACGTCAAGCGGTACACGCTCCTCATGTCCTGCATGAGGAAGTACGGTGTTTGTCGGGTGGAGCAATGTACTGTAGTGCAGTGCGTGAAAATGACGCATGGTAGGTGCATATCCCAGTCCCGCTGATGTTGGTCCACCAGGTGCCTCAACTTCCCTGTGAGGATCTGATTGAATCTCTCGACCATGCCATTGGCTTGGGGGTGGAAGACTGTGGTATTTCCTGCTGGACACCCAACTCCCGGCAGAGGTTCTGGAAGATCTCCAGCTCAATTTCCTTCCCCTGGTCGGTGATTACCCTCTCTGGAAATCCCGTGCCACAACACGTAGCCCTCTAAGAATGCCAAGGCGACCGTTGTGGCCATCTTGTCCGGAATCGCCCTTGATATTGGGTGCCGGGTGAAGCACTCCACCGCCACCATCACGTAGCAGTTACCGTGGTGTGACGGGCGAAGCAGTCCTTGCAGGTCGATCCCCACCAGCTGGTTCACCCGAAAACCACAGCGTGACTGTGGACTTCCAACCAAGCCTATTGACAATACGGTAGTGCAGTAGACAATATATAGTCTGCGCTCCTTCAATGGAGGAAGAGCAAATCTATTGATACCTTCTCGTCAAGCACTCTTGTTGATGGAAAACCTTGACATTAGAGATCAGTTGTTGAACCAACAGCCATCCGTAGGAACGGCAAGACACTCGTCACGTTATGCGTCAGATGTTATTTGTGCTTTTGCACCGCTGCCTATACACTACAACCATCTAATTTAATGTCAAGGCTGGTTGGCTACGGCTCACTTTGTTCTCATTATGAAAAATATTAAAGAAAATGCGTTTGACCGTAAAAAAATCAATGTCTTTTGTTAAGAAGCATATTTGTACAGTATCAAGTGACAAATACACTATAAAAACAAGACGCACAGCATGCTGAATGTTAAATGTACTAATCAAAACTTCATCATCATTATCAATGCCCGCTTAATCCTGTACATGGTTGTGGGGGACCAGAGCCTTACTTATGAACAAAACAATTACACATAAACGTTGCAATAATTTAGAGCTTTCAAATATACTTGTGGATACAATTTAAAAATACTATTGCAGTTAACATTTCTATAATAAACATATACTGCACGGTGGCCCAGTGGGTAGCGCTGTCGCCTCGCAGCAAGAAGGTGCCAGGTTCGAATCTCGGCTCGGGTGCCTTTCTGTGTGGAGTTTGCGAGTTCTCTCCCCGTGTCCGCGTGGGTTTTTGCCGGGCACTCCGGTTTCCTCCCACAGTCCAAAAAAACATGCCGCTGCGTAGGTTAATTGGCGTCCCATCGGGGGTATATCCCTGCCTTGCATCCTGTGTCTGCCGGGATAGGCTCCGACTCACCGCCACCCTGTACAGGACTAAGCGGTTTCTGACAATGAGATGAGATCAACAACAACATAGTTTTTTTTATATATACAATAATGAGAGACCTCACCAACCATTGTTGTCTATTGTGTCAGATCCATGAATGTGCTTCTGAAGGGAACATCTCAATAGTATTCTATTTGACCCCTTGTCACTCGTGACTTCTTATGAGAGCACAGTGTCCTACTACCGTTTTTTGCCTTGGCCAAGTGGAGGACAGACAAACAAACTGAACTGGCTATCGGGAAATTGCAATCGTACCCCTCTGAGGATGAAGTGATGTTAAAACACACCAGTATAGAATGCTACATGGTCACAATTTGATTCACAATGTTTTGTTCTGCACATTTTGTACTAATTGTGATTCATGACTCACTGAGACTCGTGCCTTAAGACGTAATCCCTACTGTATGCACCAGATTTAATTGTGTTCTCCTTTCAAAATATCTCCGCAGTGTTTCATGTATCCTAGTTCGTCTATCTAGCAAGTCGTACAAAGTAAAGGTGCAGCACTGCATTTTGTACCTACGTCATTGACGAGAAGGGCCTACATCCGACACTAACAAAGTGAACTGTAGAGAGTCCGTCTAGAAAGAATGTTGGCTTGCGTTCACACTGACCAGATTTCGTGAAAGAGGAGGGAGTACCCACATTTTACCCCCCCCCCACGCCAAATGCGAGCTGCCAAACGACTGTGTCGAATTCATTTATACTGCTGGGTGGATGGATGTTGTGGAAAAAAAAAATTGGCCTCTGTTTCAACTGACGCGTTGGTGATTGAATTGAAGCGGCACATTCTGGATTGGTGGTGCAGGTTGCTACCAATTACACGGTGGCAACATCCTCATCGATGAAGGCATTAACTCACTATCAGTACGGTACTCACTTCATCCGCAGAAGGTAGAGATGATCTGGAGCCTATCCTGGCAGACGCAGGCAGCCAGGTAGTGCTATACCCAGGATCGGACGCCAGAATCTTGCAAGGCAATAGGGGGAAATTCAGTCATGCCGATTAATTTAGGCAGTATGCCGATAGACTTCGGGAGGGGAACCAGTGTACCCGGGGGAAACCCATACGGACATGGGGATAGCATGCAAACTCCACAGGGAACGGCATCCGCATCACGAATTGAACCCAGGGCCTTATTGCCATGAGGTGGCAGCGCTCCTAACTGCGCCAACCTTCTGCCATATCGAGAAAAATGTTCATTCATTATCATTATCAATACCTGCTTAATCCTGTTCAGGGTCACGGGGGGCCGCAGCCCATCCCAGCCGACATAGGACGCATGTCGGGGGAATACCTAGGATGTGACGCCAGTACATCGAGGGAACACTTTTTGGGGCAATTTACTCCGCAGGCCAATGAACCTATGCAGCAACCTGTCTTTGGACGGTAGAAGGAAACCGGAATACCCAGCGAAAATCCACGCGGCATAGGGAGAACACGCAAACGCCGCACAAAAAGGCACCCGAGCCGGGAATCGAACCCGTGGCCTTCTTACTGAGAGGCAGCAGCACTATTAACGGCGCCACCGTGCCGTCGAAATGTGTTTACAAATAAAAAAATTGAAACTTAATTAAACTACAATTTTTTAATACGCTTCCAGAAATAAGTTACCCAAATTCGCGAGCAATTGCCATAGGATACGATTATGGAAGCATGCTCTTTCAAGCGTCCTTTTTTACATTTAAACTTAAGGTAATTTCAGAATTCTCCAATGATAAGAAAAATTGATGTCTGTGGTTATAGTGAAAACAACCTGCACTGCTGTTTTTTTCGTCGTCTTATAACCACAAAAATTTGACTATTTAATTTCAGACCTGCGGCCAATATCATCCATGAATAACATTTACATTCTTTCAGTTACGCCGCCTGGAAAAGTTATGGATTGTACCGCGTTGTCTGTCATGCAGAATTGAATTATGTAGATGGACAATTGTCTGGGTTTACTGTCAAAGCAGAGTAAGCAAATTAATTCCACTGTAAAAAATATTTTTTTTTAAACCGACTAGGCGATTACACTGCACGCAAAACATAAGCCGCATGGTTAAATATTTGTTGAAGGAAAAGCATAAATGTGTTTATTTCATTGGTGCCCAAATCATTCAAGATGTTCCTGATGTCATATCTCAGAAGCTCAACCGGACATCAGACTGAACAGTGCAAGGATGGGTGATCTAACGCGTCATGATTATAACACGTATGGCAAGCTGCTGCGAGTCTATGTTGTCAGAGGCTAAACATACTGTACTGTATTATTTCTCATCTCATCTCATTGTCTGAAACCGCTTAGTCCTTTACAGGGTCACGGTGAAGCCGGAGCCTATCCCGGCAGACACAGGGCGCACGGCAAGGATATACCGACGATGGGACGCCAGTCCATCGCCGGGCACTGTATTATTTGCCAACCGCTATCGTTCCCTGCTTTCACAACCCGTACTGATCAACACGGTGAAGTATGGTTACATATCCCCGCATGACTAGAACGGCCTGCCAATATGCTAAACCTGATTGGCTCGACCAAGAGCTGTGTATATGTGCAATATACCATAAACACTGGGGTGGCCCGGCGGCTCAGCGGCCCAGCGGCCCATCGGGTTGCGCTGTCGCCTCACAGCAAGAAGACCCCGGGTTCGAATCTCGGCTCGGGTGCCTTTATGTGTGGAACTTGCATGTTCTCCCCGTATCCGCGTGGGTTTTCACCGGACCACCCGGTTTCCTCCCACAGTCCAAAAAACATGCTGCTGCATCGGTTTATTGGCTTGCAGACTAAAATTGCCCGCAGTGCCAGGTGATGGACTGGCATCCCATCATGAGTATATCCCTGTCTTGCGCCCTGTGTCTGCCGGAATAGTCTCTGGCTCACCATGACCCTGTACAGAACTAAGCGGTTTCTGACAATGAGATTATATGGGAGACCATAAACACATAATCTTCTAGTTGCTGTAGCTGTTACCTTACCGATAATACCTCTGATAACCTTTTTCTAATTTAATCCCATTAGAAAGGGTATAAATGTGACTGTGTTCCAATTGGCACCAATCTGAGAAACGGCATTACTCACACAGTTATTATGTAGGTAATTACATCATTTGGAATAGCAAGCCAGTGTGTGATCTGTCAATAGGCGCGTTAACGTTAATTAGTCTTTAAAGTGTATTTCCAAATGAGACCTACAAATGTTCCTTTGTGTGAACAATGCCGGCTCGTATTTGAGATGGAACAGTCACGCAGCGATATGTGATTTCAAGAAACCACGGCGAAACTGTGCTATTTGTTCCCCATTCCAATATAAACTAAACATTGTCACTGAACGTCACCTAATTATTTGCTTTAAAACGTTATAATGCATCCACCAGAGTCAATGAAATGCAATTATCGAATCGTGATGTGCCATTAATGGTACGCTTATTATTGACTCGCAGAACTTTTTGGCCTAGAGAAAATGTTTGCAATATCGCAGAGGCATTCTTTAAGCAATAATCATACACTCGCCGATAAGCGCACAACACAACTTCAAATATTAATACACATTGGTAATTGTGTACATTTTTCAAATTGAGGAGTGTATTGAGTTGTTTTCTTTTGCTGGTGAGTTGTTTTTGTTGGTTGTGCTTGTGCACCAATGTTAGGCCAGTACCATCAAATAATCTCATCTCATCTCATTGTCAGAAACCGCGTAGTCCTGTACAGGGTCGCGGTGAGCCGAAGCCTATCCTGGCAGACACAGGTCGCAAGGCAGGGATATACCCACGATGGGACGCCAGTCCATCACCGGGCACGGCGGGAAATGTAGTCTGCGGACAAATTAAGCTATGCAGTAGCATGTTTTTTGGACTTTGGGAAGAAACCGGAGTGCCCGGCGAAAATCCAATCAGACACGGGCAGAACATACAAACGCCACACATAAAGGCACCCGAGCCGAGATTCGAACCCGGGACCCTCTTACTGTGAGACAACAGCGCTACCCACTGGGCCACCGTGCCGCCCACCATCAAATAATGTGTCTCAGAATTGCGCTCAAGATAAATCTCTTCGGTTGAAAAAGAATGTGTGGCCTTGCAGTGCGGTCTTCTAGGATGTCGCCACTGTTTTGTTCTCACAAAAACAAAACCTTCCCGCGTTGCGTTGTGTAATTTTAATATAAATGGTTGTCTTTAAAAATACACGTGATTGTCGATGTAGTTGCCTGGTGAGCAATCGCGACCATTAGTTAATAATTCATATGCATATTTAAAAACTGTTCATCAGAAATATTTTTTTATAAATAAGTCTCATCAGGTTCTACAGAGTTAAGTGCATTCTCTGACAATTAATACTGTCTCAAACCTCTTTTCATGCGCTATGAAGCAGGGTAATTTCCCAAAAGATCCCCACCGATTACATATGTCATTTTGTTAAGGCAGTGTTGTTGATAAGTACGCTTGTGTCTTTTTGTTAACTGTTGTGGTGGTGCACCATGGTTAATGTAGCAGCGTCAAAATGTTGTGACATTTTAGATTGGACCAAGAGACATCACCGGGGTGGCACGGTGGTCCAGTGTGTAGCGTTGTTTTATTCCGTGTTCGTGTGGGTTTTCGCCGGACACTCCGGTTTCCCCCCACAGTCCAAAAAGCATGCTGTTGTGTAGGTTCATTGGCTTGCAGACTCAATTGCCCGGTGATAGACTGGCGTCCCATCATGGGTATATCCCTGCCTTGCGCCCTGTGTCTGCTGGGATAGGGTCCGAATTACCGCGACCCTGTACAGGATTAAGCGGTTCTGACAATGAGATGATGAGGAGACAACGCCCAAAACGTTGAAAAACACGGTGTTTTTGAGACCGAGTTTTTTCCTCCCTTCAACAAACTCTACATGCAGGGAATTACCAGAGCGATGACGCCTCTAAAGGGGCGGCACGGTGGCCCAGTGGTTAGCGCTGTCGCCTCACAGCAAGAAGGTCCCGGGTTCGAATCTCTCGGCTCGGGTGCCTTTCTGTGTGGAGTTTGCATGCTCTCCCCGTGTCCGCGTAGGTTTTCGCCGGGCACTCCGGTTTCCTCCCACAGTCCAAAAGCATGCTGCTGCATAGGTTAATTGGCTCGCAGGCTAAATTGCCCCGCAGTGCCTGGCGATGGACTGGCGTCCCATCGTCGGTATATCCTTGCCTTGCGCCCTGTGTCTGCCGGGATAGGCTCTGGCTCACCGCGACCCTGTATAGGACTAAGCGGTTTCAGACAATGAGATGAGAGGAGGGAACAAACTCTACAGTACACGTAGGGGATTACCAGAGCGATGACGCCTCTAAATGCGCACAATGGCTCACAAACAGCTGGCTCCGTACTGAGCCAGATTAACAACATTATTGTACAGCTATTCAGCTTAGTTAAACATTTTAAATCGACATAGTGTATCAGTACTACACAATGATCGCATCAGCCAATACTTAGGGGAAGTTACTGTGTTCTAATCGATAACCACTGGTAGCCATTCGCTTGTAGGGCAACATTCAATGTGTGGCTCCATCTCTGCCATTCTTGCAATTTTTCTCTGAAGATTGGTTCCTGTTTGATATCTAAAGGCAAATGCCCCGCGTTTCTTTTGTGACTACATTATTATTGCGTATTGCGTGCCATTCTTGCAAGGACGTAATATCTCACTGCCGATGTTTCCAGGTCACTGATAGCAGACTGGGAGGTGGCACGTGAACAGTAGCCACAGCCGTAGTGAGAGGTATACTTGATGCAGTGTGCCGGGCAAGGACATATTTTCCGAGTAGCCGACTGAAATAGACCCAGCTGAAATAAAGCCCTATTCGTAACATATGACGGGCTCATTATATTACCGCTCCTGCTATGTTTTTTTTAAATGAATTTTGATATTGTTTAGCATACAGCAATATTTTCTTGCCCATAAATACATGAATTGCATAGAGGGGGTTCGTCCATCCAGTGGATAATGCTCCAACTGATGGAGTTTATTATTGCCTTCCGAACACCACAATTTGATTGCCTGATATGTAATCCCAAAGCCAGGAGCAAGGGTTTACACAAGATTTTATATAGCTTGAAATAAGCATAGACATTGTGCTAGCTAGTAAGAAAATACAATCACAATGTAAACCGATATTTTCACATTTGCTAATAAGATGGGGGTGAAATTTCCTTTTGTTACCTTGTATTAGGGCGTCTCGGTGGCGCAATAATAGCGCTACACCTCACAGAAAGATTCAGGTTCGGGTGCCTTTCCGCGTGAAGTTTGCGTGTTCTCTCCCCGTGTCTGCGTGGGATTTTGTCGGGTACTCCGGTTTCCTCACACTGTCCAAAGACACGCTGCTGCCAAGGTTATTTGGCCTGCTGAGTAAATTGCCCCCCAGTGCCATGCAATGGCGTTAAATCCTGGGTATAGCCCTACCTTGCACCCTCTGTCTACTGGGATAGGCTCCGGCGCCCCACGACGACGAGACAAACGGGTATTGATGATGATATTTTGTATTTCACAATGTGTACAGCCCAAGACCCCTCCTCCTTCTGTCAGATGCCGTAGCAGTCACGTGGGGAGTATTTCAAACTGAGCGTAGTTACGCACGCGTGACTAATACAGGTTAATGATATTCACGAGTTGTTTTGCAAGATTGATTGATTTTTGTCAACATGCAGTAAACGTATATAACATCTTAACACCTGCATAATCGCCAGATACGGTAAAACCTGTTGTAATTTTTAAACATTCACAGCCATCACTTTTTGTCTCGGTGGCCTTTGGGAGGCTGTCAGCAGAATGTGCTGAAATTGTTCTGTCATCTTAATTTGTAAAGCATATGGGGACTGTTATATTTCGATGACCAACAGATATTTCTATCTGTATATTTATCATTGTCTAGTCAAGTACTACGTATACTCAAATGAGCGATATTGGAGGTTAATGCGTATAAAGAATGTGTTCATTATTTTGCTTCTGTTAACATTCAAGGCCATCCACAACGTCGCCCCCCCATATCTGTCCGACCTCCTCCATGTTTCCGCTCCCTCCCGCTCCCTCAGATCCTCCTCCTCCTTACACCTGTCTGTCCCCTCTGCCCGTCTCACTACCATGGGGAGCAGAGCATTCAGCCGCTCTGCTCCCCCCCGTCTCTGGAATTCATTACCACCCGAACTCAGAAATGTCGATTCATTCCCTCATTTCAAATCACAACTCAAAACACATCTGTTTAAAACTGCTTATTCAGTCTGATGCAAATTGCTCTGTCTCGTTGAATTGTTTTTATATGAATTGTTTTTATATTTATATATTATTTTATTGTTGCTTCTTTTTAATGTGTTTTAATTATGTACGGTGTCCTTGAGTGCCCAGAGAGGCGCCTTTAAATAAAATGTATTATTATTACATGTATCGACATATGGGCGGCACGGTGGCCCAGTGGTTATTGCTGACGCCTCACAGCAAGAAGGTCCCGGGTTCGAGTCTCTCGGCTCGGGTGCCTTTCTGTGTGGAGTTTGCATGCTCTCCCCGTGTCCGCGTGGGTTTTCGCTGGGTACTCCGGTTTCCTCCCACAGTCCAAAAGCATGTTCCTGGATAGGTTGATTGGCTCGCAGACTAAAATTGTCCCGTAATGCCCGGCGATGGACCGGCGTCCCGTCGTCGGGTGTATTCCTGCCTTACGCCCTATGTTTCCGGGATAGGCTCCGGCTTCACCGTGACCCTATATAGGATTAAGCGGTTTCAGATAATGAGATGAGATTATTACAACCTACAAATGACGGTCCAGGCTCAAACCTGCTTTTATTATACGATCTAATGAGATCATGTGCATTGCAGATGCTTTGATTGCAGACAGTTATTCAAGTATTTGAAGCCAATCACTTATGAAGAAAATGGCAAAAATATATCCCATAAACCCCCAAGCAGGACTTGCCTGCAAAACAATCTCGAGCGCTTAAAATGTGACCAGACAATGGATATAATAATAATATCGCCCAACCATTTTGTCGGAGGAAAAATGTTTTCAAATAATCGCATGTTGTCCGTTATGACATGTGGATCAGAGCCCATTTCGTAAGTTAGAAACTATAGAAATGATCCCTGAATGTATGCGGATCAGAGACACGAACACCACCGAAGCCATTTTAAACAAAACCCCAAAAATTCGCAAAGAATAACGGAGAGGTGCGTGCTTGGAATTACCCTCAGACAGAAAAATCAACACGTGGTTCAGGGAATCATCTGAAATATGGGATGATGGCTCATGGGCGAAACTGGCGATGGAATAGCAGCCAAAGGAGAGAATTAATAGAAAACAGGATGACCTTCGTGCAGATGAAGCAACGAGCTTAGTTTATAAATAATAATACGGATGATAGCTTTGGAGAGTGGGAGGTGGCAGTGTCACAAGAGGCCTACATTGAACACTGGATAAAGTATGATTGATGATGTTACGTAATTTTGCATAGACCGAACAGCATAATGAAAAGCCTATAGCGTACGTCTCCGAATTAGTATTAATGGGTGCAATTATGAAATAATACTGGCATTTAAATAATGGAACTATTTTTGTCATACAGTATTTAATCTTCGGTGGCGCGGTGGCCCAGTGGTTAGCGCTGTCGCCTCACAGCAAGAAGGTCCGGGGTTCGAATCTCTCGGCTCGGGTGCCTTTCTGTGTGGAGTTTGCATGCTCTCCCCGTGTCCGCGTGGGTTTTCGCCGGGTACTCCGGTTTCCTCCCACAGTCCAAAAGCATGCTCCTGGATAGGTTGATTGGATCGCAGACTAAAATTGTCCCGCAATGCCTGGCGATGGACTGGCGTCCCGTCGTCGGGTGTATTCCTGCCTTACTCCCTGTGTTTCCGGGATAGGCTCCGGCTCACCGTGACCCTGTATAGGACTAAGCGGTTTCAGACAATGAGATGAGATGAGACGTGAGCGGTATTGTACGGCTGGATAACTCTCACTGATAGCCAACTGTGCTGGGTTGATAACCACAAGGTTTGTTGCGTTATAAATATTCTTCTCCTTCGCTCTACGTCGACACGGTGTCGGCATCGACCCCTAGTGGGGTTTTCATGGCTGTGGTCGTCGAGGTGACCGACTGCACGCTTTGCCAGGCCACGTGATACTCCATCGCAGGGCACTGGGGGGACGATTTAACCAGCTGTCAATTAACTAATTAACTTGGTCGTGTTTTGGGACGGTGGGGGGGAGAAGAGGGAAAACCTGAGTACCCGGCGAAAACCCACGCGGACACGGGGAGAACTCGCAAAATCCACACAGAAAGGCACCCGAGCCAGGGAACCGAACCCGGGACCTTCTTGCCTTGAAACGAGAGCCGCTACTCATTACGCCACCGCGCCGCCCGCGATAGAAGTGCACACTTGTAATGTTTTGTGCCACCACATACAAAAGTACAATTTCTAAAGGATAAGGGATTAATTCCAAGAGAAAACAAGGTTATCTGCAGGGGCGGCGGGGTGAGGGGGGGGTCAATTCACGCTGCAAGCCGGCGCCAGCACGCCAGACACTGCTTCCTGTATATTGCGATGCCAATTGATTAAGAGATTGTTTTTTTATTTGCTGAGGAAATGGCAGAACTCGGAGAAAAGCCACGCGGAACAGAGGGCGAACTCGCAAACTCCACACGGAGAGGTGCCTGAGGCGAGAATCGAACTGCATCATGCAGGACTTTCCTTCTGCGAGGTGCAGATGTTCACTTGGATTACTTGGCGCTTTGCAAGGCCGTCGGAGGTACTTAAAGCAACTGTTTCCAAGACGATATTTTCACGTCCTCTTGCTTGATGATGCACAAACACAATGTTGGCAGAGTGAATGGAACTGTGGTGTCAGGACCTCGCGCCGTGCCAGGCCAGGTACGTCTAGTTGAGCTGTCTGGATAGGCGACAGGTGCGGCTCGTTAAGACTTAATTAGCTGTGGGCAGGCCACGCGCGTGTGCAAGGGCCAGGTGTCTGAAAAAGGCGTCTAATGAGGAACAGGTGCAGTCGAATTGGTGCTAAATAGGTTGTCACGTGATGGGGAGACGGTGAGGAGCGGACACGTCAGGATGTAGCTGAGAAGGGGTAGGGTAGGTTATTTGTTGTTGCCCTGTCGTGTTGGCGTGGCCCTGGCGTTGTGTTATTGTTAGTTATTGTTGTGTTTCATAAACCATGAAAAGGCAGGAGTCTACTGGCTGCAAGAGAGTGGCTGGCTTGTGTGCTGTCGGTGCTGGTTTGAGTGATGTTTCGAGCGGCCCACCACCACGTATTCTCCGACGCGCAATGGAACACGATACTCTAGCCGGGAGGGACAGGTTCGAGTCCCGGAGAGGGCGTCCCAGCAGGGTATTGCAGAACTAATCCTCTAAGGTGCAGCAACTTGTTGCATAAATCCTTTAAAATGGTTCGTACTGACTTACATTGCAAAATAAATGGAACATTTAATTATTAATGATTTTTCAGTTAATGTTACTTAAATGAATCCTTGCCCGGAAAGGGAGAGAGGGAGGGGGGTAATCAGCACGGGCGTTCAAAATCAAGCAAGGACATTTGCAGTGGCTAACAAACATTGCAAAGCACAACACTCGTCAAATTCATCATCAAAGCCACATTACTGTTTAATAACAAGTGGACATGGAAATATGGCAGACGTTTTGGACCATGTGGTGAGGTTTTTATTTTTATTTTGGTGAGCACGCGTCCTGGGTCATTACTATAACTGGGTATAACTCTGAGCACGGTTCATGGAGCGCCTTTCATTATTCCGCTCCTTAAGGGAGCCACAACGCGTAATATCGATAATGAAGACGGAGCGAGTGGTTAGGTAGCAAGCCTACGGTTGTTATTAGTATACATTACACGCCCTTGCATATCATAGCGTAGTTGATTACGGTGGTTGATCTATTAAGACGCCTGAATTTAAAAACCCATAGCAATTGTGATGATTGTTCCTCTGCTCAACGTCATCTCCTTAGACACTGTACATACTGGGTTATCCATGAATTGACAGAACTTATGTGATGACGCTGATGCGAGAGCAATTGCGCACAAGCCCAGTTTAATAAAGCTCCTCAAACTCGTCAACACTTTTGCCTCAGAATATATACTGTGTATAAAATCGGTGGGGCGGCGCCGCGGCCCAGTGGTTAGCGCTGTCGTCTCACAGCAAGAAGGTCCCGGGTTCGAATCTCTCGGCTCGGGTGCCATTCTGTGTGGAGTTTGCATGCTCTCCCCGTGTCCGCGTGGGTTTTCGCCGGGTACTCCGGTTTCCTCCCACAGTCCAAAAGCATGCTCCTGGATAGGTTGATTGGATCGCAGACTAAAATTGTCCCGCAATGCCTGGCGATGGACTGGCGTCCCGTCGTCGGGTGTATTCCTGCCTTACGCCCTGTGTTTCCGGGATAGGCTCCGGCTCACCGTGACCCTGTATAGGATTAAGCGGTTTCAGATAATGAGATGAGATGAGACTTATTCATAGTATTTTATACTGTAAAGAATGGTCATTGCCTGAAACGTCGCCATTATTTGAAAATACGTTTTTGTCTAGAAAGTGTTGCGTAAGGGTTTGTGTTCATAGATTTCAATTATCCGGTAATATTGTATCGACAGAGGTGCAAAAGCACAATTAACAAAAACACACGCGGCACGGTGGCCCAGTGGGTAGCGCTGTCGCCTCACAGCAATAAGGTCCCGGGTTCGAATCTCGGCTGAGGTGCCTTTCTGTGTGGAGTTTGCATGTTCTCTACGTGGGTTTTCGCCGGGTACTCCGGTTTCCTCCCACAGTCCAAAAAACATGCTGCTGCATAGGTTATTGGCTTGCAGACAAAACTGCTGTGTGCCCGGTGATGGACTGGCGTCCCATCGTCGGTATATCCTTGCCTTGCGCCCTGTGTCTGCGGTGATAGGCTCCGGCTCACCGCGACCCTGTACAGGATTAAACGGTTCTGACAATGAGATGAGACTCTCAACACGTTCATTGAACACTAGTTTATAAGCAAAAGCACAATAACCCGTCAGGCAATGGCATGTCAAGAATTGCCATGTAAAACAATGCCACTGTCATAAACATTGCAATCATCAATTATTATAATATAATTTCACTTCTGGAGCACTTTTCACCCGAGGGTCACAAAGCGCTGCACAGAGCTGTGGAGAGAACGGTATAACATTAGCGGAGATCAATTAAAGTACAATGATTGCTATAAATCAGTGAAGGGCACAACATAAATAAAATAATCTCATCTCATCTCATTGTCTGAAACCGCTTAGTCCTATACAGGGTCACGGTGAAGCCAGAGCCTATCCTGGCAGACACAGGGCGCAAGGCAAGGATATACCGACGATGGGACGCCAGTCCATCGCCGATAAATAAAATAATTATTAAGCAAATAAAGGAAGGAAAAAGTGTTCGTGAGCAGATGCAGGTAAACAGAGGCATCATTGGAATCTACAGCAGTGAGCAGCGTTAATAGCCCTAGCCATACGCTTTCAATGCCTTACGGGAGACGTTAGTCTTGAGTCGAGATTTGAAGATACCCGGGAACTCATCTCATTGTCTGAAACCGCTTAGTCCTATACAGGGTCGCGGTGAAGCCGGAGCCTATCCCGGCAGACACAGGGCGCAAGGCAAGGATATACCGACGACGGGACACCAGTCCATCGCCGGGCACTGCGGGCAATTTAGTCTGCGAGCCAATTAACCTATGCAGCATGCTTTTTGGACTGTGGGAGGAAACCGGAGTGCCCGGCGAAAACCCACGCGGACACGGGGAGAGCATGCAAACTCCACACAGAAAGGCACCCGAGCCGAGAGATTCGAACCCGGGACCTTCTTGCTGTGAGGCGACAGCGCTAACCACTGGGCCACCGTGCCGCCCACCCGGGAACTCAACTGACCAAATTTCTAATTGGAGGGCGTTCCAGAGTCTGGGATCAACGCGCGAGAAGGCTCTGTCACCCATTGAATGGAGGTGCGACCTGGGCACATGCAGTAAGCAGCCCGTATTGGAGGTTCGATGTTGTCTTGTTGAGGAAGGGTGCCTAAAATAGGTTACGTTGTATGTCGGAGCAGCGCCAGTGAGAGCCTTGTAGGTGAGAAGGAGAGTCTTGAATTAAATCCTATATTTAACAAGTAGCCAGTAGAGAGACGCCAGCACTCGGGATATGTGATCGTGGATGGGTGTGCGGGTAATGACTCTAGCAGCTGCATTCTACATACATTGGAGACGATTGATGAGGTAGGCATGCGTGCTATGGAGTAGTGGATTGCAATAATCGATTCGTGAAGAACTACGACCATATCACCCTGAATACGCCCGATCTCGTCCGATCTCGGAAGCTAAGCAGGGTCGAGCCTGGTTAGTACTTGGATGGGAGACCGCCTGGGAATACCAGGTGTTGTAGACTTCCCGGCGATGGACTGGCGTCCCATCGTCGGTATATCCTTGCCTTGCGCCCTGTGTCTGCCGGGATAGGCTCTGGCTTCACCGTGACCCTGTGTAGGACTAAGCGGTTTCAGACAATGAGATGAGATGAGATTCGTGAAGAAATGAAGATGTGTATTAGCTTTTCAGCGTTGGAGGGTGACAGGATGTTGCGCAGTCTGGCTATGTTTCTGAGAAGGAAATCAGCTACCGTCGTCACTTTGTTGGTGTGTCTCGGAGCTGAGTGAGTAATCAATAATCACTCCTAGACTCCGGACTGCCTCATCAACTTCTATGGTTTGGTCGTCAAGCATCAAATGGATGGGTTCAGTCTTGGACAAATGTTTCGGGATTCCGACAAGCAAAACATATGTTCTGTCGCCATATCGTTTTAGAAATTTTCAATTGAGTCAGGCCTTCACAGTTAACAGTGAGAATGACATGTAAGGATCAGAAGCGTTGAAGTCAGCTATCATTTACAGCGTCTGCAAAGTGTTCGCATACAATATCCCATTACGTTTCACTTAAAGGAGTGAACAACAACTACAGAGAAACAATACAAATGAGATGCTGAAAGCGAGACAAAATACGTTGAATGACCGCTTCGAATCGTGACAGTCCATCGCATTTCTCTGATGATTCATTCACATCCAGTTGTACGATGATTCAACCTTCACTTGGCTTACAGACACCACAATCATCTATTTACGTGTATTATGACTCTTCATATTCTAAACAGGAGCCTAAATATTATGAAAGTGGTGACAAAATCTTACACAGGGGGCATATTAAATTATTGAATTAATATAGTGTGATTGGTGGGAGAAGCGTAGAAACGTTTAAATGCAATGTCGATGTCTAAAATTACTGGAGACCGTATCATTTTAAAGGGCAGAACAGTGGCGCATTCAGTAGCACTGCTATCTCAAAGTAAGAAGAACGTGGGTTCGATTCCTGGTTGGGTGCCTTTCTGTGTAGTGTTTGTCGGTTCTCCCCGTGTTCAGGTGGCTTTTCACAAGGTTGTTGGGTTTCCGCCCACAATCTAAAGACATACTGCCTAGGTTAATTGGCATGACTGATTGCTCCCGGTGCCCTGCGATAAATTGACGTCGCCTTCTAGATATAGCCCTGTTTTACACCATTTGTAGAGCTAAGATATGCAATGCCCCCCCACACACACACACATCCTCTATAGGAGTAGTGATAGAATGATGAATGCATGCATTATATTAAGTGGGTACTATAAACGTATCAACCTGTACTTTCAGAAAAAAAGGAAGTTATCTTGTCTCTGTATACAGTATGTTTCTACTCGTATAGAAATTAGAATGTCGAAAATTGCCCTTGGTATAAAAATGCCATTAGACATTCGCTGTATGGATTTCAAATTACATGGCATTGTAGCTGGACATGGTGTGAGAATGTACGGAGTTAATCAACTTCATGATTACAAAAAAGCCCGGTATGCTAATTAACCAAAGCAGGGGTGATCTTAGTGATTCTGGAGCCCCAGGCCCCCCACACTGATTAAAAAAACCACTGAATCCTCGAAATAAATGTTGCAATAAAGGACTTCAATTTTAATCTCAGATTAAATAGATTTTAACAGAGCACCAAAGCAGTAAACTTACATTCTAATATACCTGACTGACTAACTATTGTGGAATTGATGATTGCTTCGAAAAGCTGCTCTCTCGGAACAGCCGAGAGAGCAGCTGGACTGGCGTCCCACTATGGGTATATCCCATAATGGGACGCCAGTACATCACCGGGCACTGCGGGCAATTTAGTCTGCAAGCCAATTAACCGATGCAGCAGCATGTTTTTTGGACTGTGGGAGGAAACCAGAGTGCCCGGCGAAAACCCACGCTGACACGGGGAGAACATGCAAACTCCACACAGAAAGGCACCCGAGCCGAGATTTGAACCCGGGACCTTCTTGCTGTGAGGCGACAGCGCTAACCACTGGGCCACCGCGCCGCCTATGCATGTTACAGTTATCCGGCAATTAATTTGGAAAGGAATTGTCCAATTGTTGAGAACTAATGCTTATCCAATACATATTATTTGCGGAGAACTTTGTTAAAATGTATTAATAATAATGATTGCATTTCTGGAGCGCCTTTCACCCGAGGGCCACAAAGCGCTGCGCAGAGCTGTGGAGAGAACGGCACTGCACCAACAACGTCAAGACAATGCAACTGAAAGTTAATTAATTGAAAAAAATCATAGGACATAAATAAGCTCATCTCATCTCATTGTTTGAAACCGCTTAGTCCTATACAGGGTCGCGGTGAGCCGGAGCCTATCCCGGCAGACACAGGGCGCAAGGCAAGGATATACCGACGATGGGACGCCAGTCCATCGCCAGGCACTGCGGGGCAATTTAGCCTGCGAGCCAATTAACCTATGCAGCAGCATGCTTTTGGACTGTGGGAGGAAACCGGAGTGCCCGGCGAAAACCCACGCGGACACGGGGAGAGCATGCAAACTCCACACAGAAAGGCACCTGAGCCGAGAGATTCGAACCCGGGACCTTCTTGCTGTGAGGCGACAGCGCTAACCACTGGGCCACCGTGCCGCCCCATAAATAAGCTGTGAAAACTAATTCTTCAACAAGCAAAGAAGGACTAAATGTTCCCGAGCAAGCGCAGGTCGGCAGAGAGCCATCATCCTGGCACGACAACACTGAGCCGCATCAACAGCCCTAGCCAGAGGGCTTGAAAGTTTTACGGAACGAGTGAATCTTAAGACGAGATTATTTCTAGAAATATATGCAAGTGTATAAATGCTAATTTAAAAACACGCCTTGAGATAAATGTCTCTGCTGTGCATGTGTTCAATTGGCCGGTCATTCATTTGCAAGGCTAATGCAGTCTTCCTGCTATTAGCGACCTTGTGATGAAGCGTGTGTTTAATGAGCCTACTATGTTAGCATCACGTTGCAGCCACTTCTTTGAGGGGAAAGCGCGTATTCAAAATGCGGCATGAATTGACACTCACGTAACGACGAGAGTGATCAATGATCCATTTACAGACACTCCACTGAAATATGACTTCTGTAGCGCAATGGGTAACGCCGCTGCCTCACAGCAAGAGGTTCTCTCTGATTCGGTTCCCCGGCTCGGGTGCCTTTCTGTGTGGAGATTGCGTCGTCTCTCGCTCTCTCCCCGTGTCCGCGTGGGTTTTCACCGGGTACTCCTGTTTCCTCCCACTGTCCAAAGACACGCTGCTGCCTAAGTCAATTGGCCTGCTGAAAAAAAAGTGCCCTGCGATGTACTGGCGTCACATCATGAGTACAGCCCTGTCTTGCGCCCTCTGCCTTGATCGGCTATGGCTCCCCGCAGGATTAAGCGGGTAATGATACCGACTGTGGCCCAGTGGGTAGCGCTGTCGCCTCACAGCAAGAAGGTCCCAGGTTCGAGTCTCGGCTCGGGTGCATTTCTGTGTGGAGTTTGCGAGTTCTCTCTCCGTGTCCGCGTGGGATTTCGCCGGGCACTCCGGTTTCCACCCACAGTCCAAAGAAACCTGCTGCTGCATAGGTTAATTGGCTCGCAGACTAAATTGCCCGCAGTGCCCAGTGATGGACTGGGGTCCCATCGTGGGTATACCCCTGCCTTGCGCCCTGTGTCTGCCGGGATAGGCTCCGGCTCACCGCGACCCTGTACAAGACTCAGCGGTTTTTGATAACGAGATGAGACACCGACTGACTAAAATACGAGTGACAACTTGTTAGTGCGGCGGAAAATCTGATATTAAAACACTCGTTTAAAAGCTGTACCACCAATGAAGCATAGACGTGAAAAACATTTAATTCAGAAACCGGTACATTTCTCCCACCAATCGTAATCTACATACATATTGTAACTCTCGCTCTTGCGAGAAGTGGCCACACTTATAAACGTGCTCTGGGCAGCTCTCATCTCATTGTCTGAAACCGCTT
>JAZEWT010000005.1:17737771-17754554 GCA_036362905.1 Mordacia mordax
GGCAGCTCTGTGCAGCGCTTTATGACCCTCGGGTGAAAGGCGCTCTGGAAGTCGAATAATAATTATTATTGCCTGTAGAATATGGAGCTATGGCGTTTACCACACTTAATATATCGTGGCACACGAACAAGACAAATTAAAATGCACTGGGGTATCTATAAGTAGATTACCCGGTATTGGTTAAATTTGTTCGTCATGATTAGTGAAAAAATACAATACATGTTCAATGTCTGTTGTAAAAAAAAAAGTACAATGTGTTTTTAACGCTCGTTTAGTGTATCCACAGAACAAATGCGTAATTTGAATCTCACAATATATGGGTGGATGACTGCCTGTGTTCATACTATATTGATCGGACAGGCGTACTAGTTATGTCAGTCTACACGTGGAGAGCAATGGAGAGTGCTTCACGATCTGTAATCCTCGCGAACTTGCCAGGGGGTAGCCTCCTACTCCTCCTGCTGTGGTCCCAAATCATCATTCGGTCCCTTATACGTGTACAGCATCTTAATCTGCGTGTGGAAACTAAAATTATGATCAAGTGAACCACGGTTGCCTGTACCCAGACAGACGTAGGTTGTTTTATTTAGGCTGTCGGTCTATTTTATGATGGTTGGCTCATTTTAACGAGCGGTTTTTATTTTGAACACGCAAAGTCTGGACCGGTTTCAGCGACATTTTAATGAATTCCGTCAGCAGATTAGGGCTCGCTAAATAAACACAACTGGCTAATCGGATGTGATTGGTATCAGAACCCCAACTAAAGCATGCGCACACACAATTATGCAGTACTTTAATAACTGGAAAACTCCATATCCATTGACAGGTGTATGTCGGGAGTGGGGTCCTTGAGGAACTTTAAAAACACACAGCTGTTGTCTTAACGCAACTGGATTCTCTGCTCGTAACACCGCGCACCACACGCGGCGTCAATCACACTCGTATCACTCACCGTGCAGCAGCAATCACACGTGCAGCACCCGCAACGGCATCACTCACACGTGCGACATCACTCACACGTGCACCATCACTCACACGTGCACCATCACTCACACGTGCGACACCACTCACGGGAGGCATCACTCACACGCACGGCGGCATTAGTCACGGATCATAACGCGCACGTGTGGCATCACTCACCCGTGCAGGTCCTCCACAGCCCCATGTGCGTGATTCCGAGATGTTCCTCCTTGTCCAATTTCAGCTGGTCGGCTAAACGAGACGTGTCCATGATGTACCAATAGTCCGTGCCCACTGACAAGACGAGCATCACGAAGCTGGCAATGCCTGACAGGGCGGCGAACACCATCAGGAGCGTGGCGGTCTTACATGGCCACATCCCGACCAAGAGACGAACCGAGACACGGCGGCTGACTCCTCAAACGCCTGTCTGCAGCAGCTGCACCAGCAGCCTTTACCAACCTCGTGTGCGAGGTAACAGCAGCTGCTGGTGATGATGCAGCTGCTAATGCCCCCACCCCCGACTCTGGGGTGGAGACTTCGCGAGGAGTGGGAGGGAAGTCCGAGAGAGAGGGAGAGAGTTGATGGAGGGGGGGGGGAGACGCAAGACAGGAAAATAATGCCTCTTAATGTAAAATATCTCGATTTCTGCTCCTAACCAGTGGCATTGACACGGATTCCTGAATGAGATCGGAACAAGTCTACTGATTGCCATGATTGTCGCGTTTCGGTTTGGATGGAGAGAAAAAATGTAAGCGAGTGGTGAAAGAGAAACGAGATGAGACACGTTGAAAACAGGCGCATGGTAAAACAATGGAAAATAAGGAGTGGAGGTGACGGGCGGGGGAATGAGACAGCGGAGGTGGTGACGTAAAGGAGGGAGAGATGAAAGAACCCCCCCCCCCACAAACTCCACCAACACCAAACAGGAAAATAGGATCCGTGCAAATGAAAACACGGGCTTCGCTCACAGCGGCACAGCCCTGGGTCAAGCTGAGCGATTTTCCGAGGCGACAGGGAAATGGGTCCAGACGGAAGCGAGGAAATCTCTGTTTCACAGCCTCCCTCCACAACACAAATGCACACGGTTCCGTATCCCACACGCACGCCATCCAACCCAGGTAATTTTCCTCGCTGCGTTGCCTTTAGGTCAACGGAGAGCGTGAAACTTGTGCGCCGCGTACAAGTTTGTGATCATCACCAGCATAGCTGTACAGGACCAGGCGAGCTGAATGCGCCTAATGTGGGGGAGAGCGGTAATTGAGCGATCGGCACGAACCTCGCGCCATCCGTTAGCACGCAGACCAGCACGGATTCAATGTCGTTATCTAAGCAGCACTCGAGCGATCAAAGGAACCATAACGCGTTGAATGAGCCATTCGCAGTTTTTGCTGTAAAACCAAACACTATGGAAGATTTCCTGAACCGATCCCGGGCCTCCTCGAGGTCGACTTAGCCTTAAATGAGTACCTTGGTGCCGTGTGTAAACAGTGCCACGAGGCAGGCAGTAGAGGCTGGGAGTGGTGTTGGCCATCAATCCCCTCGACCGTGCTGACCTTTATAAGCGCTCACTAACAATGCTTGACACTATAGTCTGTCAAGGCTACATGGGCGACCATTGTCTATGTAATACAATTAGGCTAAAGAATCGCATTGAATGAGAAGCAGTGGAGCAGTGGCTCTCACTGCGCTATCCGCAAGGTCACCTGAGTGTGAATCTGGACTGCGAGACTAACATCAGTGATTGGTCGTAGCAAGCCATCTACCCAACCAATCCACACCAACCAGCGTGGTTGATGTATGGTTAAATTGTCTCTGTGACCGGAAGAGAGTGGGGAGACCTTCATTCGACATTCAGCATGTACACACCTTATGTGATCTGACCTAATTGTATTGCGATTTCGACTAGATGGGTTCAAGTCCCAGCTGTGAGGATAGATATTCCCATTTTCTCAGCGCTTGAATGCCAAAGCACCTGAAAGAAGGTGAAGAACCATGTGAAGAAGTCAACATGATCAAACAATGGAAAAACAATGAGCTCGAGACATCACCACCAAGGATGCACCACCATTACACCTCAGTGGGTGTGATCCGGCGATGGACCGGCGTCCCGTCGTCGGGTGTATTCCTGCCTTACGCCCTGTGTTTCCGGGATAGGCTCCGGCTTCACCGTGACCCTATATAGGATTAAGCGGTTTCAGATAATGAGATGGGTTTATACGGTGAGCGAACGCATATGAACATTCTGAGACCAAGGCAACTGGGCATGAATCTGACTACACCGCATACCCATTTGTGCATCGGTCCCTGCCTTAATAGGTGCACGCTAATAATACTTACTCCAACCGATAGAGAGGCAGGGTGGCGTAGTGGTAACACGCACACCTCGCTGTAAGAAAGCTCTGCTGGAGGTTGTTCGATTTCAGCCTCAGGGACTTTTCTGTGTGGCGTTTGTGTGCCTCCCCCCCTACCCTGTTCTGCCTGGGTTTCCCCCAGGTTCTCCATTTTACTCCCACAAAATGCCCTGTTAATTAATTGGCCCAGGACGCACCTCATCTCATCTCATTATCTGAAACCGCTTAATCCTATATCGGGTCACGGTGAGCCGGAGCCTATCCCGGAAACACAGGGCGTAAGGCAGGAATACACCCGACGACGGGACGCCAGTCCATCGCCGGGCATTGCCGGACAATTTTTAGTCTGCGAGCCAATCAACCTATCCAGGAGCATGCTTTTGGACTGTGGAGGAAACCGGAGTACCCGGCGAAAACCCACGCGGACACGGGGAGAGCATGCAAACTCCACACAGAAAGGCACCCGAGCCGAGAGATTCGAACCCGGGACCTTCTTGCTGTGAGGCGTCAGCGCTAACCACTGGGCCACCGCGCCGCCCCAGTACGCACCAATGTCTGGCAAATGTTGGCGCCGGCTGGCTGCATGTATGTCTTCCTTCTCCACGCCGTTCTTGGGTTACCTCGCACAGCTGGATCCGTGTCTCGTCCATAATCAGGTGTAACATTTGTGCACGTTACAAACAGTATGCTTAATTATGACATATTTGTTGTTGTTTTGAACGTGTACAATTAAAGTGCCTGCAGCTCGTTATTGTGCGTTGTGCTGATCTTAGGTTCTTGTTAATAGCCATACGACATTTGCACCTACAGTTTGAGGTTAGACGGGGTTTTTTTCCCCTTGAGTTTGTGATTAATTAGCAAAATATTAAAGTAAGCCATTAATTGAAATCATGCACAGTAAAAGCTATATAATTTACAAGTGCTGTATCTTATAATATTAGCTTCAGCATTAGCTCGTGTAAATGTATGGCGTTTATTTTTCACTTAAATTCACAAAACGCTAACAGCAGAAACTCATTACACCAGTAGCATACAATCTACAGGCTCCAGCCTCACCCTGCAATTAACCATCTTCCTAGTATCCTGAAGCAGTGCTTGCCAGAGGTTTATTATGCTAACCTGACAATCTATTATCTTGTTTAAGCTGACATGACCTGTTGATATTTCAATGATTCTACTTCTCAGAAATAATAGACGATATTCATAAAAATTACTGATTTTTGTAAGAAGAGGATTCTGTTGCATTGGCGCTGAGTTCTTCTAAGTGTGTTTTGTAGACAACGTGCCATACCTATGCCTGGTGGCCCACACTGAGCCTTGAAATGAAATCATTACAATACTGCTGCAGTGTAGGTTATTATTTTTGTAAGCACAGTCGATTTACACTGTAATATATACACACAGAATATATTACGATACCTAAACGCTTAAATTGTAAAATCTAATCTTGTATTGCATTATTAACATTACAAATATTTGTAAAGAAGAGGAAGAGCCTTAACCCATTTTTCTGGCAATAAGTGTTAAGTTCTTAACACCAAATAGACACTTTTCATGAAGTGTCAAGTTGGCAAAAATCACACACGTTGGTGGTAAAGACTGCAAACAACATGCTTTGATAATATATACATTATGATTGCTTCGAAAAGCTGCTCTCTCGGGACAGCCCGAGCAGCTTCACTTCCTCTCCTCGCGACGTTTCGCTTCGCACGTTAGAGGCCATCCTCAGGCGCCTGAGGATGCGAACGACGCGGCTGTCCCGAGAGAGCAGCTTTTCGAAGCAATCCTCATGCATCGAGCCGTGAACACCTACATCACTACAATACATGCATTGTCCTTGACACTGATTGGCCTGCATCAGAGACGGCTTTCTTTTCAGCCCTTGTCTCAATGCTAACCAGATGTTGCCAAAAGGCAATCGGATAGTATATGCATCAACCCGAGCAGTATTCACTGCCAACGTGTGTGGTTTTTGCAAACTTGATACTTTATGAAAAGTGTCTATTTGTTGTTTTTAAGAACTTAACACTATTATTGCCACAAAAATGGCTAGAGCCTCTTCTTCTTTTAAACAACTCTAACTGGCAAAAAAGTACCCATTACAAATGTTTACTTTGCATAGACACGGCTATAGTTGCCTGAGAGTATCTAAAGCCACACTGGTGTTGGCATATACACGAATCGTATTGCTTAACTATGATTACAAATATAAAACTATCCTCGGAAAAATCCACATGAGTTGCAATATTTTAATAACGGTTTCAAAACCAATCAGCAAAAGAAAACATCAGCATCGGACATAAATGATGCAGTTGCACGACCGTAATATTTACACGGTAAAAAAAACACTCATTAGATTTCTAGATAAAAACATCGCATTGGCTACCACATGTTCCCTCATTATTAATGTTAAGTATGTCAAAATTAGCTGGTAATATTGAGCTCAACAATACATTACTATTCACAATGCTAAATTGCTTCTTTTATTTTTACTGAGTTTTGCACAGGACGTATGTGACAGCAATGTAGTTTGGGAATAAATGCAACAATAGCTGCACATGTCCTGTTAAGAACAATAGCTAACGTACGTCTCATCTCATCCCATTGTCAGAATCGCTTAATCCTGTACAGGGTCACGGTGAGTCGGAGCCGATCCCGGCAGATACAGGGCGCAAGGCAGGGATATACCCACGATCGGACGCCAGTCCATCACCAGGCACAGAGGGCAATTTAGTCTGCAAGCCAATTAACCTATGCAGCAGCATGTTCTTTGGACTGTGGGAGGAAACGGACACGGGGAGAGAACATGCAAACGCCACACAGGCACCCAAGCCGAGATTCGAACCCGGGACCTTCTTGCTGTGAAGCGACAGCGTTACCCACTGGGCCACCATGCCGCCTATCTAACGCATGTAAGATGACATTTTGAACTATTGATTGTTGCTATATCTGAAACTGAAAAAGAAAAAATATGTATTTGTGTGCACAAGTGCTTATCATGAGAATGTTTAGGTAAGACAATACACGAACATTATTAGTTGATTTTTTAAAACACATTTACATCACAAACTTAATCATCAAAGATAACTCAATGCAAATATTTAACGATTAAGTTTTTGAGTTTGGCGGCAATAGGTTGTAGAAAAGTTATTTTACGAAGCTAATTGGGAGCGTTTTTTCATCACACTTGATTGTGTATAATAAGTCTCATCTCATCTCATTATCTGAAACCGCTTAATCGGTGAGCCGGAGCCTATCCCGGAAACACAGGGCGTAAGGCAGGAATACACCCTACGACGGGACGCCAGTCCACCGCCGGGCATTGCGGGACAATTTTATTCTGCGAGCCAATCAACCTATCCAAGAGCATGCTTTTGGACTGTGGGAGGAAACCGGAGTACCCGGCGAAAACCCACGCGGACACGGGGAGAGCATGCAAACTCCACACAGAAAGGCACCCGAGCCGAGAGATTCGAACCCGGGATCTTCTTGCTGTGAGGCGTCAGCGCTAACCACTTGGCCACCGCGCCACCCTGTATAATAAGTGTATAAATTAATTTCACAATTTCTGTGCAATGTAGTGCTTTTTGTGCAGAATTGGAATTTACAGTGTGATTATGGACAATTCATGTCTTTAACTGGAGACAATTTCGATCATGATGAGTGATGCCTGAAGATGCCTCCAACGTGAAAGGTGAAACGTGGCGAACGAGAGAGGAGAAGTGCTCGACACGGCTGCCCCGAAAGAACAGCTGTGGTGTACAATCATCATGCATCAAGCCGTGAAAACCTACATTAGTAAATGTTGATGATGTCATATTGTAAAAGTACACAGAGGTCACCAGTTTAAGCAATTGATAATTTTCATTTTTCTTCAATCCCCTGCGCAATCCCATCTCTCTCCACCCAGCGGTATGAACGGAGGTCTCCACTGTAGTCAATGAGCAGGTCGCGTGCGGTGGGGTAGTGTGTGCACTACCACCTCTTCCACAATGGAAGAGTAGGCCAAAAACAGACTTTAGAGAAGTGATAACATTCATCGGTAGATTTAGCGGAGGACCTTGTGCAAGCAGTAGCATGAGCAAAGATTTGCATTGTTGCCCCTTTAATTACCAACTAAAGACAAATTATTTCTTGTTGAACGAGCGCTGGTATTCATCTCCTGTTTGCAGCCCTGAACTAGTGGTGGACATTTAATATACTTATAATGGGTTGCAATCTCTTCCTGAGGCAACAATTGCATCAATAATGTGTTTAATGAGTCGCCCGATGTGGGGCGATTTTTGTTATCTATGGACATTTGATAAATAGGTGTACGTTAAATCATAATCAGAGCACGTTTGAAAAGAAATATGAGCTCAATGCAAAACTGTTCAATGAACGCTTTCCACCTCGTGGGAAGCTTGAACATACTTCTGAGCTTCTAAAGGAGATCAATAAACCTGACTGCACGAAAACAGTCATGCTATTTTCCATATGTCACATTTATACATTGTGCGATTATTATACAGTGTACATATGTACTCATAAAATACTGTGTAGGAAGACAATATAAAACAGATTTATGTGGCATGTTCTTGTGGCAGTCATTTCAAGACTATAAATACGAGCCCTGGTTTTGCAGCGTTTTCAAGATGCGAAGGTTATAAAATCCCATCTACAGCTGTAAGTCTCAAAGTTATAACTGCCTCTTCTGCTCTAAAGCATTGTTGTTTCTCAAGATGCAAACATTCTACATAAATTTAGGAAAACAAAATTAATTTAACTTTGCTTAACATATCTAGAAACATGTTGGAGTTGTACAAAATCTCATTATATTATGCATACGCATGGATCTACGATCAATTTCCATAAAACTGTTTCCAGCAAAGGTTTGTAAGGTATTGTGACCATTATTATCACTTGTGTTATGGCATCCAGTGTGAATATTAAACTGTGTCTGGTAATTAATATTACGAATAGCTCGACTAAACATGAAATCAAGACAATTGTAAAATGCTTTGGTGGTTCCCCCCGGTAAAACATATTCTACTCGTGCTATTGTCGATGTGTTCTGATTGTGCCATCAGCGTCCTGTCATGAGTTGAGGAATCCATTCGCAATTCTCACCGATACGAGGACCCGCTTGTTAGAGATTCGTCCACTGAAGCAATTTTTGAAGCCATGGCTAAGCGGGAAGTATGCTTGACTGGCGTTACAAAGGCTTGAGGTTTGAGCCCCACAACTGCCCGGATTAATACTGCAGGATGTGTTAACTATGCATGCACACTTTCACAGTCAGCCACGTGTGCTGGTGTTACAGTCCACGCGTGCTGAATTTGACAAAGCAATTGCAATTTACGCAATTGGGAGGTACTTATCAACACTCCCGACTACAAGACACCACAAGGTATTTGTGTGAACCACACCTTCGTGAATAATAACACTGTGCTAAAAGAATAGCATAAATGACAAAAGTGATTGAAATTGTATGTGATTTTCCCCATGACTCCTTTACAGGAATTAAAGTGGCGTTTGTACCTTATGCAGTAGGTTTGCACTTACAATCAAACGAATCGTTTTTTAGTTCTCGGATATGTAATTTAGCCAAATCAAGTGAAAAACGCAATTTAGTATCATCTATTTTTTTGTTCACTCAATAGACAGATATATGTGTATTATTAGAGTAGAAAATACCCAGTGAGCTTGCAAGGTCTGGATGCGGGAGTCCTGCGATACAATAAACATTTAAAATGACCAATTCAACATATACAATCACACGGTAAATAAACTAAAGTCATAGCATCAGTTAGTGCAAAGATGAAACCATAATCATAAAACAAACAGTAACACGGAATGAAATCCATTGTTTGGGTCAGGTCACGTATAAAATTATAAATTATAAAATAGTGTCGTTTAACCCTCCACCACCCGACACGGCCAATCAGCAAGGGGTTGTCACGTTGAACAGAAGACGCGCCAATTCGTTTACTATCTCAGCATTGGCGCGTCATGAATTGAAGAAGCTTCTTCTAGGTACCATACGTCGTACAGAACGTTGGTTACAATGGTCTTCCACAAATGTCATTTAACACCTTTCCACATTCCATTCGTGATCAAATGTCTTCATTTGAGGTGTGACTTGTCCAAGATACCTTCAAGATGCGTTAAAACAACCACATTTCAGTTGCTTCAATTCTGTGTACTATACTTGCTGATATTGTCTAACATTCTGATGCATGCATGAAAACTGGCATAATGTAACAATCGACAACTCTTCGTTTTTTCCCCCCATAGAAATCTTAATATTTATCGGTATATTTGTCATTTTGAAAAAAATATCATTGGTCATCCCTATGCTCCATTTTATTTCATGATCACATTTACCATCTGATGTCATCCAGCTTCCCAGACCGTTGAATTTATGGACCTGTCTTACATTTTCACAAACTATTTTTAAGTTGCATACAGATACACTTTTTTTCTAGGAGATGATCATGCATTCTGTTTTCCTAGAATTCATAGTTTAATCAGACCTTAGTTGTTAAACAATGTCTATGTCTATTAAAAAAAGCCCAATGTAATTTGAATCTTCTTGGCAAAGCAATCAATGTGAGGTTTGAATTTTGAGTCTATATTGTGTATAAAACTGTTGTATAGAGTTGGATGTTATTTTTTTTAGTCGAGAAAAACATAAATTTTGTTTCATTGACATTATTGACTAGTTTAAGTGGGAGAAGCTGGTTTTGCAGGCTATTGAATTCTCCTTGTAACTTATTATTTACATCTCTGGGGAATCTCCAACCACTAGCAGTGCAGTGTCATCTAGAAAATTATTGATTTCAGAGTGTACAAGTTAAATGCCCAGGTCATTGATTAACTGACAGACGGATAATAGACGAAGAGTGGGAATTTTGTGGTACACCACTGGTAATTTCGCTGTTGTTGGACATCAGGTCATGGTCACATGCAACACGACCATCCACGAATGTTGCACGCTTGAAAATACACCGAGACACAGCAAGAGGTACTCATAGATTTAACAATAATAATAACTTATTACATTTATATAGCGCCTCGAGCTCAAAGGGCCCAAGAGATCAAGTGCAAATTTGTTACATGTCATTGACTGTTAAGAAAAATGGGCTTGGATACGACACAAGAACAAAAGCGTTGATGGTCCATGGACAAGACAGACGAGCGTGTCATCCGAAGTAGGGAACACAGCTCAGAGGTCAACCATTCTCGACATGGAGCAATGAGAGCCACTCGTTGCAGGCACTCTATATATTGTTGTATCGTGAGACCGTGATGCATGCATTAACTTGGGATGGCCTTTTAGCCCCGCACAGCGGATGGTGATGACGATACCAAAACATGTATAGCATAGCCGATGAAAATGAGTGTCGCTTCAGTTGCTATTATTCTCACCATACAGCATAACTAGCAGTTAATATCACCGCTACACCATGCTACGTAGCGCTATTGCGAACATAAATAAGGGTCGTTGTAAATTCTACCGTTTTACAAATGATTGCTACCTCAACGGCTTATTTTCAGTACAATCACTGTCTTTAAACTACATGCTGAAATGACTGGGGAAAAAAAAATCAAACACGCCAGTGCGAATACTGTGATCATCCATCCAGGTCGACGTAGATTTAAAAGGGTCATTTGGACTTATGTCCGAATCTGACGGCCGTGCCTTATCAGGAACACTGCTGGGTCCAGAGAGGCCCGCGGTCAGCAATTTTGACAGTCCGTTGCATGCTGTGACATTTGTCTATGCTCTGTTACTCCCAAACAAAAGCTCTGGTCGAGTAGTGGTGCAATGCTTGCTCGTGATTTGCCGTACGTTGTGGTTTGTTTATGTATAGCACAGTCGACAATTAGGAATATATACAAAACATACAGCCTATGTGAATGCGCAGTTGATAGACAGGCTCCCTGCCTATCAAGTGGGTCGTTGGGGCTGTTTGACCAGAGGTAACCACGGGGGTCGATACAGGCTCTTCGTGAAAGCAGGCGGCATAAATGACAGTATAGAAACACAGTACTGTACAACAATGGATTTTTCTACACTGCCATTTGCTCCTCATAACGAAATGCCATAGCTCTATGATATACGGTTTCTTTTGTTACTGTACTTGTTTTCTAGGAGAACCACACGAAAACATAGGCCTGTTTTTAGGAGTGTCCTGCATTTATTGGCTTCTTACGTTAATATGTTTTCATGAAATACAAATGTATTCATGAAATACAAATTGAAAGTAATTGGTAAATCAGGGGTGGGATCAAATTAAGTTATTTGCATTCTAATATGGGGCGGCGCGGTGGCCCAGTGGTTAGCGCTGACGCCTCACAGCAAGAAGGTCCCGGGTTCGAATCTCTCGGCTCGGGTGCCTTTCTTTGTGGAGTTTGCATGCTCTCCCCGTGTCCGCGTGGGTTTTCGCCGGGTACTCCGGTTTCCTCCCACAGTCCAAAAGCATGCTCCTGGATAGGTTGATTGGCTCGCAAACTAAAAATTGTCCCGCAATGCCCGGCGATGGACTGGCGTCCCGTCGTCGGGTGTATTCCTGCCTTACGCCCTGTGTTTCCGGGATAGGCTCCGGCTCACCGTGACCCTATATAGGATTAAGCGGTTTCAGATAATGAGAGAGAGAGAGAGAGAGATGATATTCTAATATGCGAGAAAGACAATGGTACCTCTTCCATTATCCTGGAAGGGAGTGATGCGGAATGAGAGAGAGACTCGATGACATATAAAGAACACGGCCACACAAAACTCACCCACAGAACGTGAGGATGCCGTGGGAGGCGAAACGTCGCGATGGAGAGAGGAAGAGCGACCGACGCGGCTATCCCGAAAGAGCAGCTTTTGGAAACAATCATCATGCGTCGAGTTGTGAAAACCGACATCAGTAATGTGTTTTCGGACAATTGAATCAGGAGTGTGTATACAAGTTGGACGAAATGGGACTACCCGCAGAAAACACACACACACAAGGGAACAACAATATCCCCATACCGATGGAAATAGGTGGCGATGAGTCCATTTCTTGTACTGCATTCAACTGGGTGAGACAGAGTATGGCACCTCGACGCCCACGGGAAGGGGGTTTCATAAAATATGAAAGATCCACCAACCCTTGCCTACGCACTACACAGACAGAGCTAGACTGCAGAACCACCATTGCCAGGTATGGGCGTTGTGATCGTCCATCTAAGAACGGTAACAGTTTAGCCTCGAGCATGGCAAGATTTGGCGCATTGCCATTATCATAAACCATTATAAAATAATTACAATTCCCCAACAGTTTACGAGAGTGATAAAACATACGCATTCTTTTTTCTTTGTTGTCCTCATAGGATTGTATGAATATATAGTCAAGTAATATAGGATTGCAGCATTGTTCATAAGCATATTTTTTACTCTAGTTGTAGTGCCTTATGCCAATAATCCTCATTCCAAGCCAGGCAAAGCAGCTTGCCGGATAATATCCTAAAAATTGAAGCCCTGAGTAGACACGCTTCCATAGCAACGGCAAAGCAGCATAGATAGCGACTAAATAAAATGTAAGCTTTCACGCTGCAGTTTTTAAATGTTCTTACGCAACAGGATAGTGCAATGAATAAAAGCCCCTTTTCATCACTATGTCTAATATGTTTACATCGTTTTTGCAAGCTTCTTAACCGTATGATCATGTCATACATATTATTCCATGGCTGTCAGGAGTATTTGCACGTTAGGTAATACGGTAGAGTATTAGGAAAGGGCTTAACAAGGCAATATGGCATATGCGACCACGCAATATTGAGAAATAGGCAATAAAGCTGTTTTCAATTTTTTGGCAATGTTGATGTGACATTCACCAGCTGCACTCTGCATTGCTGAAATAAAGTGCTATGGGCAGCTGAAGAGATGTAAATTGACAATATATTGCAATCTTAAAGCAGTGGCATTGCCATACCAAACAATATTGGCAGGATGATACATTCATGAAGATATCAAAACAAATGTTCGTGAGGTCTAAAGTTGTGCTTACACATTGATTCATTTGATTAAAATTCACTCCCTGGTCTCCCAATGTGAATTTCGTTTTGGCATACATTGTAAATGGTAAGGCAGCTTCTCATCTCTCTCATTATCTGAAACCGATTAATCCTATATAGGGTCACGGTGAAGCCGGAGCCTATCCCGGAAACACAGGGCGTAAGGCAGGAATACACCCGACGACGGGACGCCGGTCCATCGCCGGGCATTGCGGGACAATTTTTAGTCTCCGAGCCAATCAACCTATCCAGGAGCATGCTTTTGGACTGTGGGAGGAAACCGGAGTACCCGGCGAAAACCCACGCGGACACGGGGAGAGCATGCAAACTCCACACAGAAAGGCACCGGAGCCGAGAGACTCGAACCGGGACCTTCTTGCTGTGAGGCGTCAGCGCTAACCACTGGGCCACCGCGCCGCCCAGCTTCCATCGTGAGGTAATACATTTCTAAGATGCAGCTCCCTAGACCCACTAGAGACTTCCAGGAAACACATTGAGCTTATATCAAAATATGAAATAGACAAACAGACCTCAGCTGCAGGCACACTGTGTATGCACACGCCTGTCTCAAACAAATAAAGCAAAGGTAACGGTACAGCCCTGCAAAATACTTGCTTTCGACACTGCTGGCAGAAGGGCCTGCACTGGAGGGAAATTCAACAAGTATATATCAGCGAGCATCTGTAAAGGCCAACACAGCACATGGGTGGGTAAGAGGCTAGTCCAACGCGCGGCCGCCTTTGTCTCCCTAGTGGCAATGTTTATACAGTGCACCAGGTGCTCCATTTTGAGGCTGAGCTGACCTAAATGACTACACAGATCGGTGTAGAAAATCGTCAGTGACATTGCTCGTGAGCGAGAATCAAACTTGGTTCGCCGGATTCGTAGTGCAGGGCTCTAACCGCTAAAGTACCGCTCTCCACGGTGGGATTACCCACACTATACTTCACCACACAAGACTTTCTTATCTAATTGTCAGCAACCGCTTAGTCCTGCACAGGGTCACGGTGAGCCGGAGCCTATCCCGGCAGACATAGGGTGCAAGGCAGGGATGCACCCCCGATGGGACGCCAGTCCATCACCGGGAACTGCGGGCAATTAAGTCTGCAAGCCAATTAACCTATGCAGCAGCATTTTTTTTTTGGACTGTGGGAGGAAACCGAAGTGCCCGGCGAAAACCCACGCGGATACGGGGAGATCATGCAAACTCCACAGAGAAAGGCACCCGAGCCGAGATTCGAACTCGGGTACTTCTTGCTGTGAGGCGACAGCGCTACCCACTGGGCCACCGTGCCGCCCACAAGACTTGCTGATTGACATTAATATACACCTGGGTGGACAGGTGGGGGATATAAAAAATGTGCTTATTATTTTTAACTGCCGCGAAGGGAGGGGATTTTCAACTGCAAGTCCAGTTTGAAAACCATCGTAACATCAATTATTCAATTGGAGCACAAAGTAATTAATGCAACTCCGCAATATTTCACGAATTGCTGTGCCAATCAAAATCTAAAATAGCTGTTTAAATAAAAACTGAATGGAACACAATGAAGGCAGGAAGTGCTTTTTTCAGGCTCTGTTTACATTGGTGATTTTTAATTAGGTACGTGCCACGACCATTGTGTTTTATGGAACAATGCAGTAACATTTAATTCTATGGTAAAACACTGATACTGCTGGTTTAACATGACAATAGGAAATACTCGGGACTTGATTTTTTTCCGTTAAATTATTATAATGCATATATACTTGCACATTTTACGCTAATTTCCACGTTATTCCACGGTCTCTATTCCAGTCACGTTGCCTCTTACTCGATCTATTTTCAAATGACCGCTTTCCCTGTCGAGGACCGCGGCGCAAGTGCGCCCAGTGGGACGGATCCGGTCACTCCAACCTCCCGTGAGAGAATCCCAGGCACTCAAGGCCAACCGAGAGGCACGGTTCCTCCAGCGTCAATTGGGACGGCCTCGAGGCCTCTACCCAACAGTGTGCATCATGCAGTGCTTTCCAACGGAAGACAAACCACTCGCAGTTCGTAATCGTGAGGATGGGAACGTAGATTGACCTGTAAATCGAGTTCTTCGTTTGAGAACCCAGCTCCACAACTCACCGGTACAGCGCCTCTTTGCTATTATTGACATCGCCAGTTTATGGACCATTGGCATTGTAATGCATCACATGCAATGCGTCTAGTACAGCTCACGAACGTTTTTAATCAACACTGCCCATTGAACCCCCGTGGATATCATGGGAACACTGCATTAATAATATATAGAATAACAATGGCTTCTTTCTAACGACGAACGCGTGTGTGTGATACGTTGGGGGTGAGCGGGTGCATTGATTCCACACGGCGCTATTCATCCACCTGACTCTTCTGTGCTGCGGTGGTGCGGTAGCGCAGTGAGTAGCGCTGCTGCCCCACGGTGAGTAGTCCCCGGTTTCTGTTCCCGGCTGGGGTGCTGCTTTCTGTGTGGAGGTTGCATGTTCTCTCCCCTTGTCCGCGTGGGTTGTCGCCGGGTATGCCGGTTTCCTCCCACCGTGCAGTGACACGCTGTTGGCGAGATTAAATTGACTTGTTGAGTATATTACCCCAAAAAACAGTCGTCTACAATGTACCGGCGTCATATCCTGGGTATAGCCCCACCTTGCGCCCTGTGTTTTCCGGGATAAGCTCTAGTCCTCCAACTCCCCCGACCCTGTATAGGATTAAGCGGATACTAATACTGAAATCACAATCATTACAATTCGTCTGACAATATGCTATGATCAGATCCACTGAAGGGGTAGAGTTCGTACAGCACATTCACGTTATGTGCCACATTAATACCGACTAGCTATCACATTTCATGCTGTATTCTCTATTCATATAATACGTCCAAGACACGGCACTGATCCCGTCTTACTTACCTGGACGCATAATTCGGGCAGTCTGCATACGCAACCATGCATTTTAATTATGAATAAATGCAATTATTATTATCCGCATCCAGCATAGAATGCCACTCACGACCGCGTTCAAAGCAGCGAAATCATATTTGAGTAATCATGGGGAAATAAAACGCTTCACCCTACAAACCCATGGTGAAAATCAATCACCATAAAGGTCTTACCTTGTCTTTTAATATTAAAACAAATGCCAGTCACTTCGCTTAACTGCCACAAATAGCTTTGTAAGTCGATAATTAAATACAGTCATATCCATTGGATATGCATTTCCAACCACTTCAGCAACCGCCACCTACCTCCCTGATCAGTTATTGATTAATCCTCGAATGATCTCCTGCTGTTCTCACGATCTACTGACGACGAATAATCTCATCTCATTGTCAGAAACCTCATCTCATCTCATCTCATTGTCTGAAACCGCTTAATCCTATATAGGGTCACGGTGAGCCGGAGCCTATCCCGGAAACACAGGGCGTAAGGCAGGA
>JAZEWT010000005.1:17783326-17796548 GCA_036362905.1 Mordacia mordax
AAGGGCTACAACATCATCGACATCAGGCACTGAGGATTTTGAACGTTCTGAACATACGAATGTTAAAGAGTACAGTACTGACCGGGAGAGGAGTCTGCTACACATACCACGTAGCTATGCACACACGCAAGTAGTTTACCCACTTCACACATACGGAGTGTAAAATTTCGCATCTCAAAAAAACATTTTCGAGGAAGGTTTCATCTAAAGTCAGATTTGCTTAAGTCCCGTGTTCTGTAACTCGGGGAAAAGCTGCACGACATTAAATAGGGTACTGTAATTCACTTAGTTTAATTCAATCGTGCATTTTATCTTATTTCGCTACCAAAAATACATAACCTTTGGTATGTGAATTTCTTTCCAAAGCTGTTCTGTCAGGATAGCCGTGTCAAGTGCTCCCCCTCTTGTGCTACGTTTCGCCTCCCACGTTGGAGGCACTCTCAGGCGAAGGAGACATGGGGAGTGCGCGACGCAGCTATTCCAAAAGAACAACTTTGGAAATCAATTCTCATACTTCGTGCTGTGAACAGCTACATCACAACCTTTGATATCAGAGGTTATCTGTCAAGTTATCAGTTTGAAAACCACGCTCGTAAAAATCTGTTCAGCAGAATCAAAATAACTATGCTGTAATCACTGTACCAAATCGATAGCGATTCCAATGTATGTGTAAAAGTGCTGTTAATGGTGTGGCCAACTGCTGAGACTAGATAAGAGAGAACAAAGGTCAAAACGACTACTATCATACATGTGCTGTATTTCACAGTTCCCTCTGAGCATCTCAAAATAGCTCACGAGCCGACTTAAGGGATGCCACAACCAAGGCTTTGCACAAGCACACATGCCGTGTAGCAGCTATTTCAACTGATTTTAAAAGCTAATATTTTCAGTATCTAGGATTTCAATAAAGCTTTTAAAACAAGGGGTTTCGCAACCTGAGAAGCTTCGGTTAATTGTCGCTCCAGAATCCAGTTAAAAAGGATGCGTTTTTTAGTAGATAGTAACAAACAGAATATGAAGGACTCCATAAGCAACATAACTGTTTGATACGTGTAGACCTGTGAATAATTTCATAGTCAATACTTTGAGAGCAGTGACATAACGAGTCTGTACGAACGTATTGTTTAGCTTTATATAGCTTCGTAAATGCAAATTGAACCTCTCAATCATCAGAGATCCACAGGCAAGTGGGAAAGCAACCAAGCTGTGAGTAGGTGCCAACAGTTGCTCAAGCCATGTGATCCTCTTTACATTAAGATATTTTGAGCTGATTAATGACTGTTTATACTGATTGCTTGAAATCACAGCACCAGGAGAGAAACCACACTGCAAACATGGGAACAACACTCTTCAGTATCGAAGGACTCGTCTACATTTGGCCGTAAAAGATTTTTCTGGCAGACCATGGTGTAGCACCTCAACACCCACAGGAAGAGAGTTGCAATGTGAGTGCCACCCACCAGAACTGCTTTTTGAGGAAGTGCCACATAGCTAATCAGGTCTACCAAAAAATATATAGTTACAATTAGTTTTTAAATCTATCACCGTTTTTTTATTTTTTTATGTACGAGTTTCTATTTGCACAATATCCTTGAAAATGGCTGCATCGTTGAATGTGTATGAGTGGTGGACATGAAGGACATTTGTTGAGAATGACAAATTAGAACACAAACATCACCTGTTCCAATCCACAACCTACAAAGACAGTAGCACTCCAATAACCACCATGCGTTCACATTGCGTGCTGCCAGACACCATCATAACACGTGCCTGCAATGCCATCAGCGTGTTCAACTGCACAAATCATTGTTCTGTTATACACTGTACTATTTCTGGGTGCTTTGTCGTGAGTTTCACTCTTCAGCACTCCATTTCTGATTTTAAACTTTTCTGTGCCTTTTTTTTTTGTACCACACGCCAGGCTTACCAGTCACTGTTTGCGCTGGGCAGGTTTAAGCACATTGGCTATTCGGAGGCAACTCGGGCCAGGCTTCTGTCAGGACTAGTTTAGAATACAATTATAACCATGCACTCAGCTTCTTTATCTTAAATCTGCTTTCTCTTCAGCTTAATAATGCTCTGTTTTAGAATTCACACGTATGTTTTTTAGCCTTGTGCCTTTGCATGGACTTTCATTGTCGTGCTTTCCCTGTAAAGGTTTTCCACGTTCTATTTTGAAGTCGTATAAGGACAAGCGCTCATGTTCTCTTTTAAATCACTAAATATATTAAATGAATATAATTTTGAAACCCGTTGAGAGCCATTGATCTGGAACACCTTTCGGTCAAGTAACGTTTATTTTGTCGCAGACTAATTTTTTCTTAAATGTTATAACACTAAACTTGCATGTTTTTAGGAAGAATAAGATCACGACAACCATAAGATGCTTTAAAAAATAGTTTTTTAAATATATATTTCAAATTTACAAAATATGTTGCAGGCTGTTAATTATGAGACAAAGCATGGATTGAAGTAGAGTTCCTTATGGCTAAGTGCTCCACCCTTTCCACTTGTTGCAGAGGTGCATTATTCCGCTCCAGTCGTTGCCTTGGTTAAAGCTATGGGTGCATTAACAAAAAAAATGTGAGGCTTTGCTTCACAGTTAACCTTAATGATCCTTTAATGTTATTCAAAAGAGTGGACGCGTGTACCGGCGTCACAATCCAAACGTTGTCAAATGCTCTCAATAAAGTAATTGGGTACAGGCACATTGCAACATTGTCCCCTTACTCTGAAATTACTGCAAACCGTTACTGTAAAAAATAGCTATTTTAAAATAGTCTTGTGCTAATACCAAACTTAAAATGATTTTCTAGTGAATATATTTGCAATGTAAGCTTTACGGCAATATCCTTGCTTACTAAACCTATGTCATAGATTGTTATAGTTACAGCGAAAAAAAACCTGGTACCAACCGTTCAAATACTTGTTCTATTATGATAAATCATTCTGGAATCAATGATTAGATTTTATTGCATAATCCCAGATGTCAGCGATTCACTTTCCAAATATTAATGCAAACAGTTCTTTATTAAATACAAAGCCCATATTGATTTGCAGTTTCTTGTACGCTTGGCTTAACACATCACCGGAACCATGCATCACTCTGCAATTATGACAACTAACCATTCCCTTGCTTCGCAACTACATAGGTGACTCGTCTCTGTGTGTGTGTGTTTTAACCCCGTCTAACCCCGTCCCTCGACACATCCCCTGGCACACCCGAAAATTTCTCCCAAATCGCCTGCCAACGGCGACCGTACACGATCGCACCTTTTGGTGGCGGCATGCGGCGTTTCTCCACGGATGCTCGGCGCGTGGCAGAGTGGGATCGCCTTCCTGGCATTGCGGAGGTTCCATCTCGGCGCCGACGCGGCGTTCTCGTCGCCGTTCGGGGATGGCGCTGCTGGCATGGCCGACAGCGACAACATCATGCCTGTGCCAACACCGCCCTACGCCACGGGCAGCGGGGTGGAGGGAGAGGAGGCCTACGGCAAGGCACCTTTCTCCCAAGCAGTCCCGACACCAAACACATTTGCTACGCCTACCTACTGAGTGTTAGATTGTAATAATGATGGGGTTTGGCTTGGGTTGCAGTTGATTCGCCGTAGGCTCACGACTCCGTATGACGTGAAAGTATAAAAATGAGATTGTGTTGGCCAGTGATGCAAATGCAGCAAGCTTAATTCACAAGTTATCTTAAAGTGAGCTTATTTTAGCTTGTAACTATCGTTTTACAAAGTTCCATACAAATGTGTTTGCTACACTAATTGGCAAAGTGTATAAAAGAGCCAAAATGAAGAATGTTTATTTGTCCTTTCATGTTTATAACAATCATGGAAGTGGACTGAGTCCATACAGTATACACATTGCAAGTGAATCTGCAAGATCTCAAATCCTGCAATTGCATACAATCGGTTTGCTAGGTTGTCATTGGTTATGTTTTTTAAAATCACTTTTAAGTTAGGAAATTACATTGATGTACAAATGACAGTGTCAAAGTTTCACTTGTGCCCCATTTTATATCAGCTTATGTGTTCATAGCTCTGGTTGATTGCATCCAATTCCACTAATTTGTTCTGAGGTTCAATTCTTGTTTGCTTAAGCAGCACAAGTTGTTTTTGTTTTGTGCACGTTAGCAGTTCATAGTTTTGATTTGTGAAGATGTCGGCTATTGTTTAATGCCAAATGTCATTGACAGCCTCAGCACAATTTATCAAATATTGGCTTGTTAATAATAATAATTGCATTTCTAGAGCGCTTTTTACCCGAGGGTCACAAAACGCCGCACAGAGCTGCAGAGAGAATGTCATGCCAACAACGAAATCAGAACGACAAATCGGCAACAATAACGTTTTTTTACACATCCGAGCTGTGGAGAGAACGGCATGTCAACAATATCAGAACAGTTCAACTGAAAGTCAAATAGTAGCAATAAATTATAGGACATAAAATAAGTGATAATAAAACATTCTTCAACAAACAAAGAAGGAATAAATGTTCCCGAGCAGGCGCAGGTCAGAAGAGAGCCATTTTCCAGGCATGACAACACTCGGGCACATTAGCAGTCTTAGCCAGTGGACTTGAAAGCCTTACGGAACAAGTGAGTCTTGAGACGAGATTTGAAGATGCCCAAAATCTCAGCTGATCGAATCTCCAATGGAAGGGCATTCCTGTTCTGGGGGCAGCGCTTGAGAAGGCTCTGTCACCCATCGAATAGAGGCGCGACCTTGCCAGATGCAGCAAGCCCGTATTGGAGGATCAAAGTTGTGTTGAGGGTGCGTGGAGTAGATCAGGGATGTATGTCGGAGCGGCGTCAGTGAGAGCCTTGTAGTTAAGACGGATGTTACATTAGTAGGCTCTACTGCCCAGCCACACAGTATTTTAATCTGATTTCCTCTGAATCGTACTTCCATGCAAGCTTATTTTTCATCCATTAAGTGCTTAAGCTATAGTTAACGATGCATTAAACCCATCGTTAAATGAAAGTTAATGTGCTTATTATTTAAATATATGTAAACATTTTCTTTTACTAATTTTATAGCTTGTTTATTGAGTGATTGTGTTGGAGAAGATTTTAAGGAAGTTGTATGAGGGTGGCTATTCAAACTACCTTAACCTAAATGTAATAATGCGTACGTAATTAAAATCAATTCTATTGAAATGAAAAGTAAAATTGATAAGCCCACTATACAGCGAATCCATTCTTGGTTTTTTTTGATGATTCAACAAACTGGCACTTATTTTTTTCGCAATTTAAAATATGTACTTTTGTCCCAAATTAATTTGACCTTTAAAATCTCTATTTTGCCCGTTGAAATTAATTATGGACAAGTAATGCGTGGTCGTGCTCTATCACTACCAAAATCTTTTTGTGGCACTTTAAGCTTGTGGTGAAATGTACAGTCAAACTTGATGGCATTGAGTGCTTTTGCTAAACGGCCGACATTTATTGTAATGCTCGTGCTTAACAGAATGCAAAGCCGAGTTGTTTTCATTACTGGATCGACTCATAGGAGTGGTTCCATTTTCACGAGAGATCTGCTAGTGTGTTGTAGTAATTGAAGCACCTTTTTTTTAAGTGCACAAAACATCTGCTTTCGTGTTTGCCAAAAATGGTAAAATACCTTTTCTTCTATATACATATGTACACTCGCAAAAGTGTGCATGTCTTAAACAGCTCGACCTGAGCTACTAAGCATTGATATTGCATTGTCCTGAGCTGACTGCCTTTTGGCAACATCTGGCTAACACTGACAATCAGACTAAAAGAAAGCCATGTCTGGTGTAGGCCAGTCAGTTTGAAGAACAACGCATATGTTATCAAAGCTTTTTGCTTGCATATATTGCCACAAGTATGTGTGGCTTTTGCAAACTAGACACTTTGTGAATGGTGTCTATTTTGGTGTTTTAAGATCTCAACACCTGTATAATTGCCAGAAATGGTAAAAACCTTTTCTACTCTAAGGCATTTATGCTGCAAAAGCTATGCTTTTCGAAATGTTCACGTGTAGTAAAAACAAAAGCTATCAAACGTTGCACCTCTAAAAATAGCGTAGTCGTTATGGAAGAGCACTTAAATACTCAAGTGCATGTATATTCAGTTTTTCGACACTAATTTCAGATATAATTGTTTGTACATTACCAAGCCAATCAGTGACTTTTCTTTAAAATGTGTTGTTTGTGAAAATTATCAAGCATGCCGACACTGGATTTTTGTGTTTATTCGTATTCCTTCTTACTATATTTGTGAATGTGAACAGTGATTTCATGCACATGTGTGGATACATTTGATGTAATTGGCCAATTGTGACTAGGTTTTTTTACTTGTGCAACAATACATCATGTGATCAGTCAAACAATATCCGTGTTCCACGGGTGATAATATATGTGCATTGTTATTCAGTTTAATCGTCAGTTTATTACAATGTTATCAAGAATAACAGATCTCTGCAAAGTTATCAAACAGTGCAGTATCATAAAACTGCCATTCCTAAACAAAGCACGACCCTTAATGTTAAATGATACAACCCCATTGATGCTATTTTGCCCCGAGTGCACTATGATGTAGGTTGGTTTTCTAGGCAACGTTTGTGCCTATCTTAGTAATCATTCTCTTGGATAAGTGCGTGAGTAGTGAAGACTTTTAAGAATGGGTTACTAAAAATAAAATGGTACAGTTTTTTTTTCAACATACTCTAATGCAATGTGGTACATCAGAATAGGCCGAGAATTAATTTATATGTTTGTTCAAAAATATATCCCGTTTGTAAAATGTTCATTTTATTTTCTTCCATAGAACAGACATTGTAGAAAAAGCTTGAAACTTGTGTAGAGTGGGAAAAAGTGTTATTGCTAATAAAATTAATGCAAAACAGTTACAGAAATTTCGTCGGAAAATTGACTGCCTGTAGCTATAATTACAATGTCTCAGAAATATTCAATAATCTCATTACTCGCTTAAGAGTGATATTAAAATCTAAAACCTTTTGGCTATGACTGGATATCCCCATCTGCTGTCAGCTGAAATCCTTGTGTATTATTAAGACTGCTGGCCTAGATAAGAACATCTGCTGTTATATAATTGTCGATATTACAGCATGATATATGTTTTAATGAAATGGAATGAGCCATCCGAGATTTTGTTGGGTATGTGTTAATGGTATAAAATGTTACTGATTATTGAATAGAAAAACTTCCATGACCACAAAAATAGTGCAATTTTATACATGTCGCTGCTCATTTGCTTTATTTATAAATAATTGTAACGAAGTAATGATGTGTATTTTGAAGCAGGAAATATGAGAAAACTAAAATTATTTATAACTCAAAGGACTCGTATTGATGCCGAGGAAACAAATACAATGTAACATGGTTCATTATGCTGATGGAATTATTTTCAATCGGTGGATTAGAAGAAAATGTACTTCAGTACGTTTTGAATTATACAATTGTTTGAAACCCAAGTTTTTAGTAACCTTCAAATATAATTGAGCTGGCTTGATTACAATAACTATGTGCTCAGCATAATCACACAATCGTGATCAAAGATGTTATTAAGATCAGGGCTACAAAGGCAGATTATCGGTGACATTTCTACGCAATCACTATTCATTTTGTACGTTATTGCCACTCAATATGGAAAATATATTTTTGTTTTTTGCCCCCGATATTCAGAAAACTCAACTCAGGTCTCCTCCATGACTTGTTTTTGTTCCAAAAACGTGGCGTTTTCTCAAAACAGAGTCCATTTGATGGTGTTTTAAAAGCTCAGTAACATCTGGTTTTTTTTCTAGCTGAAGCGGACAGTGATGTGTTTTTGCAAGTACTGCAATGTTTAAAAATTTTCAGCTTTGGCTTTTCTCCTGATCAACACTTGCTCGTGTTTTGCAGCAGACTATGAATATTAATAAGTCGTTTGAATGAAGCTTGTAAATATTGTTGAAATGCCTTCTGAAAGTGCATTTAAAATAATATAATAAATGTAATTTAACCGAAACAATTTTTTTTATTTTGTCAGCGTCGCAGTGGCACAGTGAGTAGCGTTGCAGCCCCACAGCAAAAAGGCCCGAGGTTCGGTTCCTGGCTCTTGTGTGGAGTTTGCATGCTCTCCCCGTGTTTGCGTGGGTTTTCGCGGGTACTCCGGGTTCCTCCCACCGTCCAAAGACACGCTGCTGCTTCGGTTAATTGTTCTGAGTAAATTGCCCCAAAAAGTGTGCCCTGCGATGTACTAGCGTCACATCCTGGGTATCGCCCAGCCTTGCACCCTATGTCTGTTCCCGGTACAGGCTCCAGCCCCCCACGCCCCTGATATATTTTTGTTCGAATTTTTTATTGTATTTACTTTTAAAAGCGCTCTAGAAATGCATTTATTATTTTTACAACATGAATAAATGTATCGGTTGCACATGTAATAACCCTACAACCTTTGTTGTAACTGATTTAATGACATGTTTGAAGTGCTTTGTGTTTATGGCGTTTAAGGAGAACCTCACGTGATGCGTTTATGTTTCATGATTGTGTTTTAAAACAACATTGCATATTCGTACCGTTGATAACATCGGGGTTTTATTTTTAGAAAGTACTTTTTAATTGGAAGACATTCAGTTATTTGGATATTACTCAATTCATGTTGTGCCGTAAAATATTATGCCTTTTGTGTGCACTGCTACCGTTATTGACTACTGCTTCTTGCTTTAAACAAACCGTGTTACAGCATTACTGTATTATTGTGCACTACTTGCGATTTATCATAAGCCATGTTAATTCACTATTTATGATGACAGTCTTGAACTCTTGATGGTACACCATTCGTATCACGTTATTTTAAAATAATAATTTTTAGGTTGCAGTATAAAACGATACATTGGCGTGTGTGAATTACATACGTTTCTGTTTATTATCGACATATTTTGTCAATTTGAGCTGTATTCTGTAGAAATGTAATGCGCGCATGGAAATGCATAATTGTCGTACATTCGTTTAGCTAAATAAACTATATCAAGCAATGACTGTGATTGCCCTTTTTATTTTCATGTCGCTTCTATTTGTTAACATCCTCACACTGTTATGGGACGTTGAATATGAAACTATTTGAACAATGTAATATTCTCTGAATATTTCTTAAGTGGTAAAACTAGCACTGTTCTGTATTTTGTGCAAGTGCCAATATGCAGGATTTTAATTCATTCTAAACTGATTGTCCGCGAGGAATATGTGACAGCTCGGTGAGGATTTTGAATACGATAATAGCCTGGCAGCGAATTTTCATTGCTCACCTTTTGCTGCCGAATGCACTCATTTGACCGTGACTGTGTTCGCGGTTGCTGAACTGGATAAAAAATCCAGACACCCTTAGATGACCTGTTTCCGTGCGCACTTGAATATTGCATGGTCCCTGTCGGTAGCCTTGAACATGTCACCCTGGGTGACAGTACAGAAATAGGATTGTGATTTGTGTTCCCGTCCGTCTTTAGCACAACAATGGATAAAATTAGCTGTTCGTGTGCTAACATAACTTCTGTTCGTTGATTAACTTTGATTGAAATGCCAAACGTAAAAGTACCACGATTACAGTCGGTGAGCAAAACACAAAGAGAAGCTTGCCGCTATGGAAGATACGACGTCGCTGTTTCGTTGAACTTGCACAATGGCAGTAGTTTAAACAACATTGCCCTTGTTCAAAACTCGGAACAGCAATCAAATGTTACGAGTTCAGTCAATTGTAAAGTCCTCATTAACAGTAAAAAGTATGCAATTAATAATATTAACTGCATGTAACAAGAAGAAAAGGTTTTTTACCATTTCTGGCAATAATACAGGTGTTAAGATCTTAAAACACCAAAATAGACACCTTTCACAAAGTGTCTAGTTTGCAAAAACCACATACTTGTGACGAAATATGCAAACAGGAAGCTTTAATAACATGCGTTATGATTGCTCTGAAAAGCTGCTCTCTCGGGACAGCCATCTCGATCGCTTCCTCTCATCTCATCTCATTATCTGAAACCGCTTAATCCTATATAGGGTCACGGTGAGCCAGAGCCTATCCCGGAAACACAGGGCGTAAGGCAGGAATACACCCGACGACGGGACGCCAGTCCATCGCCGGGCATTGCGGGACAATTTTAGTCTGCGAGCCAATCAACCTATCCAGGAGCATGCTTTTGGACTGTGGGAGGAAACCGGAGTACCCGGCGAAAACCCACGCGGACACGGGGAGAGCATGCAAACTCCACACAGAAAGGCACCCGAGCCGAGAGATTCGAACTCGGGACCTTCTTGCTGTGAGGCGTCAGCGCTAACCACTGGGCCACCGCGCCACCCTCGATCGCTTCCTCTCCTCGCGATGTTTCGCCTCACGTTAGAGGCATCCTCAGTCGCAGTGTGTGTGTGTAGTGCCTGTTGCTCCTATATATATGTGGGTACTGTGTATGTGTCCAGTCATCTTTTGTTGTATGGAGTCTACATCTGAATCACAATAACACTAATCTCCTTTTCCTATTCACACCCTGGAACTGTGATAACCCCTTCCTGCTTTGACTGTGGCTGGTCCCCTAATTTGCATCTCATGAAAGAGCCTCCCACACACCTTGTGATCCCCCTCTGATGTCCACTGACTTCAATAACTGGCCTCCAGGTTTGGCTAAGCTTTATATTCATTTCTTTCCTGTCTGGTGAATCTCAATTGCTTCACAAATGAATATTGGACCCTTTTGGCAGATGGCTGCTAGTACTCGTATCTTATCAAAATCGATTCTATGTTGTTTATCTACACTATGTGCTGCTGTTGCTGATTTATCCGTGTGCCGCAAACGTACTGCTGCCTCGTGTTCTCTTTTTCTTGTGGGTATTGTTCTTCCTAGAACAAACCAACGCCTCACACGATGTGTGAGGCGAAACGTCGTGAGGAGAAGCGATCGACGCGGCTGTCCCGAGACAGCAGCTTTTCGGAGCAATCATCATGCATTGAGCCGTGAAAACCTACATCATTACAGCATATGCATTGTCCTTCAAACAGATTGCCCTACACCAGACATGGCAAACATCTGGCTAACACTGACAATCAGTGTCTATTTTGGTGTTTTAAGATCTTAACACCTGTATTATTGCCAGAAATGGTAAAATCCTTATCTACTTGTTACAAATGTACACTGGCAAAAAGTACCCAAAGACTAAACATTAACTACAATTTATATTAAAAAATCTGATCGGATCTTTAATGTTATTTCTTTTCAGATCGACTGGTGCATTTTCCAATGTGATTAATAAAATTAACCACAGTGTAGTATATTAATGAGTCATTGGCACTTATCTTTTGTTTACGAACAGATTCTAAGTAATCTCTACTGGAATGTTTGTGTCATTATGAATTGCGACAACTTTTACACACTTGTATTAAACATGTCTTTAAATATTTAGCCAACATTAAGAATCCAATTGCGTTTTTTATTTAATGCACTAGCCTGTTTTTTTAGAATGGTCAGTTTTTAATAGCTAGGTTCAAAATGTGAAAGTGCTACATACTTGACAACAGCACTGGGTGGTGTTTCTTGCCATGTTTGGGTTGTATTAATGTGTGTAAATATTCTATTCTGGGGACCAGTTTTTTTCTTTCCACAGGACACTTACCGTTGATTAATGCAACATGCCGACTCTCGAAGTGACACCACCCATTTTACAACCTCCACACGAGCGACGGATTGGTCGTGGTCCTTTTTGGCGTCTCTTCCAATGCGTTCGTTGAATATGAGCCTGCTGGCCCATCAAGTGAACTATCCGTATTTTAAACAGTTTCTGTGTCCTATTAAGTTGAATTTGTATATTTATTTTAGAAAATGCAAAACGGTAAAGAGCGGCACGCTGGCTAAGTGTTCAGCGCTGTCGCCTCAGCAAGAAGGTCCCGGGTTCGAATCTCGGCTCGGGTGCCTTTCTTTGTGGAGTTTGCGAGTTCTCTCCCCGTGTCCGCGTGGGTTTTCGCTGGGCACTCCGGTTTCCTCTCACAGTCCAAAAAACATGCTGCTGCATCGGTTAATTGGCTTGCAGACTAAATTGCCCGTGGTGCCCGGTGATGGGCTGGCGTCCCATCGTGGGTATATCTCTGCCTTGCGCCCTGTGTCTGCCGGGATAGGCTCTGGCTCACTGCGACGCTGTACAAGACTAAGCGGTTTCTGACAATGAGATGGGATGAGAAAACTGTAATATATTTATTCTTCCATAAGACTGTCCTATTCTCTGACAACTCGTTCTTTACTAATGGTGGGACAAGGACCGGCTCAGATATTAAAATTAGGTTGTTGGATTCACAGTGCAGTTTTCTAACCATTCCCACCGCACCATCACAATATTTATGTTTACTGACTACAATACCGCAAGCTAATTTTAATAGCCGAACCGGTCCTTATAATGGTACACTGTGAATACAACGTGTGCTATTGTACGTTGTGCTTTCTAAAGTGATGCATCAGTGGAGGCTTTCACTATTAAGCCGCCTATCTCCTCTCCCCAGGTCTCGTACATTTATATATTTAACAGCTTGGTTTCTGTCGGTTCATTAGGCAATGCCTCACCTCATACTTAATATTAATTTTATGCGCCCAACTACATTTCTTTCCCTCCCTTTAACAATAAAGGACGAATACTCGTGAAAATGTATTGCTATTACGCTCCACAAAAACATGCTTATTAAAATTGCCTCGGGTCCACAGCAATGTGTACATCTGCACGTAATTTGAGGCTTGATGTGATTCGTACAACACAATATAACCATTTAGGTTTTAAAATATTGCACACAGGTGACCTGTGTGAGCAGAACCATTTACATATTTTTCTTGCAATGTTATGCATCATAAGTGAATTTTGTTGCATGATTATAGATGTACGGAAAATATAGCATTTTTACATCAGTTTGCCCATTATAACCATTTGACTTTTTTTGCAAAACTGAAAATTTGGGGCTCTTTAGAGCTTCCTCTAAAGGAGGCCCATTTGTCAGTAGTTGCATGACCAAGACATTCAACAGCTTCATATTGTCCTTTAACTGTCCTGTTTCATGATGTAGGTTTTCAGGGCTCGATGCATGATGATTGCTTCGAAAAGCTGCTCTCTCGGAACAGCCGTGTCGATCGCTCCCTCTCCCTCCATCGCGACGTTTCGCCTCACACGTTATAGAGGCGGGCGGCGCGGTGGCGCAGTGGTTAGCGCTGACGCCTCACAGCAAGAA
>JAZEWT010000005.1:17830443-17863349 GCA_036362905.1 Mordacia mordax
TATGAAGGCTTGTCAAGTATTCTTGTCCTCCTGGATCTAAGCGCTGCCTTTGATGCGACTTGAAAGGGTATAGGGGTCTCTGGCTGTGCCCTGCATTGGCTGAGCTCCAACATCTCCGAGCGTAAGCAGTTTATCAGCCTAGGTGGACAAAACTCAGAGATCCATCCTCTTTTGTCTGGAGTTCCTCAGAGTTCAGTTCTCGACCCACTCCTCTTCAGCATCTACAAACAACATGTTGGCCATATCCTGCACAGCCTCAATCTCAGCTACCATTGTTATGCCGAAAAACATCCAAATTTATATCCATGCAAAGCCATCCAACAATGCATCTGGTCTTTATATGTCGTCCTCACTGTCAACTGTGAAGGCCTGGCTCAATTCAAAATTCCTAAAACTAAATGGGGACAAAATTGAAGTTTTGGTTTTCGAAACCCCGCACCAATTGTCCAAGGCTGAACCTATCCAACTGGTGCTTGACGACCAGACCATAGGAGTTGATAAAGCATTCTGGAGTCTAGGTGTGACTCTTGATTCCTCACTTAGCTTCGATACACACATCAACAAGGTGACGAATGTAGCCTACTTCAGTCGCAGAAATATAGCCAGACTGCGCAACATCCTGTCACCCTCTGATGCTGGTAAGCTAACACACATCTTCATCGCCTCATGAATCGATTACTCAGTGCACTGCTCCCTGGCACCCTTGCCTACCTGATCCATCGTCTCCAATGTGTGCAGAATGCGGCTGCTAGAGTCCTTACCCGCACACCCATCCATAATCACATCCCCAGGATGGTGCCTCTCCACTGGTTACCAGTTAAATACAGGATTTAATTCAGGATCCTCCTTCTCACAAACAAGGCTCTCACTGTTGCTGCTCCAACATACATCGGTGACCTACTTCAGGCACCCTCCTCAACACGACAACTGCTATCCTCCAATACGGGCTTGCTGCATGTATCCAGATCGCACCTCCATTCGATGGGTGACAGAGACTTCTCGCGCACTGCTCCCAGACTCTGGAATGCCCTTCCATTGCAGTTTCGATCAGCTAAGTCCCTGGGCATCTTCAAATCTCGTCTCAAGACTCACTCACTTGTTCCGTAAGGCTTTCAAACCCTATGGCTAGGACTGTAAATGCAGCTCACTGATGTCACGCTGGGACGATGACTCGCAGTCGACCTATGCTTGCTCGGCAACATTTATTCCTTATTTGTTTGGTGAATAATAATTTGGCATCGTAAAATAAAATTAATTAATTATTTTTTGCATTTATAGAGCGCCTCTCACCCGAGGGTCACAAAGCGCTGCACAGGGCTGCAGAGACAAAGGCATGCCATCGACTTCTATAAATTATAGCCATAATTTGACTTTCAGTTGAACTGTCCTTAATGTTGTTGTTGCTGACATACCGTTCTCTTCACAACTCAGTTTTGTAACAAACCCCCTACCCCCCAAAAAACGTTATTGTTGCTGATTTTCTGTTGTGTCGTTGTTGTTGCTGACGCGCCGTTCTCTCCACAGCTCTGTGCAGCGCTTTGAGACCCTCGGGTGAAAAGCGCTCTAGAAATGCAATTATTAATATTATTATTATACAAACTGGTATTCACAATGCATCCTTCAATAACTAAACCAGATTCAATACTGAATAACAACATAGGTTTTGTACATTCGTGTGCGATATATTTTGTGCATTGAGTTAATATGATGCACAACAACTAAACGGTAGCAGTTCAATGTTTAAACGAAATGTTTAGTGAGGCTGTGTTGGCAGTGATTCACTAGTAAATGAACACAAAAAAACTCGCACTCGTTAATGATGCTGCCTTAAGAGAAGAGTTTTTTTTTTTAACCTGTACCCAACAACTTGAGCATGTTGAACTACTTTCCCATATTAGTCGGACATCTCAGAAGAGGTGATGTATTTCGTCAGTTATACTCGTTAATAATTAACTGGTACATTGTTTAAACTATCTCCCATAGTCCTGTCTGTTATCATCCGGGTGGATTTTGAATTTGGGGGCTACCTTATTTTCTCATCTCATCTCATTGTCAGAACCGCTTAATCCTGTACAAAGTCGCGGTGAGCCGGAGCCTATCCCGCCAGACACAGGGCGCAAGGCAGGGATATACCCACGATTGGACGCCAGTCCATCACCGGGTACTGCGGGCAATTTAGTCTACAAGCCAATTATCCTATGCAGCATGTTTTTGGACTGTGGGAGGAAACTGGAGTGCCCACTGAAAACCCACGCAGACATGGGGAGAACATGCAAACCCCACACAGAAAGGCACCCGAGCCGAGATTCGAACCCGGGACCTTCTTGCTGTGAGGAGGTAGCGCTACTCACTGGGCCACCGTGCCGCCCGCTACATTATTTTGTTTATCTCAAACTGGTGGATTGTAATTCACTGCAATAGTGTGATGATTTTGCCACCTGCTGGACATAAATATATTTGCATGGTTCAGAAAACGAACCAACAGGATTGTTTCACTTTAATTACACATTAATGTGCTCACTATACGTATAGTTTATCAAACGACTTCTCTTGCGAAATATTACATTGCAGCCATACATATCTTATTTAGCATGGGACAAGGAGTCATAAAGCAGTTTCATTGCATGGTCCTGTTCATAGCCCTTTGTGTTGTGCCACTTTTAACCCCAAGAAATATTTTATCTGACGTCAAATGTAAACCTTCTGATGTCACACAGTAAAAGCCACTGATTACTTACTTTATCTGAAACAACTTTTCTTAATGCTCATCATCACAACACTCATCTGCTGTGATCTACACACTGATGGATTAGTATTTCTGGACTATTGCCATCAGTAAACTTACACGATGCAACTGTGGTGTCTCGGCAGGGAACCCTCCAAGGGAGGCGACCTCAGTCGTAATCCCCGCCAGACACCCGGCGGTTGACTTGCGCATACGGCCATGTGGCGCCGGCTTCCAGAGTTTTGGCGGCGGCATAACGGTTTCACCATCACTCAGCGATGCACTCACCCAGCCAGCGACAGATGAGCAGAGGCCTTCTGGATCTTTCCAATGCTTTATTTCAACAGCAATATACGGCCATGGCAGCAGCCCACAACGAACTCCTATCCTCCCCCACACATCAGCACCCCTTACATCGTGATACTGCCTCCTCAAACAGTTCCCAGGCGAGGTCTCCCTCAGCGCTTCCACGTCCGTGTTTATATCTCACCTCCCTAGGTCCTCCTTGTCACGCCGCAGGACACACGCGCTGATCACGCACCGGTCGACAAATCCCAGTGAGTCCACACGCTGTAGTTGTTTACCGGCCCGCGGGTTGACCCCTGGTGACCCCCAGTGCGTCACCCTGGCACCCGTAACGCGCCTGGCCGGTCACGCGCCAGGCTGGACACCACACAACAAATCCACCCTAGCCATGAACATGCGTTAATCCATTGCTCCATCGTTATGAGAGACATCGTTTCGGGAATTCTCCTGCCTTTGGCTGTCAACGACCATCATCCCGTATAGCGAGAACTTAACGTGGGTTTTTTTTCTCCATTATTAGGGTTCATAAGAGTTCGGTGGGGTTGAACTGCCTTCTGAATGAAACAAGCGTAGGGTATGTCACTTATTGGCAACAGTGCCAGCTATCATTCACTCTAGAGATCGTTGACGGAAATTATATCAATACAAATTCGCGGCAGGGCCAAATGTATCAGTTGCTCCAGGGACCGTGCATTTAAAACATCTGACGTCTCCCAGTAGCAGTGGATAAGGTATCTTTTGTAATGCCGTACTCCAACGTGACCAAATCACCCAGGATAGGCGCCCGATCTTGCAAAGTTAGCAATTTCGAGCCACCCGAAGGCCACAAAGCGCTGCACAACGCTGCGGTGATTACGGCATGTCAGCAATAACGACACAAGAACAACAAATCAGCAACAATAACGGGTTTAAAAAATAATAATAATACTGACTTATTTCTATTTTAGGCAGCGTTGTTGGTTTCTAAGAACGTTCAGTTTTATTTTGAAATTCGTGCTCATGCACCACTGGCAACGCAGCAGCATAACAAAATAAAGACTAAAGAGAAATCCAGCAGTGAATCGAGCGTGGCGGTTGGCAGTTCCCCCTTGAGGTGTGCGAGTGACAGGTCATCACAGAGCGCCGCTGGTGTAGTGGTATCATGGAAGATTCCCATTCTTTCGACCCGGGTTCGATTCCCGGGCGGCGCACGATTACTTTTTGCTCATTAAATAGTTATTTTTATTCCGAATTCTTTTTGCTCGATTGCTTGAGACGGTTAAGCAATGTACACGTGTGTTGGTTTTTTTAAGTTAAATATATTGCGGTTTTGGTGAATACTGTGGGGTTTAATGCCCTGTTGCACGAGTTAAATGCAGAACCCGTTTCGGACACTTGGAGGCGAAATATAATTTAAATATGCGGAAAGTGAATGTCAAAGTTTACGGATCATTTATACACCGCACTGCACTCGATCACAATTAAATCTGCCGCCTGTACTTTGCACGGGGCGTTAACAATGCATCGTCGTCAGCATGAATAATATTAGTTGAAAATCAGATCATATTTTACATGCTCTTATACAAGGATGTGTATATTTTTTAAATACCACAAGTTATTGCAGCCGATTTTCCGTTCTGGTGCCGTTGTTGTTGCGGTGCCCTTCTCTCCGCGGCTCTGTGCAGCGCTTTGTGACCCTCGGGTGAAAAGCGCTCTGTAAATACAATTATTATTATTTGCATTTAAGCGTGGATTGGGTTCACCTATGAATTCATGGTCAAACTCCAGCAACAATGCTTGGCGTCTATTCCCCACTTGTTGGATTATTAGGTGGGATTTTAGATTTGTGCGCTTACACATGTCGATGTAATTAATTCACAAAATGAATTATGTAAATGCTGTACGAAATACATAATGTGGTTTTATATATGTGTAAAAATAAAATAAAAATGTCGTGCGCCGCCCGGGAATCGAACCCGGGTCGAAAGAATGGGAATCTTCCATGATACCACTACACCAGCGGCGCGCATGGAGGCTTAGCAATAAAGACTTTAATTGACTGTTCCACTCAACACGTGTACATTATCACATATTCATACCTTACAGCTTGCATACAGCTTTTAAAGGAGTAACACTGAGACATTCCTACAATGAACAAACGTAAAGATTAGACATGCTATGTCGACGTTTGAGCATACAACGTGACAGTGGGTATACCACTAAACATTTAAATGCGTTCACAACTCTAAAATAATCGCGACGCAGCAAAGTGCTGATTTTTTTACTGCATTACGCAGATTTCACTGCAGCCACTGTACTGTATGTACAGTAACATACCCCCCCCCCCGCTTTACTTTCCAGAACAAGTCCAAGCTGACCCCTACAAGCCCCGCCCAGCGCTCCCAACCTAGCTCCTCCTATTCCCCCCTTCACGCTCTTCACGGATGGTATCGCCCACGCATACGAACAGGCGGACTGCACGCTGCGGAGTGTACCAAGTGCGGTTGATACTTGTCGTGGGGGGGGGCAGGTCTTGCTCTTGAGTTCGAGCGGCAGCTCCACGTGCCTATATAAGCGGGCGCCGAGGGGTTGCGCGGGGGGACCCGGGGTCTTGCGCTCCAGGACGTGCGTTGGTGTTCTCGAAGCAGCCGCGGACATGTACACCGTCACGAGGGGACACAGCAAGATGGTCACGCACAGGCTGCGAGGTGAGAGGCCCGGGGCTGGGTGCGGGAGACGGGTGACCTTGTCTGCGGGCCGCTTTACCAAGGATAGGCGGCCATGCGCGGAGCATTGGTGGCTGCCTTGAGCGTAGCTCGGCCGGGGTCACCTCTCTGCGCTCCACGTGCTCGGCGAACAACACGTGGCTTTGTCAATTAGCAGTTAGAGCTTTGTTCATTAACGGTGCGCCGGGCTTAATGAGCGCTGCGTTGTGTTCTTAAGCTGTGTTGCCCTAACACCGTTTGGTCTGCAGGGACCACTGATGCTGATGTTTTTGGCACGGCTGTAAATAAAGTAAGGGGTCATGAATGCCACGGCAAAAGGTTTAATGGTCACAATTATCTAAGCGCATTGAGTTCTTAAATGGCAATATAGCTACTTATATTCCGGTTCTTGATTGTGTGTTACCCGCTGCCGTGTGAACTTTGTGGAAAGCTTGATTTTAGTGACACGAGTTGGTCGAGTCTTGTATTCGCAATGGTTTTGTAGGTCGGTGTGTGTCAGCTCGTTGCTCGTCTTCTCGTAACAGGGCCGGCGCAGCAATCCGACAACAAAAACGGAGTTGATCATCACCAGGCCGGCAGCCTCCACAACGAGCAGCGATCACCACCCATGGCCAGGTGACGATTGGGGTTTGGGCACCGTTCCCGAGACCGGGGGGTCTCGGCCAGGGTCAAACTTTCAATGCAGTGCTGCAGCAAGGTTCCGTTTGGGTGAGACCTGGTCCTGCTTGGGATGGGTTTGGTTAAGTCCGGAGTAAGGGTGTCTGTCGAGATTTTGTCTGGCCCGATTTGAATCGACTCTAGGCCAGGCCTTGGATGGGTATGAATATGGTCTGAGTGACCTGGTCTTGGTTTCACGATGCCCCGGTGTGGCTCCGTGTCGAGGCTGGTTGCCCTGGTGTCTGAGTACCAGTTATCCAGTCCCTAGTCTCTAGGTCGTGAATGTGTGGTCCGCAAACTTTGGCACGGATTCGAGTTCCAGTCATGCTTCGTTCTAGTCCGCATAAGGGAATTGGTCTCCAACATGCTGGTGGTTTACGAGTGTCCTGCTGTTCGTGTCCAGATATTAGTTTGAAGCTCATCTAGGTCGTAATTATGGTTCTGGTGTGTCATTCCACCTCTTAGCTCTGGTCACGATACAGGCTCCGACCCGTGCCTCTGAATTCGGTATGGTCTCGGTACAGATTGTGGCCCGGATCCTGATACCAGTCCACGTCGTGCCCTCGGTCCTGGTTCAGGTGCCGAGTCCGGCAGTGTTCCACGTATCCCGATGACCCCTCGGCCCCACTCCCTGATGGTCCCAATCCCGGTCCACGCTGCATCTGTGTGGTGGGTGACCTTGCTCGAAGGTCATGGTCTCCTTACCAGAGACTGGATGAAACGGGGCTCCCCTTATTTAACCTTTACCACTCACTGCCCGCATCTGCCGCTCTAGCACCACCACGTGCCTCCTCTGTTGACTCGGCAAACATGAAGTGCTTGCTTTTAAAATTAATATTCAAAAGTTATTCTTGAACAGTACTATCACTTACATTTGTCCTTGTTTTAAAGGGCATTATGTTCAATGCCATTGCGATTTAATCTCTTCCCGTTTGTATGTTCACATTTTATCTCGGTAGTTTTGAAAAAAAACCTTGATTCCGATGAAGGTGTTTACTGCTGGTTGTATAACTTTGGCTCTTCGTAGCCGTTATTTTCGCAATACGTCGGGGAGGAGAGCCGACGAGCACTCGATACGACTGCCCTCGATACAATGATTACATCCCAGGTTTTTGCAATTGTCTGACCACGCAATGGTGCTTGATGTGCTGTCAAATCTCCCTGCTTGTGCATCACCACTCATGGCTGATGAAGCTGGCTGGGTTTGTATTGGCGTCGGGCAGTTTAAAAAAAAGTGTGTGTGTGTGTGAGAGCAATGCACTGTACTGCCTTTATGGCTTTTCAAGGACACGTGCAGAAAAAAAAGTGTGGTGACCTCGTCGGATGCATTTAGAGTATGAATGTCGTCATAGCGAGAGTTTTAAACTTTGCCTTACTTTACTGTACAGTTGATTATTCCCTGATCCACATTTACCAAACGTGGAATTCTCCGTTGAAGGCCGATGTCTGCATTTTAGTGTTTGGCCAGGACAGCCCGTGAACTGGTGAACCTGAATAAAATCCTCCACTCGGTTCACCTCATCAAGAGTCCCACTTCTACAATACCTGTAAAGCCGTGGTGATCACTCATTAATACTGTGATGGCAAACGTAGACATGGAATTATTATTTACGAGACTGTGCAACTTCACGTTGTTTTCACACACCGTATTGTTACTGCTTTCATATAGTGTACCTTGCGATTTTGTAAAAAGTTACGACACCGTTGACCTGTTAACGAGTGAAATTAATGCCGCTTTTGTCCGGATTATAAAACGTCTGATAAAAAGATGCACCCACAACTTGTGATGTCAACAAATATATAAAACACTAGTCATACACCCTCCAGACTACTGTAATTAAGACACACCTCCAACTTTCAACTTAAAATTTACAGGGAAACGTGCCTTATGATCTGAAGAATGTGGCAAACCTGTTTGCGCATTGAACTCGTTTGGTAATGTCACCTAGACACATGCCCTTCAAAAGTATACTTCGTGTAGCACTGTTTACAGTGTGGCTACAATAGAGTGCATGTTTTGCGTTGAGCACTACTTTGAGGAGCAATCAATATTCTATGACACTGTTCATGGAGGAGTGAAGGGGGGAAGAATATCCAGGGCACCCCCATCCATCGCTCCACCAACCCGCCGGTAATGGGGAAGTATGGTCGAAGACCCTCCATAACCAACGCTTGTCTCGAGAGCAGATTAACGGATGAGCTGCAACACGACTGTTACAGTCTACGTCTCAACCCAGCACAAAGCCACGGGGACCCGAGATGAACTGTGACAGTCACCTCGTGTACTTTGTCATCATGTTAATGAGTGGGTTTCATCAGCTGCAGAGGACCGATCTTGTGTAAGGCACCTTGTGGGCGACAGACGGACAAGCCTTAATATTTTTGGATACCAGTTCTCCCGACAGACATTGGTTCAGCTTCAGGCGTTGCCAATGATTCAGCATTTTTTTGTGTTTTTTTTCTAATGCAGTCTCACCACTTATTGACAGTTCTGAAATCTGTCTTTTTTAGGCATTTTTATGAGCGTAGCTGTATATTTCATTGAGCCAACATTTCTTGTTTTGGTTCCAAAGTATGTTTTGTTTTAAAATGCTTTTTTTCAGTAGTTGAGCTAATGCATTCCATAGTTGTATGTACTGCATGGCACGATGGCACATTAATTGTTTCAATAATCCTGCCGAGTAGATTTCAGAAATATTTTGTTTGCGTCTTCAACAATAACAACTTTGAAAGTGAAAACTTGTGCTGGATTATATATGTATACTGGCAAAAAAGTACCCATAGCGTTAACAGCCCCACCTAAGCTATAAAGCATTGATACTGCATTGTCCTGCGCTGACTGCCTTTTGGCAGCGACTGACACCGGCAAATAGGCTCAAAAGGAAGCCACTGCCAGGTGAAGGTCGGTCAGCTGAAGGACAATGCATAGGTTATCAAAGCTACCTGTTTGCATACTTTGCCACTGGTATGTGTGGCTTTTGCAAACTGGACACATTGTAAAATGTGTCTATTTTGGTGTTTGGGATCTTAACACCTGCATAATCGCCAGATACGGTAAAACCTGTTGTAATCTTATATATGTATACTGGCAAAAAAGTACCCATAGCGTTGTGCTGGATTGTATACTGAATTTGCTGATAACCTCTCACGATTGATGGCTATACCTTAGATTGAGCTTTAATATTCTTCCATATCTTATCTCATCTCATTGTTAGAACCGCTTAGTACTGTACAGGGTCGCGGTGATCCGGAGCCTATCCCGGCTGACACAGGGCGCAAGGTAGGGATATACCCACAATGGGACACCAATCCATCACCGGACACTGAGGGCAGTTTAGTCTGCAAGCCAATTAACCTACACAGCAGCATGTTTTTTGGACTGAGAGGAAACCGGAGTACCCGACGAAAACCCACGCGGACACGGGGAGAGCATGCAAACTCCACACAGAAAGGCACCCGAGCCGAGATTCGAACCCGGAACTTCTTGCTGTGAGGTGACAGCGCTACTCACTAGGCCACCGTGCCGCCCTCCATATCTTATGTAGTCCAGAAATATAAAGTAGTGCTTCAGCCATGCACTTACCCTGTGATGGTTTAATTATGCAATTTTGGATTGCGATTTTACTCGACAAAACGCTATTGACTTATTTAAATTATGGTGAACATAGCCAGCAGTGTTGGCTTCAATGGTACGTGACCATGCATTCAACTTGTATGGATTTGAAAGCACATGTACACTCTTAAACATGGATCGTGAGCCCTGTGCATGCATCATCGATTTCAACTTATGAATCCGCACATTGCATTCGTTAAAAAAGTATGGCGCTTGCAGGTGGACGAGTCCCATTTTAAGATCTCCATTATTATACGGAGATTAAATAGAATGAGCGCTGCACATAGCAGTGGAGAGAACGGCATGTCCACAACAACATCAGAGCAGTTAAATTGAAAGTCAGATAATACCCATAATTTAGAGAAGCACATAATCAGGGGTAAACGTTATTTTTAAACAAACGAAGGAAGGAAGAAGTGTTCCCGAGCAGGTCCACAACAAACCATCATCCCAGCACAACAGTGAGCCACATCAATAGCCCTACGCTCTAGCCCAAGGACTTCAAAGCCTTACGGAAAAAGTGAGTCTTGACACTAGATTTGAAGATGCCCAGGGACTCAGCTGACCGAATGTCTAATGGAAGGGCATTCCAGAGTCTGAGAGCAGCGCCTGAGAAGGTCACCCATCGAATAGAAGAAATACAATTGCAGAGAGATAAAGGGCAACAAAAATGACATACATTCCTGCACCTGCTGAAGAACACTTATATGTTTTTAGATTAATTATACTTGATGCCACATGGCCAGTATTCACGATAAATCAACTTGGAAACATTGCCTAGACATGGGCCAAATGCTTCCGTTGCGATTTCACTTGGCTGGCCAGGCCCCATCAGCCCTGCATTCAAACCCGAAAGCTACGCCATACTCCACAAGACTCTGTCCTCTCACTACGCTATGATCCTGTGGGGAATGTTATTCGATTCTAAGAAAGTAATTAAGCCAGGAAGGCTAGGATTTGGGACATTTGTCCAGTTATTGTGGCTCTGGCATGCGCTGTTCTACAATATAAGATCAGCTGGTGGCTTTACAGCATGGTGTGATGATGAACGAGCATTCTCGGCCCATGCACCCGGACTCAGGAATATTCCACCCCTGTTGGTTTGTGGCGCTGCTCCTCCGAAGGCATTCAAAGATCTTTTAAGAGACTGGTTTTCCAGTGAATGTTCTCTTTATCATTACTGATGTGGTGATTGATTCTTACTACTCTTGCAATCTTTTTACGTGCTACCTTTTTAACGTTGTCTCACGAAAAGGCATGTTTTGTTTTTGACTCTTATTAACCCTAGCTTTGTGCATCATCACCTGAGAAACTTGCAATATTCAGGACAAGCAAATGACCAATTTATTCCGTGTCAGTTACCTTTTTATTGAAATTGTTATTCGTCAGCGTTTGTACGCAGGGCAAAATCCCAGGATTTATTGGGCATGTGTAAGCAACGAGCCATTGTGATACTGGATCTTCAAGTGAAGGTACAGTGCGATATAGCAAAAGAATGTGGCAGGCTATGGTGTCATCTCATCATCTCATTGTCAGAAACCGCTTAGTCCTGTACAGGGTCGTGGTGAGCCGGATCCTATATCCTGGCAGATACAGGGCGTGAGCAGGGATACACCCACGATGGGACGCCAATCCATCACTGGGCACTGCTGGCAATTTAGTCTGCAAGCCAATTAACCTATGCAGCAGCATGTTTTTTGTACTGTGGGAGGAAACCGGAGTGCCCGGCGAAAACCCACGCGGACACGGGGAGAACATGCAAACTCCACACACAAAGGCACCTGAGCTGAGGTTCGAACCCGGGACCTTCTTGCTGTGAGGAGGTAGCGCTAGTCACTGGGCCACCGTGCCACCCCAGCCTATGGTGCGTATTAAAATACAATTGCATGGGACTGACAAAACATTTCAAAGGTGACAGCTCTAACTACATTGGCAGTCCGAACGAAAAAGATCCTCGGTTGCATGTACAGTACATGGAAAAGATCTTAAATTACCTAAGATTATGAATAGAAGTGGTATCAGCAGATATTGAAGTGAGGTTCAGGGGTGAATAATCCTACCCACATCGGTTTGTCGTTTTTAATCTTTGGCTGCAAGCAGCTGCTTGCGAGAGACAGGTGCACACGCTGTTTGACTTTAGCTTTCCCTTTTCTCATTTAGACAATTAAGCTGACAGTCGAAAGTGGTGCGATTATTTAGACTTGGAATATGAAGTTGCGTACACATGGTGGCATGTGCTGCAGCAGCTGGTAAGTCTCATGCCATGCTGCCAATGCTCATGAGGGACTTCTGCTACCCTAATCAGAGCTTTAGGTCGTTTTTTCAAGCTTAAACATCGTTTCCCATTAAGAAATCGTTTATAGCCAAATCCGTGATTACGCTAGTCATATGTTCCTTATTATCGTTACGTCACGGTTATTGTTAATTGCAAACTGTTTCTTGAATCAGATTTATAACTAATCAGCGTTGACTCTCCTTAACTGCAGAGAAAAATATTAAATTCGGCTTTTGTCATCCAATCGAGCTTTGTCAATATCTGTCAAGAGGCAGGTCTTACATGCCAGTTCTGCTTGAAATGTTAATTATATTAGTAATTAATGTATTTGTCATTAATATATTATAAATAGGCATTGTAATTTCCACGGCTATACTCCCCAGCTGGTGAAGCTGGGCAGCATAGACCTAGACCAGAAGTACATTACAACAATGCATTGTGCTGCATTGCCCAGTGCTGCCTGGGTCATGGCTCCACAGGCCCTCTGACAACCCTTTTTGTGCGTGATGGTGACCCACGCAAGCACCCATTCCCTGCAACCTGGCCACAGTAGAGGTAGGCATAGGTTGCACAAATTGCACTTGACAGTACTGTTATTGTAATTACAATTGACTGTCACAAGGCAATAATTATAGTTTATTTATGTTGATAGTAATTTGTCTACATGGCATATATTCTGTGATTTCTGTATAGTACAGTATTATAGTTTTTCTAAAAATGTCTCATGGAATTTCAGCAATTTTTGCTGACCGTATGATTGCTTGAAAAACGAGGCAGCAGTAGATAAGAGCAGGTGTTGATGAAAATGATTTTAGAATGAAAGTTCCCTGTGATGTGCTGGCATCACATCTTGGGTATGGCCCCTCGTGCTCTGTATCTGCAAGGATAGGCTCTGGCTCCCATGTACAGGATGAACTTTTGCAGAATGATTTAATGTAATGATGTGTGAACACTACGCCTGAAGATGCCTCCAACGTGTGAGGCGAAACGTCGCGAGGAGAGGAGAGAGAGCCATCGACGCGGCTGTCCCGAGAGAGCAGCTTTTCGAAGCAATCATCATGAATGGTTTAATGTTCCAATATCAACTCGGGCAGCCCCCAAGGTCATGCTGCTGAGTTTTCTTTCCTTGTCTTAATGCATTGACGAGTAGATCACAAGTGAAATGGTAGCTGGGTTGGCATTATTTGGAGATGTTTTTTTGTTTTTGAGGCTGGAGGAATACAAACTACCCTTTGAGCCATTGTATTAAGATATGAAATAAGTGCATCATAGCAAATTTTGACATTGACCGGTTATTTCGCACTTAAATTATCAAAATAATAGTCTTGCAACGTCATGATTAAATTATGCAGATTAGCGTTTTATTTGTGCACAAGCCTCGTTTTATCCAATGTGTGCATAATTAGCATTGATTAACCTGAAATTTCTGAGAAGTAGCATACAAGTGTGTACAGCGCTTATAAACTTAGTATGGTCATTCCCCATGTACAGAAACATGATATTCTTATGTTTTTTAAAGAATTAATATATTATGCGCCTCATTACATGTTCTAATCGCATTGTCTCAGCTCATATCACCAATCCTTTTTAAAATTACCTTTGGAAAGAAATATGACAAAGGCATAGTCTGTTTTCGGTTTTGCTCACGTAAAGGTGATCAATCGCTCATTAGTGACAAACTGTTCAACATTATTCTTGATTTAATCACAAACGCAGAGCTGTATATCAAATTAATTATAAATGAGCAGTGCTGCATTGCATTTTTAAATATTATTTTAATAGCTAGCATGCGCATAACAAAAGGCAACATCTATAGATGGTTGTTAATGTGAGTGTAATGATACTTGTGTGTGTGTGGTTCATATTTTACAATCATGCTTGTTGTTTGTAGAAAAAAAAGTCACATCGTTGCGTTCCCATAAACCGTAATCATCACAAGTAGTTGTAGTAATGAGTTGTTGACTAGTTAACAATTTATTGCCCAAACACTTCTGTTAAACCTTTGTTTTCACGGGCAACGTAACTTGTGATATCAGGCGATGTTGTTTAGAATGTGTACAGTTCGGCCAATAAATAATTATAATTATTGCATTTCTAGAGCGCTTTTCACCCGAGGGTCACAAAGCGCTGCACGGAGCTGCGGAGAGAACGGAACGTTAACCAGAACGGCACCAGAGTGGAAAATTATCAACAATTAAAACGTGTGCTGTTTTTGCTGGCTGCTCGAGGGAAACACACAAAAGTTGTGTAATGCTGTCTCACCTGGATATAATAAGCCTTTCCAGTTATGATGGAACGCATTTATGCTCTAGCTGTCAATAATAGGAAGAGGTTTCTTGCTGAACAAAATTGATAATGAACTTAATATTGGTATAAAGTTGCAACTAATAGGGACTTCCCAATTTAGAAAACTGGCAAACCTGATCAAATTACCACCTAAAACGTGGACAAACAACAGTAAAAAGGCCCGTTTGTGAAGATCCAAGACATTTTTCTCTCCGAACTACCCATGCTCATGCGGCCTGCTGAATAAGCACTGTCCCAAGATTAATGAATTGAAGAGCATTACATAATCTGTACGTGTGCATTACTTTTCCTCACTTAAGTTTGTTTTATGGCTTTGTATTTTGGGTAAGTCTTGCGAGGAGACACTTTAATACGCTAACCTCCTCTTATCCAGGAAATTGTGCAGTGAGTTACAAGAATGTCTTTCATGAGGATCCTGCTTGAGTGTTTTTCGTAATTCAGTGCGTGAGCAGCAACCACGAGTAGCTAGTGAAAATAAACACAATGTATAAAGGGAAAGCCTTCAAAATCGGCCAAAATAATAGGTTAGCTACCTGCTGTCCTGCCATATAATAGCCACCTCTGCCAGGAAGGTTTTATATCTCGTATGCTTGATGGACTCTGCACTATTGATCAAAGCTTTGAATAAAATGTGTGTGTGTGTCGGCTGCGATGCTCGGCTGAGTTCTATTACTTGTCTTCTGCTGTCGTTGCATCAGCTGTGTGACCCCAAAACTGGTGTTCAACCCCGTCAATGGCAAGCGGAGCAACGGGTTGCACCTTCCTGCGCCAGCACCGGTGCACAAGGAGCTTGGCACATCGACGCACGCCGAAAACGTCAGCTTCATCTACAGCAGTGAGTGGTGTCACGTCGACCAGGTCCCCTTACACTGTTAAGAATGTGTTGCTTACGTTGTGTGTGAATTTACGTTCCTTCTCTGCAGTCAGCGATGTTGAGCTACGCGGGTGATGGTCGATAGGTGATTGACGATCACGTTGATGATGCTAGGAGCTTCTCGGGGAAGCCGGCAGGTGGGGTAAAAATATGGACAAAATACCACGCAACACGCGCACAGTTGCAAAACTTATACGGAAGTTGAATTCGTGAGTGCGGATTTTTTAATTTATTTTCGTAACCATGCAATCAAAGACATGGTACAACGTGCAAAACCTGTTAATGCTAGGTACTGAAAGAGCTTTATATCGCAGGAGCTGTCCCTTGAAACTTTTTATGGCTGTGCAGTGTTTGTAAAAGTATTTTCCCAACAACTCTGGCCACTGCAGTGAAAACACATTGCGTGCTTCTGCAGGTAATGTGATCCAGGGGGTGTGCTTGGAAGGGTTTACAAATGGGACAAAATAACTGGCTGTGCACTGGGGATGGTGCAGTTTGGCAATTGTTCCATTTGGCAATGTGCCAGTGTGTTGTGTGTGCATCAGGCAATACACTTTGACACCCACGTAGAGTAAGTAGATTTGTTCCCACTTGCTGAGCAGTTAGCAAGAGACATGCATTTGCATTCATTGAGCGAGCTTCTTAGAGTTTATTTTTCAAATTGTATTTTAAATGAATATTAGCCATTATTTCACAAGGTGCCGTTTTCAGCGCTTCATGTGTGAGAGCCATAGAGAGCATTTTTTTTTTGCGCTGCCCTTAATGATGTTTCACCTGCTTTGCAGAAACGCTCACAATCGCTCTCCTGAAAGAGCAGCTTTTCAGCGTAATGCCCGGTTCAAGTCTGTCCTGGGTGTCGCTGTTACGCACAGCATTTGATTTCCTGACAGACTTCTTGGCTGTTAGTCACAGAGGACTGCCATGTGTTTATGAGAGTGTAAATTCATTATTGGTTGGGTAATTATAAACGTGATAGCCAAGGAATTGAATGCGTCCAAGAGGATGTCCACCAAATTAGAGAGGGGAGCAATCGAAGTGTCTCGTGTTCATTACATGGCAAGATTGTGAACGGTAGTGGTGGTTTTGGATTGGGGTCTTCCAGTGATTGACTATGACCGATGATGGAGATCATTAATAGAGTAATTAATGATTTGCCAAAGTTTGGCATGTAATCCATTTTGTATTGCCAATAAATAAATAAAATGATAATCCCATGTCTAAAGTGTATTTTGACAGTGGGAACTTGTTACAGTCATAGCCAAACAATACTGTGCTCGTCACCTCCACTTTACACAGGATTGGCAGTTCTCGCATTAAGTATTGTATTTATATCCAGTGACGGCCTTAAAGTGGGCCACTTAATCATAAGGCGCGTAATCTATCCGATGCAATTGCTGTTTGTATAATGCTAAAGAAGGAGAACTAATGTTCGTGACCTTTCTTCCAATGTAATATACTGCTGTGTGATGGAAACATTAGTCTTAGGTTATTTAGGTAGAGCCGCTGAACATGTGGCGTGCAGTCTGACTAAATTTTGCAATCATTGAATATTTTACTAATTTTTCCTTTTATAATATGGCTCTGCAAAGTTTATCCATTGTGTTTTTTTTGCTCATGCTAAGTAGTATATGTTTTCCATACTCAGTTTGAGCATCATTATAATTTAATCCTATAGTAATAATTGCACTTCTAGAGCGCTTTTCACCCGAGGGTCACAAAGCGCTGCACAGAGCTGTGGAGAGAACGGCATAACAACAACGACATGAACGACCGATCAACAACAGTAACGTTTTTTGTTACAAATCTGAGCTTTGGAGAGAATGGCATGTCAACAGCAACATCAGAGCAGTTCAGTTGAACGTCAATTAATAAAAATAATTGTTCAGGAAACGAAGGAAGGAATAAATGTTTGCTGAGCAGGCACAGGTCATCAGTGAGCCATCATCCCAGCACGACGACACTGAGCCGCATCAGTCCGAGCCAGAGGACTTGAGAGCCTTTTGGAACAAGTGAGTCTTGAGATGAGATTTGAAGATGCCCAGGGACTTAGCTGAACAAATCTTTAATGGAAGGGCATTCCGGAGTCAGTGACCAATCACCCAGAATGCACCCAATCTCTGCAGAGTTGAGCTTGGGCTGTTCACGGATCAGGTTGGGCATAGGTGGCTCGTGGCTGTGCTACGACGGGGCAGCAGATGCTGGTGCAGCAAAATGTTATTGCGGTATACTTCTATGCCCCCTCGTCTATGCTGCCTGCCTTTGACAACTCACAGGGACAAGCATGATGACGGTTGGTTGGATAACCCTTCTGTGACCAGTTGTGATTTGGGCATGCCCTCATCCAGCACTGGCTTTATTTAAAGGCTGTTTGTACGTGCTTTATTAAAGACAAGGTCGATTGTGGTGTTTAGTCGTATAAATGCAACGCCTCCTTAATAGAGCCAAAAAGTACACTGCCATTATGTTGTGCTCCATTCCAGTACAAGCATTAGTACTTTATTTCACCAAAATAAACCCAGAAATAAATCAAATACATTTTATGACTCGGCAGCTTTTTTACAGTTTGTAAAGTTAAAGATTGTGTTTATTAGCAACATGTTTTGTTGGACTTGTGCAATGCTGATTTTAGAGTTTCTTATAAACTAGCACTGCTTGTGCATTTTCTCTGCATGCATTGCCAGGGTGGAGAGTGGTGGGACCATTGTCAGCGTGAAACACAAACTTGGCAAAACACTGTCTGATGCATGCCACCCACCCAGGCAGGCAAGCAGCCAGCCAGAAAAAAAACTTTCTAATATAGTATTAGTATGATGGGCCAATGTTTACCTTTTACCGTCATATAAACTTTTTCATATTGCAAACCGTTAAAGAAATGGTTTACATTTGTTATAAATGTGTAAGCCTGGAAGATGGGAGCAGCACATGCTCATGTTTCTGTAGCAGTATTCTATTGGAGCTATTCTCCCAAACAGAAATAAGTATGCAAAGAGGTGTTCACTGGGGGCAACGTTCAACATAATGCCACTATTGCTCACATATTAACTTCTGGCTAAGTTTTAAATACTGCTGCAAATGTAAATCGGCACACTCGAATGAAAATGTATGTGCCAATGGGCTTAAAGAAGGCGTGCAACAGTTAAAGCAATGGGGTACATTTTCTTACGTCTGCATTTATTACTAAATTTAAACTGGGTATGATTACTGTTTCCTGACTTGGAACCGGTGAATTTATTTCTGAAATTTGTTATCCGTGTCAATATTTGCCCAAGCTCTGTTCCCTTATTTCTGGATGTTTGGCCACCTCCATTTATGTGGGAGGAAACTGCAGCATACAGAAACGTCCCAAGTCTCAGATACAAAGGGGATAACACTAAATCCCATCCAAGCGGAGCGGGTGGGGGTTCGCATATTTGTTGTACCGCATTCTCTCCGACAAGCCAGAGTATGGCATCGCGATGTCAATGGAAAGAGAGCGTTGTTACATTCGTATGATCCACCGGACCACACCTCCGCAGTGCGAGATTACAGGCACGCTCCAAAGCCGCCCAGCCATCCATCAGGGGAAAATAAATCTGTATTTCTGCAGCTCTTTGCCTCCAGCTGGTTTGTGTTAACAGACCGGTTTACCATTGTCATCGTGATTTCATCGTTTTCACGGAGAAGTAACCGCACCAAGTTGTCATTTGGAAACCTTTTATGTTATGTCATTTGATACTGATTATGCCAGTATCTTATTGCAAATTGACATACATTTCTATACCGTTTTTTTTTCTCCACTAAATATAGGAGTGATAAAAGGTTCATGAACCCTTTATTGTCTTGATTTCTGCATACATTTTACCCAAAAATGTGATCGCATCTTCATCTAAGTCCTAATAATAAAGTGAACCTGATTAAACAAATAGCGCACAAACAACTACATTTTCATTTACTTATTGAGCAAAATGATCCAGCATTCAGTGTGTCAATATGGGAACCTCCAGGTTAATTCGCTCAATTAAGGGGGTAATTAGAGTCCAATTATTTAACCAGTGGGAGGACAATCAGGAGTGACTTTGGATGGCCCTGCCCTATATGAAAAACAAACTTTCTTCGTCACCACATAGGTTTGTGGAAGCGTCTCTTGCTCCAATCAAAAGGGATTTCAGAGGACCTCAAAAGCAGTTGACGATGCTCAAACGTCTGGAAAGGGTTACAAAACCATGTCCTACGATATTGGGCTCTACCAATCCACTGTCAAGCAGATAGTGTACACATAAAGAGAAATCAACACCATTGTTACACTTGCCAGGAGCGGTTATCTAACAAAAATCACTCCAAGAGCAATTCATACATTAATCCAAGACGTCACAAAGAACACCAGAATAAGGACCTGTAGGCCTCTCTTGCATTGACTAATATCGGTGTTCATGAGTCCACTATCAGGAAAACGTTGAACAAAAATGGTGTGCATGGGAGGATAGCAGGGGTAGTACTGCTGCCCAAAAAGAACATTGCTACCCAGATTAAGGTTGCCAAATACCATCTGGATGGTCTAGGAGGCCATTGGAAGAATGTTGTTTGGACAGATATCAAAAGTAGAACTCATCTCATCTCATTGTCTGAAACCGCTTAGTCCTATACAGGGTCACGGTGAGCCGGAGCCTATCCCGGCAGACACAGGGCGCAAGGCAGGGATACACCCACAATGGGACGCCAGTCCATCGCCGGGCACTGCGGGGCAATTTAGCCTGCGAGCCAATTAACCTATGCAGCAGCATGCTTTTGGACTGTGGGAGGAAACCGGAGTGCCCGTCGAAAACCCACGCGGACACGGGGAGAGCATGCAAACTCCACACAGAAAGGCACCCGAGCCGAGAGATTCGAACCCGGGACCTTCTTGCTGTGAGGCGACAGCGCTAACCACTGGGCCACCGTGCCGCCCCTAAAAGTAGAACTTTTGGGCTTAAATGAAAAACGTTATATTTGGCTAAAACCAAACATTTAATTCCAACATCATAACCTCATCCCAATCATGAAGCATGGTGGTGGGAGCATCGTCGTTTAGGGCTGCTTTGGTGCTTCAGGTCTCACTATCATTGATGCAACGATAAATTGTGGATTAAACCAGCAAATTCTGAAGTAAACTTCATGCAGCCCCTGTTTATAAACACAAGTTAATCTACAACGGAATGGCTAAAGAAGAAGAGATTTTTCAGTTTGAATTGGCCAAGTCAAAGTTAAGACCTTAACCTAATTGAAATGTTGTGGTAGAAACTGAAGTGAGCATGTTAACATCTTAACACTTGTATTTTTACAAATCTGGTAAAGAAAGACATCTTTGTACTGACAAAAGGGCACGCAATCGCTTTAACAGCTCGACGTGAGCTAAAAATGAGTTGATTTATTGTCATGAATCAGTTGCCTTTTGGCAACACCTGACTAACATTGGTGAGGCGAGGTTCTACAGAAAGCCATCTCTGGTATGGGTCATTTTCAATGACACTGTATACATTGTGAACGCATTTTGTTTGAATGTTTTGCCACAAGCACGTGTGTTTTTTTTATACTTGACACTCTGCAAGTTGCCTTTGGTGTTTTTAACATATAAACACTTTTATTACAACTAGAAATAGTAAAATCTTTGATGTGCTTTTTTTTTTTTACACATTTGTACTGGCAAAAAGGTATTTGTAATGATGTAGGTTTTCACGGCTCGATGAATGATGATTGCTTCGAAAAGCTGCTCTCTCGGGACAGCCGCGTCGATCGCTCCCTCTCTCCCTCCATCGCGACGTTTGATACAAACTAGGAGGTAAGTCCGAGACGGAATTCGATTGGGTTAATGTGATTCCGGTGTGCGAGCGAGACCATGGAACCCTTTCAAATGGACGCCGACCTTCGTCCATTGTTCCTGGAATAAAGTAACGCAATAGAAGAGACTTAACACATACATAGTACCGACATATAGATAGGAGTCACACACCACACACACAGCGCATGAGGATGCCTCTAATGTGAGAGGTGAAACGTCGCGATGGAGGGAGGGGGGACAGCCACGTCGATCGCTCCAAGAGAGCAGCTTTTCGAAGCACTCATCAAAAAGATATAGCTGAAGTGAATAGTTCATGCAGGAGATCCCACAAATAGCTCCGCTTTAAAGCAGTTATGTAAGAAGGCATGGGACAAAATTCCTCCTAAGCCGATGTGCAGGACTGATCAACAGTGAAGTTATTGCTGCTAACGCAGGTGCCACAAATTACTGAATATAAAGGTTCACGTATTTATTCTAACAAAGAAATTGAATGTTGGATCATTTTGCTCAATAAGTAAATGACAAAGTAGTTTTTTTTGCTTGCTGTTCGTTGAGTCAGGTTCTCTTTGTAAGCATGACTTAAACAAATGTACTTATGTAGGTTTTCATGGCTCAATGCATGATGATTGCTTCCAAAAGCTGCTCTTTTGGGACAGCCGCGTCGATCGCTCCTCCTCTCTTCTTCGCGACGCTTCATCTCCCACGTTGGAGGCAGAACGCCTGAGGATGCATCCAAGTGGGAGGTGAAACGTCGGGAAGGAGGGGAGCGCTCGACACAGCTATCTGAAAGAGTAGCTTTGGGAAGCAATCATCACTTAATTAAATATCTGAAAAGTTTTGGGTCAAATTCATGCAGACTTACAGATAATTTTAAAGCATTCATAAACACTGTAGGGTCACTAGCAGCATACGTGTCACTGCTACGTGAGTTTGTGTGTCATCATTATCAATACCCGCTTAATCCTGTACGGGGTCGTGGGGGGCCGGAGCCTATCCCAGCAAACAGAGGGCACAAGGTAGGGTTATACCCAGGATGTAACACCATTGCAGGACACTGGGGGGAATTTTCTCAGCAGGCCAATTAACCAAGGCAGCAAGGTGAGTTTTGTGTGACTAAGTTAATTGTTCGTTTTGTTTAACAGCAGCTGTATTTTCTCGAGGCAAATATAGTTATAATTGCACTTCCAGAGCGATTTTTACCCAAGGGTCACAAAGCACTGAACAGAGCTATGGAGAGAACTGCATGTCAGCAATAACGACATAAGAACAGAACATCAGCAAAAATAACGTTTTTGTTTCAATTAACCCTGTGTAGTTGGTTGTCAAGCCCTTGCAAGCTTCGAATGCTGATATAAATTATGCGTGTTGGGAAATTTCGACGTTTAATTTCATTGAATGGAATAGATGGACTTAAATTCTCCGATGGCTACTGTGGCAGAACGTTTCAGGAACGATCTGCATTCGCGTAATATGGATATGACGGTAACACCCTCAAATTACTTTTTATTGTTTTAGTCGTTAAGAGTTGTAGTAAAATCAGTCCTGTTCCTACTTTTGGTATTCGTCGTCTCCCTGCCGAATTCCTTAGATTATAATTTTTTTAAACATTCATGATTTTTCCTGCCTTACGCCCTGTGTTTCCGGGATAGGCTCCGGCTCACCGTGACCCTATATAGGATTAAGCGGTTTCAGATAATGAGATGATTTTTCCGTACAATTTTGGTGCTGTTCAAGTCTTTGTCGCGGTTTTTCGTAGCCTCCGTTTAGCAGTAAACTGATTATAATAATAATTGCATTTGCAGAGCGCTTTTCATCCGAGGGTCTGAGTATTTGGTCATCACATCATCACCTTGTGTTTGTGGCAATGCAAGAATCCCATCCTCACAGCAGGTGGCCGCTGTACAGTGTAGTCCCCTTTTTTTTCTCTTGCCTGTTAGCTGCTGTGCCCACTCAGGCCAATGTCAGTTAATCAGGTTAGCCAAGGGTTAGTCGGATGGAGAAAGAGGGATTATCAGGAATAGATATGAAACCAGAGAAGGACAACGTTAGTGCCCTTTGAAGTGCACTGCCATACTTATAAATCCCTGTTGCGTGCTTGATTTCCGGATTTTCACCTTGCTGCAACATGTAATGGGAATATATTCCAGGATATCAGAATCCCGATGCCACGAGTGGAGCGGTGATGCAGTGGTTGGTGGACTGTGTTCTGAAGCCAATAACGAGTTCAAATCCCGGCCCATGGCTTACATCACTGAGTGATCATCTGCCCTTGTCTGCCTGGACCAACGTGATATACATTGGTCACATTACCTACGTGACCAACAGGTTGGAGGCCCCTATGACAGTAAATTGGCCAAAGCTTCTAAATGAACTTGCACAATTATTTTCACAAGTATATATTGCTTAGCTGTGCACCATGTAAAACTATAATAAATGGTCTTATACATGGTGTTATGAATTGAACATCTGCATATGGAGAAATGTTAAATCGTGTTACCATTTCATTAGTTCAATAAAGTTTCCTGCACCGGGCAACTTTGTCTTGTGTGATGCTTAGGCTCGGCTTCCAAACATAATATAATGAATTTACAGTGACAGTTACACTTGTATGATGCCCACTTGCATCGGTATTGTTTTGCAGGGTTGGCAGGTTCTGATTGATCTATAACTAGACGTTATGCTCTGCACAGTAATTTGTTACATTTTGTGGCTGCTCCATATAGACTTGTTTTGCATATTTCCGTTTCAGTGGTCGAGAGGTTCACGTCATGCCCTCTGTCCGTTTTGTTTGCTTTTCACATGCAGACTTAGTTCCAAAGACTACGAATGGCAACTGATAAATTATGTATACTGATCCATTCATATGTTAGCATTGATATCCTAATACAATTTGAGTAATATTTATCTTTCAGTCGAGCACTAAATGGATCCCGTAAATTGTAATTATATTTCTTAATGTGCAATTTGACATCTTTACCAAGCACCTAAGGGTTGTATAAAACAAAACATTATTTGTGTGTATAATTTCGGTGGCCAACAACAGTAGTTATGTGTTTTTTTAATGGGAAACGCTTAGTTATGTGTTTTTTTAATGGGAAACGCTCTGCACATTTCAGGGTTATACAGCAGATGGCAGAATTGTGGCAGCAATGGGTTGAGTTCCAATTGCTTGCATCATCATCATCGTTGAAGGGCATACGAGGAAGATCTTAAAAGTTTCACCCATTGTTCACTTGGATATCAAGCCATGGTGGTTGTAAACCATCTTGCAAAGCATGCAAATTATTAAGTCTGTCTTGCCAGCAGTGGTTACAGAATTGCGACTCCGTTATGAGTGTTACTTGTTAAGTTGTTCGAACAATAATAATAATAATAATTGCACTTCCAGAGCGCTTTTTCACCCGAGGGTCACAAAGCGCTGCACAGAGCTGCGGCGAGAACGGCATGTCTGCAACAACAACGACACACAAGAACGTGATACTTAAATAATTTGTGCTGACATTCTATGGCATGTTCTGTGCTGTCTTTGTAATTTATGCTGCAACTATCTCGTCATGCAACTTTCTGCTACTAAAATTGTTGTGTAAGTTTAGCATTTCAAAGAACATGCATATAATTTAAATAAATGAATTTAATAGCAGGGTTCGTGCATCACTCTTTACAACGCTAGACTTTGGTTACATTTCTTTTTTCCGAGCACGTTGAAGGAATTAAAGCTCTACACATAAAATATTGCCACTTTCAAGACCTAACCAGCATGATAGGGGTGGCAGCATTATTGTTCACCCTCTAGAAATGGGGCTCTAAAGCTCCCTCTCGTGGAGGTACCAACATTGGCATAAGCCAGTCATTTTTAGGTTGCACATCCCCTCTTTTACCCTCCTATTAGCAAATCGTCATTAGTTGTTTTATGCAGAGGGAGGAGAGGGCAGTTATTGGATGTCTATTCTGGTAGAAATAGTAAAATGTGAATCCTGACAATGAAGTTTCACTGAACACTTCAACCAAACATCAGTGTCCCCTTTTCAAATCTTTCAGCACTGTCGTGTGTGTGCGTACCATGGGTTCTCTAGTTTGTTGCAGTACTTGTGACTGAAAATCACCTCTTGCAGAATGTTATATGAAATGCGCCCGATGTGATTAACTCTGTGTTTTACATCCGGGGTAATGCGTGGTTGCTGCAAGGCATCAGCTGTGCTTTCTCTGATATAACCCTCACCCTGCATATGAGTGTGTCCCGATTGCATAAAACCTATATTTTACAATATTAAAAAAAAAAATCATTGTATACGGGTGTGATACGGTGTGAAAATCTGTGCAACTGCTTTGAGAATTCTGTCAACAGGTGCAGATTAACCCCATGTTTTGTGTGTGACGTTTAGCGTGGCAAAAAGTGAAGTTGGACATGAGCAACAGGCAGCTGAACGGGAATTCCGCTGGGGTTGTGGAGTGCGTGCCTGACACATCGGACGACAGTCAGAAAAGTAAGTATTGAGTGATTGGAACGCCTCTGGTAAAGTCTGTCTCCAGTGAGCGCAATGACAAACCTGGCATCACGGGAACAATGGAGGAAGGGCAGGGGTCCATTTGACCCCCGCCCTTCTTCCATTGTTCCTGGAAGAAAGCAACGCTGTAGAAGGGACTTAACATCTACATAGACCTACATATAAATAGGAGTCATATACGTGCCTCTAATGTGTGAGGCACAACATCGCGATAGAGAAAGGGGGAGCGATCGACGCGGCGATCCCGAAGGAGCAGCTTTTCGAAGCGATCGTCATGCATCGAGCCGTGAAAACCTACATCATTACAAACGATGTTAACGGACAGTTCACACGTTGTATAACATTTAGAGTTATGTTGAGCTGAATTTGTCACAGTAGTTATGGACTGATGTCGGTTTTCACGGCTCTGCACGATGATTGCTTCCAAAAGCTCCTCTTTTGGGATAGCAGTGTCGACCGACTTTTTTCGTTTCTTTTTACAGTACATTAAGCTGTGGAAGTCCGCTTTGATGGCTTGTTAAAAACACACATCCACGCTTTTATGTAATACAACGTATGTCGAGGTGTTGAATGTTCACCTGTATGATTGGTTGTAGAAATATTGGAATGTGAAGTGAATGAAATGCACTCGTATTCCTTTTTTTGTTGATGACTAATGTCACGTTATTACACAATGCTCTCCTACAGTTAATGTGGTAAAACAATCATGCTGTGATATGGTGATTTTGTCATGGGATCGGTAAAATTGTTAGCTTCCTGACCCTGCTTTGTCATTGTGTTGCTGGCCAAGACATCGTATCAATGAACCTTGGACTTTAACGTAAGAATGTTGACCTCTACTCCACCCACCTTGACGGAACAATAATTGTGCTGCCACTTGAGTGACAGTATAAAAAATATATTTATATGGAAGTCAAGTCGCAAAAATGCAATCTTGGTCTAAATGGAACATATCTGGGGATTCTATTTAAGAAACTTTTTCGTGGCCTGCCTTACATTAACTTTCATTTAAAGGAGTACTTTTACTAAGATATCTCAAAGGATTATCTCATCTCATTGTCAGAAACCGCGTGGTCCTGTTCAGGGTCGCGGTGATTCGGGGCCTATCCCGGCAGACACAGGGCGCAAGGCAGGGATATACCCACGATGGGACACCAGTCCATCACCAGGCACTGCGGGCAATTTAGTCTGCAAGCCAATTAACCCATGCAGCAGCATGATTTTTGGACTGTGGGAGGAAACCGGAGTGCCTGGCGAAGGACCACGCAGACACGGGGAGAACATGCAAACTCCACACCGAAAGGCACCCAAGCCGAGATTCGAACTTGGGGCCTTCTTGCTGTGAGGCGACAGCGCTACTCACCGGGCCACCGGGCCGCCCTCAAAGGGTTATCATGACCCAAAATTACTTAAACAATACCTAATTTTCTCACATAATCGTCATCTTAATACTTTTGGATCGATTACATGGAGTGTTGTTTTTCTTCCAGGAGACTTTGTTCCAGTGGACCTCGAAGATTGGTGGGCAAAGAGGTTCCTGGCTACCATTGAGGAGGCGGTCTGAAAGCGAACGACCTATAATCAACCAACTTCAGCCTGTCGAGCACAACTACCAAATCGTTATAAATAAGAAATAGTGACTGTGACCACCGTGGGTGTAGCCATTCTACGTTTTTGCAGCGTGTGAAAACAATTATGTAGAGGCGGTATCAAGTTTTACAAACGTTTTATACTTTGTCATAGCAAGATGCGTTGCCTTGATAATCTATCTTGTATAGAGGAGTACACGTTTGTCATGCTGCAGTTGCTCAGTGGTGCTTACATATGAAACTTGCAATCACATATTACTTGCAATCACAGGTTTATTTTTCAACAGGATTTAATGAGCCCCCTTTCAGAATTTAACAGCCATAATTGTGGGAACAGGAGGCCGCTATTTTATTATCAGTAACTTGAAACTCTAATTCAGGAGATCATGTCTTAGGCCATTTCAGCAGATAAGAAAACACAGAAACATCAACGTGACTGTGACATTTTTGTGTTTGAGCATATTGCCTGCTCTGTCACACCAATTAAATAAATTAAATCTCCAGTATTATGTGATCAATGTAATATTGCTTAAGCTTCATCTCATGAAACTTCTTGTTCTCAAGTGAGTTGAATATGTATCTCACATAAGTCAGCATAGGCTGTTGCTGTAGTTCATTCCATGGGCTATTGAACATTAACACAAAAGGACATTTTCATAAATTGACTGCAATTAATCCATACGCGTTTACTAATGTGCCTAAGTTATGGCTTGAAACCTTATCTCATGAAATAGCTTCATACTGAAAACTGCCTCCGCTTTCCCAAAGTGTAGCATTACTCATGTATGTGTTATTGTGCACTAACCCATTACACTACACTGCAGTTGTATCCAGGGTACAATTAAGTCCATTTCCAGTATATCTGATAACTTGTTGCGTGTTTATCATTTGTGAGCAAATACCAAGTATAAGGTCTGTGTATTTATTGGCTTTTACTTGCCGCTGATAAATGCTGTGTGTGCGTTTCAGTTTATATGCAATTGATATGAGTGTCAACCATCCTAAAAAGGCTGCTGCTCCATGTGTGGAATTGTTGATCATGTAGCATAATTGTTAGATTCCATATTGGAGGCTGCCTCAAGGATATCCCCCAAAAAAGGTTACTGCACTAAAAGGGACTAATAAAGAAATGTTGATGTGTTATTTCCATGTAAAAACGTGTAAACCACAGATTTAAGTAAATATATTTTTGTCTGCTTGCCTTGAAATAACGGTGATCTAAATCTGGCCCTGCATTTTTCAGCGAGAGAGCTGCAGTCAGGGTGGCACGGTGGCATAGTGGATAGTGCTGCTGCCTGGCAGCGTGAATTTCCTGGGTACTATTCCTGGCTCGGGCACCTTTCTGTGTGATGTTTGTATGTTTTCCCCGTGTCCACATATGTTTTCGCTCAACTGCCCCTGATGCCTGTGATGGACTAGTATTCTCTCCTGGGTATAGCCCTGCCTTGTGCCCTGTGATTGCCGCGATGAGCTCCAGCTCACTGCGAAATCTACAGGTTAAGCAAGCAGGTACTGGTAATGAATCTCTAGTGGTGATATTTTTAGAGCTGGACAATGGGATATTGTGAATCATGTTATACCTGCTGCATGGCTAAAAGTTGATGTTATACCTGCTGCATGGCTGAAAGTTGTGGTTATTTAATTTGGGGGAGGGGGGTTATAATTATGACATACCAGCCCTCGAAGTGTTACGTTCTGGATGTGTTTACTTTATAGCAGTCTGTGCTTGACAGGTGATGTCATGCAAATTACCTTTTCTGCTGTGCAAACGTGAGGAGTGTTTTTAGATTGATGCTAATATAGCTGATTCAGTTTGCATGTGTTTAAGATCAACAATCCGATTTCCAACTTACAGCTGGCCACCAAAGATGTGGGATTAATCTATCACTCGATAAAGAATATGTATCTTTCAGTGAATATCCACATAATGATTTGCTTTAGCGTTTAGTAAACTAATTGCATCCATTATTTATAGAACTGAATATCAGTATGAAATGTATTTATGGTTCATTAACTTTAGCGGCCTTGTGGTTTTAGTCAGGTATTTGCTAATAGTCTGGTAGGCTATGAGCTAAAATATTTTCATAAGCAATAGAATTGTGCACTTTTTGGCAAGGGTTATATACTGTGTATATACGAGAGGTGGCCTAAAGGATTTGAGAAATACGCTAATGGTAGAACCTAACTGCAAAAAAACAAATATCGAGGTTACTAGAGGGGAAACAATAGAAGTCTGTAACAAAGTTTTAATATGCTCTTCTCAAAGAAGTTTCCATTGCCTATGTAAACATACATTTTTTTTGCATATACGTGTAGGTACGGTATATGCACCTGTATATCCCATACATGAAGTAAATGTATTTGAAGAGAAGGTATCCATCAATTTTTGTCTGTACTTGTGCTTATGATGACATACTAATATACCATGGGGTTGCCAACAGCACAATTCAGATCATTGTACAACTTTCGTTTTAATAGTGCTTGGAGCTGTCCCGCTGAATTCTGTTTGTTGCAAAGATTAAATAAATTTATCCCGGACGTATTGGTGAATTACAAAATGTGACATATGGAATTAGGTTATGTGTTTTTTACATGCACGATGAATTAGACAGCAGTGCTGTTGTGTGTGCTTTTGCAGTTTTTCATTGTACACAGTGATGCTCCCATTCGTGGCCTGCATTAAATGTGCTTCTTAGATTTGTTATATATTTGTCCAGGATAGTTGTGAAATGGTTGTACAATTGCATTTAAGTTGATTCACTTTTTTGTATTACTCTTAAAATTGTTATTTTATATATATGAAGCAGTTACTTTTTCAGTTGTATTGTTAAATCTTGATTTACTATTACGATGAAGTTGGATTTAAAGTCCTTAGGCGAATTTAAGGAACTTGTTTAATAGTGATTTAACGCCTTGTTTCCATGCATACAATGTTGCTCTCACCTGGATGGCGACTTGATATTGATCTGGTGATTATTATTTTATACCTCTGTTGCCTATACTGAGATTGCGTCCAAAGTATTATTTATACACTGGCCGTTTATTAAGGGCATGGCCATGTAAAGTTCGAGTGCCTGGATCACATAACTCCCTCCAGCTGACTGCCCGACAACACCGGAAACAACTTGTTTTGTGTGAGTTCTTGAAACAACTTTGTTTCGTGAATTTTGAAACCACTCGTTTCGTGAATTATTTATCATTAAAACATTCTGATCATACATTGTTCAAATACAGTAGATTGAGGTGATGGGCCTTGTCCTGATGCCAACATGAACGATGTCATCAATCAGATTGAGGTGCGGCTTAGCGCCCTCGAGAGCCACTTGCTACCAGATTTGCAGCTCGACAGACAACCACGTGTCACCACCCGGACAAAAAGACTCATCCCACGCGACTACTGTTTCTAATCCCAATAATGCCACTAGTCATTGGCCCAAGGTAACGCCTGTTCTATTGCTGGTGAGGATTTGGATTGAGCTTTCCTCCAGGCCTGCCAGTTGGTGCTTTTTAGAATGTGATTCAGGTGGCAAAGGCGCTGCGTTTGGGCTGCTCTGCGCAGAGGTTGTCTTAACATCAATCCTTCGGTTCAGTCATTGTCTAGGTTTATCCACACCATTGCTGTGGAATAACCTAGAGATGTATTATTGCAACAGTGTACACACAAACAAGGCTTGTATCAGATTTAGTGGTGTTTATTAATTAACGTGAATGCTTCATCTGGATAATTACGTAAATTGGTTTAATCTTATTCAGTTGCTGTGTGGCTTAAATGCGTCGAATTAATTTCTAGTGAATTTTATGTATGGAATTTCAAAAAATGAGCCATTATTTTGTAAACATTTTTTGGTGGGTGCTTACATAAGAGGGGTTGTTTCGCATTTTCTAGTTGTATATGTACATTGAGGTTTTTTTTTTATATACAAAAGATGTCTTGAAAGCCAATACATCCTGTCAAAGTAAAATGCTTAACGTGGGCTTTCTGATAAGTAAAAAAAATTGCAGAATATAATTTCCCCATACCCGAATAGGTCATGTACGCGTAGAGGCATGTATTGTTTTGATATTGAGTACTCTAGACTTTTACCAATGGTCTTAAACATCAATTATTATTTTTACTGTGCTCACATTGGTAATTTGTATCGTCTGTGTACTGCAGTAAATTTCGCTGAGCAGGTTAGGATGAATCCTGCTTTTCTCTTGGATGCAACCCCCTATTCGGTGTTGACTACCAGAGTTGTATGGATTATCGAAAGTGTGGGACAGCACGTGCTTAAAGATGCCACGCACGTGCGTCTCTGGTCAGACAATCCTGCAATAGCGCACTTGCATCTGTTTAACATCCATTTAACATCAGCCGGGGTGGTTTTCCGATATGGTAAAAGCTCTATTCGTCCTGATGGTGTCAACGCAGAATGAGATTCTGAACTGTAGATAATTGTACATGTTTATGCAATATTACGTTTCAATTACAACTTTACAACGTTTGCCTTAACTGTGAAATGAATCAAAGTATCTTATCCGAATTGTGATAATTAGTGGTTTTGAAGTCGTGGACGGTGTAAGCAAGTGTAATACTTTGCCGGAAACTGGGAACAAAACAACTGTGGTTTCTATCCAGAGTGCCTTGCGAAGTACATTGCACTTAAAATAAACTCACTGCACAGGAAGACGAGGAAAGTTTTTCTCTCTCGGATATAAAACTTTTTTTGAGTTTTCAGCTTTTCACAGTGTTTTATGCAACCTTGTATATAGTGTATAATAAAGTTCCAGGCTGAACACCATTGTGATACGTTTTATTGTGGTAAAGAGTGAACGAACTGCCTCCCGCGTATGACACGGGCACTACCATCATTATCTTTAGGTAAACTCTGCCGAAGGCAAACGTCAATTGTGTGTACGTTTTGTTATTACAAATGGCATTGGACATTATTATACTGAAACTCTTCTTATTCGTAATGATGTAGGTGTGCTATCAGCAAATTGTTTTCGTTTGTGGAAATGACGTTATCTCGCACTGCAGTCCTTAGGTTATGGGATTAATTTACGTCAATGTTTGGTCGCTTGTGCAAAATTGCTGACAATAAGTAGAGTTTGGTGGTTACAGCTTCATGTGACTCATCCGCAGATACTAGATTGCCAGTACTTTAGTGACTGGAAAATTCTCTTAACCACATACTAGGTTGCCAGTACTTTAGTGACTGGAAAATTCTCTTAACCACGACTAAGCGTGAATAATAATAATAATTGCACTTCTAGAGCGATAATGAAATAGGTTTACGACAACCTTTAGGTTAATTTCGGTAAGTGTGAATGATAAAAGGAATCGTCTTGCATGCAAATAGGACTGGTGAAACGATTACCTGGATATGCCACGGATTTGTTGTGACGCTTGAATGACGAGTTGGATGCATTGCAATAACCCGAGGCCACGTCAGGTTAGTGTAGACAGGAAGCAGTACTGGGCGGCGCGGTGGCCCAGTGGTTAGCGCTGACGCCTCACAGCAAGAAGGTCCCGGGTTCGAATCTCTCGGCTCGGGTGCCTTTCTGTGTGGAGTT
>JAZEWT010000005.1:17865958-17884340 GCA_036362905.1 Mordacia mordax
CTCCACACAGAAAGGCACCCGAGCCGAGAGATTCGAACCCGGGACCTTCTTGCTGTGAGGCGACAGCGCTAACCACTGGGCCACCGCGCCGCCCCCAAAATCAGAATCGATTTTTGAAACATGACTGACCCGTGACCATTCATTCATTCGCACGCAGAGAATATCTTTACAAGCTTGCGCAATACGATGTTGCAATGCCATGAAATACAAGCACCGTTGGCCATTGCATGCGCAGCATGCGGTCAATTGTGAGCACATGGCGGAACGTAGTGGAACAGTCGTTGTCTTTTAGCCGATTCACAGTGAAGCCCTATTCCATTACTGGTCCGGGTGCCTTTTCGTGTGTTCTCCCCGTGCCCGCATGATATTTCGCTGGGTGCTCCGGTTTTCTCCCAACGTCTGAAGATATCCTGCCTAGGTTAACGTCTCTCCTGACCAATTTGCCCTCGGTGCCCTGAGATGTGTCAGGCGTTACATCCTGGGTATACCCCTAGCTTGTGCCTTTTGACCGCTGGGATAGGCTTTGACCCCTCCCACGACCCTGTACAGGATTAAGTAGTTATTATGACGACACCTTGTCCTGTCATGCAATGACTAAACACGCAAAGAATGACTCACCTGTAATATAGAAACGCATATTCTGCTGTGCTCTTGTAGTGAGTTACACGTTCTATCTTAAATAACAATTCCAATTCGACTCTCCACATTAAAATAGAAAAACAATTCTGACCACCAGTGAATTACGTTTTTTTTTAGTGTAGAGTTTGTTCGCTCAAGTTAGTGTTTGATAATATTGGTGTGGAAAACCCTCAATCTTGATGCCTTAAAATAACTTTACGTAGAATGGGAGTCGATTAAAATCAGGAGACGTATGTTTTCAGTTGAATACCTCTTTTAATCACAATTCTTTACAGAACAATGGGCGATGGAACAAGCTGAGTTGACGATATGATGTGATGTGTTGCAGGTGTATGCGCCGTGGTCGTGTTTAGTTCTCGCCGTTCTTCAGCCGTACAGTTAGAGATTTGCGTACAATTCTGCGTGCAGAATCATACGCAAATCTAAACCACCAAAATCTAACTGTACACGGAAAAATCAGCAACAGCAGCACACAGTGTAGATAAGCAACATAGAATCGATTTTGATAAAATGCGAGTACTTGCAGCCATCCACCATAAAGGTCCAAGATTCATTCGTGAAGCAATTGAAATTCACAAGACAGGAAAGACATTGAACCGAAAACAAGAAATGAACATAAAGCTCAGCCAAACCTGGAGGCCAGTTATATAAGTCAGTAATGTACAGATATAGAGCTATGGGGTGTGGACATCAGAGGGGGATCGCAAGGTATGTGGGAGGCTCTTTCATGAGATGCAAATTAGGGGACCAGCCACAGTCAAAGCAGGAAGGGGTTATCACAGTTCCGGGGTGTGAATAGGACAAGGAGATAAGTGTTAATGTGATTCAGATGTAGACCCCACACAACTAAATATGAATCGACACATACATAGTACCCACATATATATATAGAAGCAACAGGCACTACACACACATACTGTGCCTGAGGATGCCTCTAACGTGTGAGGCGAAACGTCGCGAGGAGAGGCGAGGAAGCGAACGACGCGGCTGTCCCGAGAGAGCAGCTTTTCGAAGCAATCATCAATCAGTGAAACTTCGATTCTCATTGTAAATCTCGTCGATTTGCCCTTCACACCGGTGCTGCTAAGATAGAAAAGACTTGGCACACTCTGTTCACGTGAGAACAACCTTACTCATTGGCTGTGTCGGGTAGAGGTGGGTTTAAGACACAATCATTTTTGAAGCGACCTAAACCCTGGACGCCTCCCTAGGGAGGTGTTCCAGGCATGTCCCACCGGGAGGAGGCCCCGGGGAAGACCCAGGACACGCTGGAGAGACTATGTCTCTCAGCTGGCCTGGGAACGCCTCGGGGTCCCCCTGGAAGAGCTGGAGGAAGTGTCTGGGGTGAAGGAAGTCTGGGCATCGCTGCTTAGACTGCTGCCCCCGCGACCCGGCACCGGATAAGCGGATGAAGATGGATGGATGGATTGTGTTTGTTCGTGAAGCAAAAAGTTTTGGAAACCATTAACAACAGCAAATGAGGTTGAACAGAATGTTTTTAGAGACACTACAAATCAATTGGTGTTGGAGGGGGGTAGACATGTGTTTCACAGTACTTTTGATTTTATAGTGACGAATGAAGCCAATTACTGGAATGGATACTTTATGCAAAATCCACTATTGATAAAAAGGTGAGAGTTTTTTTTGTTATATTGACTAATTAAACCATTTACTGCTGGGGATTATACAATTTACTGTATAACATATCTGGGCGTAAATTAAAGCTCGATAAACCCAATGCTTTACATTACCATATTAAAGAAATCCTCTATTCTATTCCTTCTAATCCCTTTTGAAGCCAGTGTTAACCACATTTTTATAGACGGGTTCTACTATTTATATTTCAATATTCTACCCTAGTTACATTATAAAGGTGAGACTTCACACGCTTGCAGGATATTTGGTTTGAATACCCTATCAGATATACATAATAAATTGTGTGAGTGTGCTACGCAACGAACCTGTCGATGCGAGTAAGATTACTGGCCAGGGCTCACAGCAATGGAGAGTGAAATCTGAAGGGGTACTGGTCTCCACTTGCTGCACTGGTGAGTAGTGAAATATTGTCAAATAAGCCCCATCACTGGTACGACACAGGGCCGACTTCCTCAGCAGTAGATGAACAACCTGTTGAGATGACATTATCAAGAATCCTTTGTGATGGACATATATAAAAATAACGACGACACAGTACTTGATTGTAGAGAATCACTCCTGTACATAACCCGACTTCACTTGTTTGCTTTTTCCTCCCCACCCCGTCACATTTTTGGCATTGCAATCAATTTCTTTAGAGAACCATTTTTGGTTTTCCCAGTTACGCGATACATAATTTCCTGCACTGATGACAACTTTGTAAGTCAGTTCAGTCTCATGAAATATATGCTGTTTGCAGTACACTAGTGCTATTATTTTGACATGTTCAAGCACATGGCTGCAGTTTGTGTGTTTTATTATTCGTAAAAACTATTTCCTTCCCAAGACCATTAAGCTTTAATAAGCATCGTACTTAAGCGTTCTTCATAATAATAATTATAATTGCACCTCTGGGGCGCTTTTCACCCGAGGGTCACAAAGCGCTGCACATATTCAACAGATAAGTGAACGCCTCCTATTAGGGTCGTTGCCAAGGCTATGAGAACATCTTGAACCTCACTTGCATTGTTATATTTCAGGAACATTAACATTTGCAGCTAAGAAACTAGCATTGTTTACCCCTATTTCAAATGCATGCTGTATTCGCTTTTAAATTCTAAATACAGATATTTAATGTTTGAAAAGACAGCGGTTAATGATTTGGAAATGTTTTCTTTCGTGTCAAATTAAGGTGCTTTTAAACAATTACTTTGCCTACACGATCGAACCCAAAAGAGACTAAATATGACTCTTATAAGTCCTGCAAGCCTATGTACAAAATTTCAGCTGTTAATGATACAATGTTTGGAAGCTGACCGAAACAAAACATATATTTTTATTTTCAACACCCATGATCTAGCGACCAATAACCCTTTATTTTTTTTGCTTTAAATTCACACCTATTACAATGTGAATGAACACATCTTTCACGTACATTTGAAGTTATTTCCATTGTTATCATTAATATTGGTGTAGTAGTTAAAATGGCTAAGAGATTGGGGCTCAACATTTTTTTATCTCTTGGTTCCTATATGTAAATCCTGCCCGTTACTATTAATACATTACATGTCTGGAGAGTCGAAACATAAAAAACAAACTTGTCACTATGCCAATTAGTTAACAATGCCAACATATGGCATTGTTATATAATTAGCTTTTAGTGTCATGGACCTTAAAGTTTGGCTGACTCATCCTACCCCGGAAGAAGGGAAGCAATTGGCTAAAGATAATATCGGTGGAGGCCCCCTGAGCGTTTAAAGGCACGTGGTCGACAGGATTCACCGACTGCCTCCGCCTTGCGATCCCGCAACAAGGGCAAGGTGACGTGCGGCAATCTGTCTTCCTCAATGTCTGCGGTGACAGGTAAACGTTCGCGCTTCGTGGAGTTATTCGGAACGTTAACCGTGCTGGGTTAGAATTACCGTGTGCTCGCGTGGATTGGTCGGTGGGCGCAGGGGCACTCCTTTAGCCGTGGCAGCGGTAAGGTGTCCGGCAGGGAGCACAGTTAGCTGTCAGTGTCCTCCTGAGCTACAGGTGAGTGGGTGCTCTCCCCTCTCTCTGGGGCAGTGATTCTCTGCAGGATGCTGGGACTCGCTGCCGCGTCTCTCATTCACCGTTCACTAATTTCACTCAGCATGTGTAATTTCCACAATCGTGTTCAATGGAACGAGCTTAGCTTAAATACCGTCATGTAATGCAATGTGGGTATTTCACAAATACACGCCGTGTCTATTTGATCATAATTAATTTACAGGATTGACATGTTACATTGATAGATACGTTGTGAATGGTTTACAAATACGTACAGTATGTTTAGAGCTTGCAACTTTTAAAGCGTTTTTTTTTGCAACTGATTGAAATGCAGCTGTGCCAGCACAAGACTAACATTCCAGAGATGCGAGGATAACTTGTGGTTTCCCAAGTGGCGTCAGAGAATGCTCGCTTATCACTGACGAGCCGTTTCCAGACGATGTTCACACAATGCTGAAAATAGACGGGCCACCAAGACCATATCAGTCTGCACTCATATCCACCAACCCACACTGTGCCTACTAGTGAAGAGTGCCAACGTACTTGTGGTTATGTGTGCCAAAGTATTCATAACTACTCTCAGCTAGGCAAGTGGGTGGTGGGGGGCAGGGTCTCATCCAACAGTGGATTGACAAACACGCCATATTCTGAGGGCAAGTCTGCATCACAGTTGGTGTGCAGGCTGATTTATTTCATTTGTATGTTACACAAATGTATGCCTGTACAGTAAATGCATCCTTTACACATGCACTGATAATGTACATGTGTTCACGGCTCGATGCACGATGATTTCTTTCAAAAACCTGCTGTTTCTGGATAGCCGTGTCGAGCGCTCCTCCTCTCTCCTTCGCGACGTTTCGCCTCTCATATCGGAGCGATCCCCAGGCGTACTGAGCAATCGTCAATCGTGGCACAATTTTAAAGTAACGGCTAAAATCTGGTCATGTAAGCACTTTGGTCAACAAAGACGCATTCCTGAGATCAACAAGATTGTTTTCACCTTTGGCTCTAAGGTCCTCCTCAGTTTAATGTTTAATTATTACTCTTCACTGTCCACTGCTCAGGGTTCCACTGTGCAGTGGTCACGGTTCACTGTGCGCCTCTCACATTGAACTGATTTCACGAAATAGACACTCTCTGACAAACAAGAAGAGCGAGGCGAGATGTTCCAGACCGCCCGGATCGTGTGGCAGAAAGTGGATTTCACGTGAACTGTGTTGGGGCAAGAGCGGATAAACACATTAATTAAATCTATTGTCAGGGCACACCGAACGTAATTTACTGCAACTTTCATTTACTCGCTTTTAAAATATATATTAAAGACGATTTAACGTTACTGAAAAAAAACAGCGGCAATGTGCTATGTACAGTGCTTAATATTTTTTCCAGTAACTTTCATTGTTTGGCAAATTTCAATGACCACGGAGATATACTTTTTTATTCTGCTGGTTGGTTAAGATGTCCTGTGACCCCATTAGAATTGACCCCGAACATTTTTGTCCTTTTCTCGTTCATGTCTCATTCTATGCTATTAATTTAATTTACTTCCCTATTTAAATGACACATTTTTATTTCGGATGAATTAAGTTCATACGATTGATTTGTATATTGTTTATATCGCTTCATATTGCTGTATAAAATGGTTAGAGAATTAAATGAGGGTCACAAGACATCGGAGCACCCTATAGTTAAACAGTTGTTTTGTCGTACTCATGGTGGATTATAATGCATCGGAGGAGCATCGTTATGATGGTGCGCAGTCATTAGCGTGCTATGCTCCCCATCTGGTGACCCCAAGTTTGACTTCCCAACAGTAACTACCATCAGTGGTGACAGTCACCCGACATTCGCAACACCAACATAGACTAACGGTGGTGAAGTACGGGCCCATGACCAAAACTACATGGAAAGGCCTTCATCCAGCAGTGACTTGTCAAAGGATGTACATTGTAATGATTGATTGCTTCGAAAAGCTGCTCTCTCGGGACAGCCGCGGAGGGAGGAAGCGATCGACGCGGCTGTCCCGAGAGAGCAGCTTTTCGAAGCAATCATGATGTACATCTCACTCATCTCGTCTCATTTTCAGAAAACGCGAAGTCCTGTACAAGGTCGCGGTGAGCCGGAGCCTATCTCGGCAGACACAGAGCGCAAGGCAGGAATATACCCACGTGGGACGCCAGTCCATCGCCGGGCACTGCGGGCAATTTAGTCTGAAACCGCTCAGTCCTATACAGGGTCACGGTGCAGCCGGAGCCTATCCCGGCAGACACAGGGCGCAAGGCAAGGATATACCGACGATGGGACGGCAATTTAGTCTGCAAGCCAATTAACTGATGCAGCAGCATGCTTTTGGACTCTGGAAGGAAACCGGAGTGTCTGGCGAAAACCAACGCGGACACGGGGAGAGCATGCAAACTCCACACAGAAAGGCACCCGAGCCGAGAGATTCGAACCCGGGACCTTCTTGCTGTGAGGCGACAGCGCTACCCACTGGGCCACCGTGCCGCCCTTCATGTACATTGTAATCATTAATTATGTCTTACGTTGTAATTAATACATTTCGCACGTGTGTCCGTTGTGGCCAGACAAGGTCTCCTTTGAGGAGCTGAAGCGGTTGCTGCAGAGCAGAGATGTCCGAGTATTCGACGTGCGGGAACCATCCGAGACGGAGGAGGGAATGATTCCCTCAGCCACCAACATTCCAGGTGCGGCCACAACCCACGCGAACAGCGGACTCCCGAATCAATTCACTCATTCACCCGCTCGACTGTTCACTCGTTTCCGTACAGCATCCTGACAAATCTGACAAATCCCTTTCATGTAACGATTATCGTTGATATCGGGGTCATAGCACGAGAGTGAAACGCAGTGTCACGCACCCCTCCTTCACCCGACACTGTCAAAAAAAGTGTCTCTTCAGTGGTGTTTCAGCAAACCAGTGCGTTCATGGAGCATAATCTCACAACGTTGAACAATGGGGTACAGACGTTGCGCTGGTTTTTAGAACCAGCATCATCAAGCTGCGGCTAGAATGATGAAAATCTCCAGTATTGGGTTCTAAAGAGCCTACGTGTTATTTCACTTTCATACATTTACACACTCTTTGACGTAAACCATTTCACTCATGCAGTCATTAATTGATTAAACCATTAACTTTTTTAAAGTAATAGAATCGTTCACTCATCCACACTCATTTATTAACTATATTAATAATTTAAATAATTCACCTAGACCTTCTATTCCTTCATTTATCATCCCTTCACAAATTAAAGTATAGTACAAGACTAATATGAATTAAAATTAACAGGTACGTTAGACATGAAAGTCATGTTTATCTATACATAACTTTAAATAAAGACTGACTGCAGAACTGTACATTCCATGGGTTTTTTTATTACTTATCACGCACACATGCTACCGTCTGCTGCACAACCGCATGCATTGTGATTCGATCTTTTACAAAGAAAAAATAAAAACTGGTTCGTCTGCTTTTTTGAAGCCTGTTTGTTAACGTTCGCGATGTGTGACGAAAAACAACGGTCATTTTAATCAAAATGCGGAATGCTCACTACGGCTGCCGTGACAAAGTCTGTTCTTACAATGCCGTCAAATTCAAATGACACGACGATTTGTCACAATCTCAGTTTCCCATTACTTTGTGGTGGTACACCACACATGTTGTATGTGTTGTTCTTTTTCCGTGCCTCCGATATGTGAGATGACTTCAAGTGCAGTTCACTCTCCACGAGCGTGCCACGAGATTTTTAATCACCACAACTCAACAGAGTCGTGAACATCACTGCCTTAAAATACAATATATAATATGCAACGTTTTGATCAATGGCCCTTCTCCATAGCTCACCAGAAATGGTCACAACCTGAAACAGAGCCGATTAGATTTTTTTGTGTTATTTTCAGGCAGTGTGCGAGACGAGTGTGTTGAGTTGTCGACTGTGTTTGTGCACTGGCAGAATCGTCAAAATAGATTACGTTATATAATAATAGCATTTGTAGAGCGCTTTTCACCCGAGGGTCACAAAGCGCTGCACAGAGCTGCGGAGAGAACGGCACGTCAGCAACGAAATAAGAACGACAAATCAGCAGCAATAACGTTTTTTTTTTGGGGGGGGGGTAGGGAGGTTTGCCCGGTACGTTTCTTGGTTTTAGGCTCTATATCGTCTTACGTACTTCCTCTACAGATGGCCTCTGCCAGCCACTCAAAGGGGGCGGCTACGTATTCTATTATCTGAGGCACCACAGCCCCATCAGGATTACCCCCATGTTGTACCATGATGTTATCTGGGCTGGAGGGGTGGCGGGTTCCTCTCCCCCAAGATTGCACAGAAGTTCTCTGCAAACATCTGAACTTATTCCTGGGAATTGGAGATTCTACCACCATGATCACCACATCGTCGATTACACTGCCATTTGTTTTACCAAGCATTAATTTAATGGACAATGGCTTTATATTTAGATAAGTTCAACTATTGGCTTTGTATAGTTTGCTAAGGTGTAAAATAAATAACAAATACAGGAGCTAAGGTAATCACAAAATGGATGCCGCAATCATGCATTGGTTCGCACATTGAACTTGCCATCCTGTCTCTATCCATGTGGAGGGAAAAAGTGTTGGTCCTCTCAACCTCTCAGCATGGAAGAATAGACCAAATACCCTGCAGAGAGGTTGCCTAAAGCTCCTTCTAGACCCTTCATTCAGCAGCAGCGTTAAGGCCATTTTAACGACTGTGCACCTCCATTACATTTATTTAATAACGAAACGGTATAACGAGTTGACCAAACGGATGATATAATTATTGTGACTTATATTGCATCATATATTGTGGTGTTGCCATATGGTTTTAACCATAGTGCTGAAATCAGTCTGAATTTCTCATCTCATTGTCAGAAACCGCTTAGTCCTGTACAGGGTCGCGGTTAGCCGGAGCCTATCCCGGCAGACATAGGGCGCAAGGCAGGGATATACCCACGATGGGACGCCAGTACATCACCGGGCACTGCGGGTAATTTAGTGTGCAAGCCAATTAACCCATGCAGCAGCATGTTTTTTGGACTGTGGGAGGAAACCGGAGTGCCCGGCGAAAACCCACGCGGACACGGGGAGAGCATGCAAACTCCACACAGAAAGGCACCCGAGACGAGATTCGAACCGGGGACCTTCTTGCTGTGAGGCGACAGCGCTAACCACTGGGCCACCGTGCCACCCCAGTGGGCAGTTGGTGATGGGAATTCATTTTTGGTGAGAAACACAATCGTGCCGCTCGTGATTTCCACACAATTATGACATGGCTGCAACATCACAAATTGTCGGTTATAATAATAGTTGCATTTATAGAGCGCTTTTCACCCGAGGGTCACAAAGCGCTGCACAGAGCTGCAGAGAATACGGTAGAGCGAAGAAGAGAAGGAGCGTAGGAGGGCGGTTAACACGAAGATGGAATGATGAGATAAGTTCATGGGCAGAAGTGAGATGGATGGTAGCAGCAATGGACCATGAGCAATGGCGACAGCATGGGAAGACCTCATCCAGCAGCGGATAGATAATGAATGACTAATAGATAATGAGTGACGGTGATAACATTCACATGTCAATGAATGAATGCAACATTTCAGATAGAATAACGGTCTGTGAACTGTATATTTTTCGAAAAATATTTTTTTCCCCCCTTAACTCAAGCTCCTTTTAATGTTTGTTCTGAACACACAGCTCCGTGATGTACATTGTTTTTAAAAAAAACAGAGTTCCCGTCGTTATTTGCTTTGTCAAACAAACCTATGATATTTTAATCTGGGCACATTTGTTGTAAGACACTGAAAGAAATGTTTTTATATTTTTTTTGCAATGTGTTTTTTAAACACACCTCTTGTCGGAGTATTTTTTGCAGTCTCTTTTGTCAAAAACAATTTGTTTTGAAATGTGGCCTGCTGGTATTGTGTGTATCTATCAACAACAGAAAATACAAGTAAAATACATGACAGCTCACAGATTATGAGTAATTAATTCATCACCATCCTTCACTCACCTGCTCTATGTAAAAAAAAAGTTGCTAATGTCTGTCCGTCCTGTCAGGTGATGCTGTTTTAAACAATCATACCAAAAAAAATGTATGAGTTTCAGCATTTGCATAAAATACAGTTTACATACTCGATGGCCTATTACTTTCCCACACAAACTGTTTACTGCACTGTTCTTTACGCGTTTAAATTATGCCACACATTGAAGTGACGCGCAGTAATCAGGTTATGGTTGAACAAGAGATGTTTTTGCACCGTTCTTAGTCATATCGTCGACGCGTGTTGAGATGTGACGACAAAGCAGTGCAGATCAGGCAACTGGAGCTGTGATGAGAGACGAGGGGAAACAGACGAGGGGAGACACAGAGACACACTCACACACACAGCTTCGTGTTCGCGCGAAGCTGCGTGTGTGAGACACAGGGACACGGAGAGACACTGAAGCACAGAGACACACAGATAGCACAGACACGGAGACACAGAGGTACAATGTAGTACATGTTTATGCCATGCTGTTCTTGGTAGCTTTTAACTTGTTTTACTTTCTAATACATTCCGATGGGATATATAACATAGCATACACAAAGTAACTTGGACATCATGTAACACAAATGTATAAAACCTGATTGAGGCCCCAGTATTGGGACCAAATATCCAAGTATCTAAACATCTCTCTTTTTCCCCTGACCGTGCTCTTCCAGTGGGGAAGATTAATGAAGCTTTCATCCGAGATGCTGGCACCTTCAAGAACGCGTACGGGGTGGACATGCCACAAAAGGACGATAACATTGTCGTTTACTGCCGATCTGGAATGCGTGGACAAACAGCACTTTACAGCCTGCGACGACTTGGCTACACAAAGTAGGGACTAGTTTAAACCTGTGCACGTTGAACAGGAGCGCTTGTTTTTCTCCGGGACAAGGGTGAACTCGTGTCCCGAGATCATTGTTCTCCGGACACTCGTTATCCTCGCCCCCCCCCATGCCGGGAGTTACGCATACGTAATCCCTTGTATATGGAGGATTATAGCAGCAGCCAAGGATGAAAACAAGTATGCCTTTGAGTGGAATCCTATTGTATAAATATTCCTTAAAATGCCATGCGCGTAGAGGCATGTATGGAATTAATTTGACAGCCGGTAACCTATGGATAGCACCGGCTTAACCCAACATTATACTCTATTTGTGATTCTTATTCCGTATCAGGCGTGCAGCTAAATGATGGGTTTTGAGAGATATTATTTTGAAATACTCATTATCTGAAACCGCTTAATCCTATATAGGGTCACGGTGAAGCCGGAGCCTATCCCGGAAACACAGGGCGTAAGGCAGGAATACACCCGACGACGGGACGCCGGTCCATCGCTGGGCATTGCGGGACAATTTTTAGTCTCCGAGCCAATCAACCTATCCAGGAGCATGCTTTTGGACTGTGGGAGGAAACCGGAGTACCCGGCGAAAACCCACGCGGACACGGGGAGAGCATGCAAACTCCACACAGAAAGGCACCGGAGCCGAGAGACTCGAACCCGGGACCTTCTTGCTGTGAGGCGTCAGCGCTAACCACTGCGCCACCGCGCCGTATTTTGAAATACTATATATACTAATACGATTAATGTTAACAAAATAGGTACGTGCATTAACGATTTAATTTTTGTGCATGACAACACTGCATTTATTTTGTTAATAGTGTGCCTCTTTAGAGGACATTAGCTTGAGATTGCTGCTTGCAGTCATCAAGCAAACTTTTTTTTAATTTGATCTCAATAACAAATTGCACTTTGATGACAGATGTGTGAAAGTGTTTATTGGCCGTAAACAGTCTTTTATAATGGCGCCAGGATATGAACAGTTTACAATGTTTGGTTTACTTTTGTATAGCTTCTAAACGCAGCTGCATCTAAAGAGGTCGGGGTCTCGATTTCAAGTTCAACATCTGTCCATAGGTGTTGAGCACTCGTTCTGCTTTTATGCATTCCAGTAATTATATTAAACATCCATTGCAGCCATCCTCAATCGGCCAGTGTATGAAGGCATAGTTTTATGGTTGGTGCAGGTTTATGAAGAGAAGTGAGAGAGCAGGGCTCGTTCTGTTATCACTCTCTACCGATATGAGCCCTGGCCAGAAAGTGAATCCAGGCTGTGCTATCTTTCGACCCCGTCATTCGTGTGCCTGTTAAGGAAGTGCAGAACAGGGATGTTCTGCAGCAGTTCTATCGCCACTGGTGAGTGGATGGCCTCCGTCAAGATATAAGCACGTTGATCAAAAATTATGTGAATGTAATTGAGCAACTTACAAACTGGATACATATGGCGAGTAATAATTCGCAGTGATCGCCAGTGGTCACGGAGTGCACTCAGTCGTGACGAAGGCCACCGTGGAGATGGGATTATGAATCTGCTTTTGTGCGGAATGTAGATGAGTTATTTAATTTCAAGTGAGGCCGTAAAGGCGATTACTCTGCTAAACCTTCATCCAGCAGTGGTGAGATTGACTATTGCCGATGATACATCTATTCTTAAATGAAGACCACAGAGGAAAAAACGTTACCCTAACGCAAGTACACACTGTGCAAGGTGGTCTCAGATCATACATTTTTGGTTGTCCCGTTACTCTGCTATTAAACACAGCCGTTGCCTAAGACATTACTGATGTCCAGTGTATATATGTTTAATGAATAGGCAAGTTTAAAAATCAAAGTCGAGACCAAGTGGTTTTTCATCTGTATTAGTAACACCATTGCCAAATCAGTCCCTCTACCTCTACTCTGGGCATTTGTGGATATAAAGGGGCAATTGTGTAGTTTTAATGGCTGAAGAGCAAACAAATAGGTTACAGATTAGGTAGCAATAGCACTCACCTTGTGTATATGGCACTGTGTCCTAACAAGCAGGTTAAGATAACCAACAAGCCAGACTTGTCAACATTTCAGGGCCATGAAATTATCATTGCCAAACAACAGCAACAAGGACATGACTGCAACAGCTCAATGAAAAGCGTTCATCATCCGTTGATTTGACAAGGCTGCTTGCTTTGTTATTTATATAGATAGGTATATGATGCAAACAATCCATGAATTTTAGTTTTGAACAGAACTTTGAGAAGTACAGTGGATTCGCCGATAGCTTTGCCTCTTCAATTCCGGCTTGAGCGACTTGCTGTGTTCAGTGTGCATATTCTGCCCATGGTCCGGTGGGTTTTCGCCAAGTACTCCGGTTTTTTCCCACAGTCCAAAGACACACTGCGTAGGTTAATTGGCCTAAATTGCCAAAATTGCTCTGTGACGGACTGGCGTCCCATCGTGGGTGTGGCAATACCTTGCCCCACCCGCAACCCTGTTTTGGATTAAGCGGGTACTGTTAATGGTGATGAAATCGCACAATTGCATTGGTAATGAACAATGCAATTCAGTCAATGAGTATATTTTATAATATGCCTTCTTATAGAGTGGATTGCAATATACCAATTTCTATTCGCTAACATCTCAATATTAAAAGCATCCCAAAGCAATCTTCAGTTCAGTATAAGTACTCGCTTAATCCTGTACAGGGTCACGGCGCAAGAGCCTATCCCGGGAGACACAAGGTGCAAGGCAGGGTTATACCTACGATATGACGCCAGTACATCAAAGGGCACTTCGGGGCAATGTACTCCGCAGGCCAATTAACCTAGGCAGCAGCGTGTCATTCAATGGTGGGAGGAAACCGAAGTACTCGGCGAAAACCCACGCGGACACGGGGAGAACACACCAACTCCACACAGAAAAACACTCGAGCCGGAAATTGGACCTGTGTGCCTCTTGCTGTATGGCGACAGCGCTACTCACTGCACAACCGTGCCATTCACAAGGCAATGTGAGCATTTCAAAGGCAACCATGTACAAATAAACCACACATTCCGTTAACGTAAATAAATGTTTGAACGCAAATGTAATTATGTCCACATATTTGGCGGATTGAGCAGCAGTGAAACGCAGTGCACACATTGTCTCAATCGCCATAGCCCCTCATGGATGAGGAACTGTGCTCTGATTTGTAATAATCGGGGCAATGACATTTAACAAATACAGCTGCCGACGATTAGGAAGGGTGATGATTGGGATGAATATAGAAGGGCAAATGTTAGGGAGAATTTGCATATTGTATAACTAATCAATCGCAGAACGGAATATAGTTATACTTGCTGTATCTTGTTCAAGTTTGTAGAGTATATGTACTGAATCTTGTTTGTAATTTTATGCTTAATAGGTATTTGCGAGCCGTTTAAATTTATTTCCCATGGAGAGACCGGTTCCCTCCATATGAATGAGGAATTTCCACCACTTGCCCAGGGCTATCAGCAAAGATGGATAAGGAGTCCCAACAACCGGAGTTCAATTCCCAGCAATGGCCAACATCAGTAAAGGAGTGCATTGTATGCGTCTTAGGTGCCTCTCCCCACGTGTTTCACCAGCCTGTGTGTTAAGACTGGTTTAAGACGTTAGCTGAATGCATAAAGTAAACACTTGTGTTTGTGCTTGTTTCACCTCCAGGTCCCGCAATTACTCGGGGGGCTACACAGAATGGAAATCCAAATCCAAGAAGATTTGATTAAGCACCTACTTTACAGCCCTGCTAAGGCCACTGCACACACCTGAATGACTTGATGTTTGTTTTCATATAATTACAGTATGTGTGTGTGTTGTGTCTGTGTGCACACGCACAGAATGTTGTCAGTAGAATTTGTTTTATTTAATTTTGTATGTATGTTCCTGGTTAAATACTTAGCAAAATTAATCGTCATGCTACTGAATCATTTTGGGGGAATTAGTGTATACAATTCAGGAGAGGGTGTGTTAAATTATAAATATATTTCATACCGCATACTTTATGTGTGTGTATATATGCAGTACAATTGCATCAACATGGTTAGGCTGCTATATGCATACACCTATCCTGTCTGACATTTAAATTGGTCTACTGTATTGTGCTGATGGGATATTTAGTAAAATCGTAGACAGTTGTCTTATCGGAAACATAAATAATCCGACAAAAAATATTATAATGTATGTCGGTTCATATGTAGGCAGTGTTTTAGACTTCAGATATTAATTGAAATGTTTTTTAAATTATGGTCAAATGCATTATAGCATCCTTTTAGTCGAACGCAAGTAACTCAAGTACACGAATAGACTGACATAGTTGTACCATGCTAGGTTGGCATGCTTCAGAACTTTAATTATTAATAAGACGTCCAGCTCATGTTAAACAGCCCAGGATGCAGCCTGTGGACGTGTCTGTTCGTCTGGAATAGAGGCATTACGAAGATCGATTTCACAAATGTGGAGACTGGAGTGGGATTTCTACGATAGAGCAGCTGTCAAAAGCCCAGTGTCTCGTCACTCGTTAGGAACGTACTGCTCCCTGCACACTCATTTCTGACAATGAAATACCTCTGAGGGCAAATGCACGTTGAAAAGTATTGCAGAAACCGTGAATATGCACAATTTGTCCCCTTCTGTGGGCCACACCTGCCTTTAAAGCAAATCATGGAGAAATATGCAGTTACTGAGTGTTCGGAAATTATATGCAAGTACTGTATATGTGTATGGTTAATGGGTACTGCATCTTTACGCACATTAGACGTTTGTAAATTCTCGTTTTTTTTTTTTACAAATTGTTATATTGTACAATGATGACACATTATTTACAAATATGATGTATGAAGTTGACAGTTGTGAAATTATATTGCATATGATATTAGCATAATCCATATTTGCATCAACCTACCAAGGAGATGTATGTGTTAGAAGCATTTCTTAGACAAAATCTTACCGGGCATGCCAGATAAATGACGATTATTTTTTTTGATTTCCATGAAGAAAAAACGCCAACACTGGCTTTCCATGTAGAAACACATCGATCAGTAAACATAAATTGAGGTTGAATGTCGAAATTGTGGTTTAGTATAAAAAAAGTAAAAGAATATTTTAAACATGCATTGGGTGCATTGTGTTCTGGTAGCACGTGTTTGCAGGATAGAAACTGGAAAATATTTTTTTTCTGCTAAAAATTAAGAAAAAGGACACCTATATGGTAAATGCGTGTTTTGGCTCTCGATTCGTAGCAGGTGCATAACCACTGTATTTGTCAAATTATACAATGCGAAGGATTATGATCTGGACTAGAGGTCGAACGATTTGGATGTTTCTGTAACGATACCGATATATGACCGACAGGCAAATATATCAGCTGCTATCGTGAAAATGTTTTATTGCACCAAATAACTGAATTTCATTTAACAACTTTATTAACACAGCATATATTATTTTGAAATAACTACAAAAACAAATTTGAACAGTGTGTGTTTTTTTAAATATTTTCTTATTCTTGAACGTGAACAAGGTCATATGCCATGTGATGTAAACGAAACGACTCAGATTTTTGGGTCAGATTACCAGAACCCAACGTTATATTATCATCTTGAGCATGGTTCTAGGTTATAATTAGCATCTAAGCCATAATTATCATATCTGTAAATATTAGAGATATAAAGTTCTTGTTTGCAACAAATTAAAACGTTAAAAGATGATGACGAGTTCTATCTACAATACATTGACACTGGATGGATTGCCAGGAGCACCCATTTTAAAAAATCGGCCAAATTGGCGGCCTTACCCGCCGATGCCGATACGGTGGAATGTGCAAATATCGGCCCAGCCGATGACATAATATGGTAAGCACGATTTTTTGATTTAGCGTACAGAGAGTGCACCTTATAATGCAGAGAGTACAGCAATCGTTTTCTGGCAAGCCTTAAGTATTTGGCACAAATGGTATGCTACTTTTATGACAGTACTGTACTGTAGCAGCCACGCAATGTCTGATTCACATACGTGTTAATGCAAGAACAAATGTCACAGTCCATACTTGATGTTCTTTACTGTTGAGCAGTTTATTAAATGACATGAATACGCATGAAACGAACCAATGTCGTTTTTGAAGCAAACACTTCTTAATTGCAAAATATTCTTAATCTGCCGACCTATGGTTATGTGATGGGGTACATTATACACGTTAAACACTGACTGTTGGCCCCATTATTTTTTATCCAGAATTTTCTTCTAAAAGGAAAATATATTTACTGATTAGATATGTCACTTAATTCGTAATGCACAATTCATTAGAGATGAAGAAAATCAACAAATGTAAAGTGAACAACTCACACTAAATACAACATTTCTAAAAAAAAGCTTACAGTTACTAAGATTCCAATGAGCAAATGTAACACAAACGCGTTCATCTAAATTTCTCCCTCCGCAAGCATACACTGGTTTAGAACAAAATGATGCTGAGGGTGCAGAAGAGAACACTGACTAATAAATAATTAAATGACGCCAACTTTCAGAATGGATAGAAAACAAGTAAAAGTATCCACTTGTGATTTATTGCCATCTGTTTAATTATCATCGACTAAAACATCGGGAGCGGAGTTAGGAGTGGTGGCAGAGTGGTTCATTCCCTGCCTTACAATTCTGGCGATGTGAGCTCTCGATCGGTCAGTGCGGAGTTTGCACATTCTACCCGTGTCCGCGTGGGTTTTTGCTGTATACTCCGGTTTCCTCCCACCGTCCAAAGACACGCTGCTGCTTGCGTTAATTGGCTTGCTGAGTAAATTGTCCCCAAACAGTGCCCTGCGATGTACTGGAGTCACATCATGGGCATAGCCCTGCCTTAACGCCCTGTGTCTGCCGAGATAGGCTCCATTCCCTCGTGACCCAGCACAGGGTGGCACGGCGGCCCAGTGGGTAGCGCTGTTGCCTCACAGCAAGAAGGTCCCGGGTTAGAATCTCGGCTCGGGTGCCTTTCTGTGTGGAGTCTGCATGTTCTCTCCCCGTGTCCGCGTGGGTTTTCGCCGGGCACTCCGATTTCCTCCCACAGTCCAAAAAACAAGCTGCTGCATAAGTTAATTGGCTTGCAGACTAAATTGCCCGCAGTGCCCGGTGATGGACTGGCGTCTCATCGTGGGTATATCCCTGCCTTGCGCCCTGTGTCTGCCGGGATAG
>JAZEWT010000005.1:17889017-17902293 GCA_036362905.1 Mordacia mordax
TCACGCCCACACATATAAGGAGACAATAGAAGCCGCGCACGAACACTTCGCCTGAGAATGCCTCCAACGTGTGAGGCGAAACGTCGCGAGGAGAGGAGAGAGGGAGCGATCGACGCGGCTGTCCCGAGAGAGCAGCTTTTCGAAGCAATCATCACGTTTACATTCGTTCGACGAATACATTTGGGATCCTAGTCACCGCTTAGTGTCTAGACTTCATTTCGCTCAGACTCTTTGTCTCGTTGGATAGTTCACTAAGTGTAATTAAATGTTAGTTATTTTGCGCGCGTTAATAAATACGACATTTATAATTCTCATCTCATCTCATTGTCTGAAACCTCATCTCATTGTCTGAAACCGCTTAGTCCTATACAGGGTCGCGGTGAAGCCGGAGCCTATCCCGGCAGACACAGGGCGCAAGGCAAGGATATACCGACGATGGGACGCCAGTCCATCGCCGGGCACTGCGGGGCAATTTAGCCTGCGAGCCAATTAACCTATGCAGCAGCATGCTTTTTGGACTGTGGGAGGAAACCGGAGTGCCCGGCGAAAACCCACGCGGACACGGGGAGAGAACATGCAAACTCCACACAGAAAGGCACCCGAGCCGAGAGATTCGAACCCGGGACCTTCTTGCTGTGAGGCGACAGCGCTAACCACTGGGTCACCGTGCCGCCCACATTTATAATTATATATGTCAATTCCGACTGCTGGTCTTCCTTTGTGCACTGTAGCTTCTAAAACATTGCTAGATCCTAGCAGGCTGCGTCTTCATTTCGACGATAGCGAATTAAGTGCGCGTTGTCAAGGTGATGCTTGGGTCTCCGGTTAAGGAAGTTGTCCTCATCTCATCTCATTGTCTGAAACCGCTTAATCCTATATAGGGTCACGGTGAGCCGGAGCCTATCCCGGAAACACAGGGCGTAAGGCAGGAATACACCCGACGACGGGACGCCAGTCCATCGCCGGGCATTAGGAAGTTGTCCTCAGCATGCTTGATGATGTTCGTCCACTCATAGCCACTGTTGACTCGATTCAAAACGTAGTTGCATTAGAAACGAAAATGAATACTGGCGCAAAATAACGGGCACACAACAAAACAGCGTGACATTAATTCAAGGGTTGCTAATTTCGAAGAGACGCACAGACGTCTTTGCGTCCACACCCGTGACAGAGCTGACTCTTGAGAACCTCCAATAGTTAAAAATGAAAGCTCTCCAGCACACTTAGAGATCAAGCGCAAGCTCACTCAATCCAGAAGCTCAGGGGAGACTAACCGGAGACAACACCCACATGACAAAAGTGCACGTATTTGCCGACCCCACGTTAAAAGCTCTCGGTTTGCAATTTGCTCCGCATACAATGGATCTGGGGCGGCGCGGTGGCCCAATTGCTGTGAGGCTGTCTGTCGCCTCACAGCAAGAAGGTCCCGGGTTCGAATCTCTCGGCTCGGGTGCCTTTCTGTGTGGAGTTTGCATGCTCTCCCCGTGTCCGCGTGGGTTTTCGCCGGGCACTCCGGTTTCCTCCCACAGTCCAAAAAGCATGCTGCTGCATAGGTTGATTGGCTCGCAGGCTAAATTTCCCCGCAGTGCCCGGCGATGGACTGGCGTCCCATCGTCGGTATATCCTTGCCTTGCGCCCTGTGTCTGCCGGGATAGGCTCCGGCTTCACCGTGACCCTGTAAAGGACTAAGCGGTTTCAGACAATGAGATGAGATGAGACAATGGATCTGTATTGAGCCGCATCGAAAGCATTGCAGCCATCTCCTATTCCTATGGAGAAAAAAAAACAAGAATAGCCTACATTGCGACTTAAGTCGTTCCTCTCAAACCACGGACATCATTATACGTCTGCATACGTTGTCACTCGCCAACTCGACATGAATGCGTAATGAGAAAGGAGGGATTGCTGTCAATTGCACGCCTTGGCACGTAGTCTGTAATGACTTTGTAATATAATTGTTTAGTTCACGCTGTGTTTGAGACGCCCGCATGGGTGCACAAGTTATGCGCATTTCCTGCACTTGGACAATCAGCAAGCCTGGTTGCGTCCAAAAACTGCTCTTTCGGGATAGCCGCGTCGATGGCTCCTCCTTCGCGGCGTTACGCCTCCCACGTGGGAGGCGTACTCAGAACACCTGAAGATGCCTCCAAAAGAGCAGCTTTTGGAAACAATCGTCACGCATCGAGCGGTGACAACCTACATTAGTACAATCAGTAACCCATCCTTCACTACTCCCACTGTTTACTCTGTAGAGGGGGACGTCTATCAAAGGGAACCTGCCTCCGGGATTACAGCACCCTACGAAAAAGCCCAGGAAAAGGTGGCTTGCCCCTCTGGGTGGTCAGCGACCAGCTAACCTAATTGGAGGGATTCAAGTATCTCGGGGTCGTGTTCATGAGCGAGAGCAAAAGGGAGTGTGAGCTTTACAGACGGATGAGAGCAGCGACTGCAGTAATGCAAGCGTTGTACCGGACCGTTATGGTGAAGAAAGAGCTGAGTCGGAAGGCAAAGCCCTCAATGTATCGGTCAGTCTTCATTCCAACCCTCATCTATGATCATGAGCTTTGGGTAATGACCGAGAGAGTGAGGTCCTACATACATCCGGCTGAAATGAGGTTCCTCTGCAGCGTTGGTCGGCTCAGCCTTAGCAATAGGGTGAGGAGCGCATTGATCTGGGAGGATCTGAGTAGAACCACTGCTCCGTCACATTGAGAGGAGTCTGTGGAGGTAGCTCGGGTATCTGATAAGGGTGCCTCCTGGGAGCCTCCCTCTGGAGGTCGACCAGGTAGGGCCAACTGGGAGGTGATCCCGTTGGAGGGAGTAATATCTTTCATCTGGCCTGAGAACGCATTGGAATACCTCAGAAAAAGCTGGAGGAAGTCGCTGGAGAAAAGAACGTCTGAGCTGCTTTGCTAATCCTGTTGTTTTTGTGACTTAGTCCCGGATAAGCGGCACGACAATGGTTGGATGGATGATTTGTATTGGAGTAATTGTGTGATACATAACGGTGATGACGGTTGTGATCAGTGTAACACGAAACAAGAGGTACTTCATCATATTGTTTGAAAGTGATAGCCTGGAATCGTGTGATGGATCACGTGCTCTTTTTCCAGTGTCAATGCGTTTGTAAGAGATTGGGATTCGGCTCTGTGCAGCACTTTGTGATCCCAGGGTGAAAAGCACTCTAGAAGTGCAATTATTAGAAATGGTCGCGGGTGACTGGAGCATATCCCCGCAGACAGAGGGCGCAAGTCGGGGCTATACCTATGGTGGGACGCCAGAGCAAGAAAGTCCTGTGTTTGCTTCCCCTGCTCAGCTCTGTGCAGCGCTTTGTGACCCTCGGGTGAAAAGCGCTCGATAAGTGCAATTATTATTATTATTATCATGATTGCATCATCATCGTCAACCATTGTTATTTCGTTGCTGGATAATGGCTCCCCCAAACTGCCACCATCTCCCACAATCCCGCAATGTCATTCGACCTAGCAGCTGCACATGAGCCGATTATATACGTCCATTACTTATTGTGGAACAAGTAGAAATAGTGGGATTATCGATGTTTAGTGTTGTAGATCAGGACATTTTATTTAGTCAGATCCATTTTATAATGTATTAACTATCACAAGCCTAATAGAGCTACAGCACACCTGAAAATGGTTGCGAATTGATTTTGAGATGATCTTAGTTTGGTTATAGATGATAATGATGAGAGATGATAATGCGAGGAAATTGGCAATAGAATGCAGCTCATCTGTACCACGTGGTGTAAAATGATGAAGTCGCATTGCTCCATGACAACATTGACAGTGAATGTTTGTATGCAGACTAATTCTGAGATAAGGATAGCGAACAGGTGAATTGTATCTTACGCGTTCTGTCTCTTGGCCAATCTTCTGCTGGGTTCCACTTATCGCTTGCTGCAGGGCTGTTATTGCAATTTGAAGGTGTTCCTTTAATTCATCTGTTTTTTTCTGCAGCTCTTTAGCTTGAGAATCCCTACCGTGAACAGTAAGCACGCACAGTACAATTCAAAATTACCACAGCAATAACTGCCATGACTTTATTTTAAGCTTCCGAAGAGCTGAATCAGGATATATCTGTAAATGTACAGTGTAATAACCACATTTAGTAAAATTATAGTATATTACAGAGATCAGCATTAATTCTACTATAAATATAGATCATTTTGATGGGCATATTTATATATTATACATTTAAATACTTGTTATGGTCTAGGTATAAGATTCAGCATCTACTGTATTATAAATGATGCACATAGGAGTGAATAGCATTTTACAATACCGATCAGGTAATATCACTCATAACTGATAGTTTATTTTGTTAAACCAGGTGAAATATAAAGTCACCAGGATGGTCCCATTTGCAAGTGACCTGGGATATTAGTGTACTTGTATAGGGTGCTCATTGGTCTATGTATTCTCATGAGTCATTTGTGGATTTTTTATTCGGCAAAATTTTAACCCTCAAAATTACGAATGATTTCAGAAAGGTTCTGAATTTACTGAGCTTTGCTTATGAGTAGGGTTACGTATTTTATTCGATACTTATTGGAGTGCTGCCAGGTTGGCAGACTGGCATGGAAGAGGGAATAGGGATAGAGTGCCGGGTAATCCTCTATTATTTTATCCTCTCTTACTGTATGCTGATGAATAGATTTATTATTCGAAAAAGGGATAAAATCAGAAGAGATGGATGTGGTCTACCACATGCCTCCATCCTCTATCTCTGATGTTTTTAAGGACGAGTCAGAATGAAGTCTGCCATTTCAGTCCTCATAACAAATGGTACCTTTTCATTATCTCTGCCTTGAGGACTTTTCTCAGCTCGTGTCGGCTTCGATCAAGGCTGCTCGCGAGTTGTGTAACTTCTTCATCCATCTTGCGGTGTTGTTGCATGATGCTGTTGCTCTCCACCTCGCGAATTGCATTCAGAAAGTTAAGACAATTCATTCTATGAAATAAAATGGTGTGCACTTTGAATACGTAACCTATTTGTGTATATACAATGTTGCCACTCAGTGAGTCAATCCAAGTAGAGAAACTATACAACTTGCAATCTCTGCTGTGACAAGTTTAAATTTCACAGCCACCGTTATGGCTTGCATACATTTCATAATATAAGTTCAAAAGTAGTGGCTTGGAATAATAATGTAAATGCTATAACACGTTGCTTTTAAACTCAAGTGGCAGAATGATCATTTAAACATTTGAAGGTCTCAAGAGTACACTCAAGTCTGTGTTGGGGTGATACAAGTGCTACCTTTTAGTGTTGGGACGTCAACAGTGTGTGTGGATTGGATTTGTCCTTTACAAATTGATCCTTTGCAAATTCACTGCTGCATGAATGCATCCCCATGTTGTCTTATCCATAAGGTGGTGAGTTTCACCACATCTTACCACTAATTTAAAAAAAAAATGTTACTGTTGTTGATATGCCGGTCACATGTTGTTGTTGTTGCTGACATGCCGTTCTTTCCACAGCTCCGGCAGCGCTTTGTAACGCTCGGGTGAAAAACGCTCTAGCAATGCAATTATTATTATTTTGTGTGGATTGGTCACAGTGAACATCCACGACTGTTTCAGATGTCATGCAAACTTACATTTGCCGTGACTAGCAATCAAACTCATGTCATGGAGTTCATAGCATTTTGTGCTAACTATTGTTCCACCACTACACAGCTTGAAAATATCTCAGTACAAGTGCTGTAAGTTTAATAATGCGTTGTAATACTGTCCAACCAATTTTGAATCAATTAATGCATAGCTCGCTCCGGCAGTCCATTTATCTGTCTCTAACATGGGGACAAAATAACTCTGGCGAACAATCTTCGTTATAAATTTAATTTAAGAATTGTGATGTGTTTAGGGATACTGTGCCGTAGCTTTCAAGCCTTTTCTCATTTGTAAAGCATGAAGATCATGTCAGACAGCCCGGGACAAGAAGTATGGGTGCGTGTCTGCCTGTCACTGGGAAGGGTACAATAGCTCTCATACAGATGCTCCAATTTTAAAACAAATCTTTAGTCGGAAAGTATGTTGCTACAATGGAATTTCTCAATAGAAAATGGGGCAAAATGACTAACAGGTAGCCAAAGCTTGGTGAAAAAACTCACAGCAATCTCTAAAATGTTTTGGCCAAGTCTATGATATCATACACCGAGGGATACGCATCTCCATTATTGTGTGAAATGATCTCATTTGACCACTCACAACGTAACATTTTTATCTGTAATTAAATCCCGACCTGCTGAGGACAAATGCATATTGTAAATCTTTGTAGATGAAAATGCGTGATTTTTTTTTTCTGCCTTGCTTGGCATCGATATTTGATGGTTGCTGGTACCTTCTGCAGATCACGCAGGGCCGTCACCTCCTGCTGGTGCAGCCGCTGCATTGCCGTTAGCCGCTTCTCACTTTCTTGCCGGAGGACCTTCTCAAAAGACATCTGCCCACATTCCAGAGCGCGCATGCGCTGGACACAACAAGTAGATCTGCATTATGCATAAAACACAACGTTATGATTCGGCAAAATTTACCGTAAAAAACGGATGTGTAAATTTAAGCTGCCAAAATAAATTCGATGACATGATGTGAGGTATTATAAATAACAGTGATGTTCTGCACAGTATTTAAATACAAGTGTGTTACTTTGCAGCCTGTGTTGCTGTGAACATTTATTAACATTCTTATGCAGTGCTATGCTGTTCTTGCATTGATCATATACATCGACATAAAGCCCCTCGGGCACACAGCAGCAGTAGGTGAGGATGATTTAACTGTATAGCACTAATGATTCCTAATGAGGATGAAGCTGGCCTAAAGTTATCTCATTATTTTGGCTACAACAGCACTTTTCGTTGTCAATAAATATATTGTCCTTCGCATTACTACTGATATTTTTTACCCGCTTTTACTTAATTTGGATTGGGGGATGTGGGTAATGGTTAGAAACTTTGAGCACAAAATTAAAGCATTAACTGTAAAGCTGGAGAGCTTAAATTTTGCACGCAGGCATAACTCGGACGACAATGCAATCTGTTGAATAAAGTTTGAAGATCGGTGACAAGCCGATCCTGGGCCAGCCATAGAAACGATCCTTTCTCTGTTACGGATCATAGCGAGCGGGCGGGCAGGCGGGCGGCTCCGATTGGTGGGACTTAGTGGCTCGCTGTGCGAGCCGCCCGGTTGGCGATTAAGTTTAAAGCACTAATAATAAAGAGTAATAATATTGACAAGAGTTATAGTGGGGTTTTTAAAAAAAGATAAATATTCAACACAAGCAACCGAATGAGCGGATAGCGAGTCGCTAGTGCGAGATCGGAATTGAACTCAATTGCTAAAGTAGGTGGGAAGGTAAAAATATAAAGACAAAGCCCCCACGTGTAGTCTTTAAGGCAATATCGGGGACAAGTGTTGATAACGAGCAGCGCCTTTAAAGCGAAAATACACAACAGCAACAACACCCGTCATTCGCCACTATGTGACAGTGACGTCCACACGTCATCTGTGCCAGGCCAGGTGCACTTTGAAGCCACGTGAAGTGTGGAAGGCTCGCTAACAGGAGGTCACGGGACATTTCCAGGTGCCATGGCCTAAGATGAGTGGCCGACACACAACCTGCGTTCTCCACTCTGCCAACTTGCTGTGTTTTATCCGCCAGACGCTCCGCTCGCTGTTGTGAGCGTCGCTCCTCTGACCTCCGTTGTTGTTACTGGTACCAATTTTTACCCGCTTTTGCTTAACTTACATTTGGGAGATGTGTGTAATGGTTAAAATCTTTGAGCACAAAATTAAGGTATTTGCGATAAAAGCTGGAGAGCTGAAAATTTGCACGCAGACATAACTCGGATGACAATGCCATGTTGTGAAAAGTTAGAAGACTGGTGACAAACCGATCCTGGGCCCGCCTTGCAAACGATTCTTTCAAATTACTATTAATAACGGTTCTTGGGAATTTAAAATTGAGCTGGGTTAAAACAAAGTCACTTATGAACATACCTAATCACGCTCACTTTGTTTACATTTGAATGCAAATCTCATCTAATCTCATTGTCAGAAACCGCTTCGTCCTGTACAAGGTCACGGTGAGCCGAAGCTTGTCCCGGCAGACACAGGGCGCAAGGCAGGGATATACCCATGATGGGATGCCAGTACATCACAGGACACTGCGGGCAATTTAGTCTGCAAGCCAATTAACCTATGCGGCAGCATGTTTTTTGGACTGTGGGAGGAAACCGGAGCGCCCGGCGAAAACCCACGCGGACACGGGGAGCAAACTCCACACAGACAGCGCTAACCACTGGGCCACCGCGCCGCCCGTAAAAGCGGACCATTAAAATAATATATTTTTATCCTATTTTATACAACGTGGAAGAACTTTTCTGTGGGGTTATTTTCCAATCATGTACAATAATGTACGTTGATATTGCTACCTTCTCAATCGCCAGGAACTTCTGTAGAGCCTCCTCCCGCATGTTCATTTCTTTTGAAAGCATCTTGCCGCTTGCCTCGTCCACCATCTTGAAAAGCTTTTCCTAAGACGTGTGAACGTTTAATTCTGGATTATTTTCATGCAAATTATTGAATATATCTGTTACACAAGGACACATCTGGAGAACATACATCAGACTACATAAACATTGGGCAGTTATTGAAGGTGGACTGAATAGACTTGATGAATTTTAGCGGTGAGCGACAGAAGGTTTGGAGCAATTTTGCAAAAGTGAACTTCGTAATGAATATCAATCTATTAGTTGGTTTAAAGAAGAATATTTTCAGATATTGCATTATAGCTGCTATAAAAAATGGATCACAAACACGGACACTGCCAAAAAAAATAGAACCAAAGCTGAAATGTTCACACGGAAGCGTGAAGAGGTGAATGCTTGGAATTAAAATTCACTGGGAGATCAAAAGACGAACGCATAGATTAGGGAACCCGTGCAGCGGAGTCACCTTCACTATTCACCTCGTATTTTTGTTCCCTGCTTCATGTACTATGCCTGCCTCCATGACTCGTAGAAGTAAAAAAATGTTCAATAGCCAATGGCAACGTGCCAGCCGCTTTCACCTATCTGAAGTATTTTAATTTGCAATTTGATCTGCCAAGCTACTTTAAATTCGTCTCTTTTACCTTTACAGACCTAATTAATGTCGTGATGTAGGTTTTCACGGCTCGATACATGATGATTACTTGCCAAAGATATCCTTTCGGGATAGCCGTGTCAGACGTTCCTCTTCTATCCTTTGCGACGCACAGCTATCTCGAAAGAACAGCTTTGGTAAGCAGTGATCAGACATAAATAAGTCAAAATGAGCATGTTCCAAAGCAGGTTACTTTTATCCTTTACATATCTCCGAGGTTAGAGGGTGTTGTGATTGATTGATTCATTTGAACGTACCTTCAGATAGTTTTCGTATGAGATTTATATGGACTAATGATCACTGTGCATACAGTACTGAATTAGTCAAAACATACATTTAGATGTGTGTTGCATACTCTGAACGCCAATGTTTACCAGTAGAAATGATTATCCTGTATGCGGTAAAAATCCTTTTAGACATTGCTTGAAAAAATATATAATTGTTGAAAATTATAAGTATTTATAACTAACATTTATGGTGATGTGTTAAAAAATGTTAGATACAAACAATACAATTTGAGCACATGTTCAGTTGCATTGTGAATTTGTACAATTAGATGTGTCGACAGTTAAAATTACATCGCTCGGTGCTCATTTTGTAAGAATGCTTTGTGGCTTCTGCCACTTCGCACACTGAAGTAGAGCCATACCTGAAGTGCTGCTCTTGCACCTTTAAATAAATACACTCATAGCACCCACAAAAAAGCATCATATTACACCACATTATCTGAAGTGTCAGCCCTTAGTGCTCAACAACCATGAGCTGCAACATTCATAAAACTATACACATTTTTGGTATGACAAGTACATTGTTAGATTATATATTTGGAGTTGTCAACAAATTGAAATGCAGTGCAACCTTTTAATTTAAATAATGCGACACAAGCTAAAACCCAAGCTGAATAGTATAAATTGCCACTTAAAGTGGTACATTCCACGGCTACATAATAAAAACTCCGAAGTTCAAATGCATTTTGAAGTTTAAGCAAGAGGATTAGTATTGTAAACTGTTGGCATTGTGCTGTGCGCTACGAAACCAGTGACCTGAGTTGTAATTCCTGGCCACAGCTAATGTCAATAGCGAATAAATTCTGAACCGATCCCAGATATCCCTTTCACCATTATACACTGACTAGCACGGTGAAGTATCGTTGAAACCACATGACCAAGACGGGCCTGGGAGATCTCCATCCAATAGTGGAAGATAAAATGAATGTATATTAATTGCTGTTATTAAAACGTTGATGATATTGTATGTACATGTGTCGCCCATTACACTTGTCTTTTGTGTATGGTGGTCATCTATCAAAGCACAGTGCAGACCCAACCCTCCTTGGCTTCTGAGATATTATAAATTATTATTATTTATTATTATTTATCAGACGCCCTTATCCAGGGCGACTTACATCATTACAGAGGTCTCATATCATTGTCAAAACCGCTTAATTCTGTACTGGGTCGCGGTGAGCCAGAGCCTAGACACAGGGCAGATATATATTCACGATGGGACGCCAGTCCATCACCAGGCACTGCAGGCAATTTAGTCTGCAAGCTAATTAACTTATGCAGCAGCATATTTTTTGGACTGTGGGAGGAAACCGGAGTGCCCGGCAAAAACCCACGCGGACACGGGGAGAACATGCAAACTTCACACAGAAATGCACCCGAGCCTAGATTCGAACCCAGGACCTTCTTGCCATTAAGAAGTCTAGTTTGGAAATCACAGAACGGCGAGGGGAAGGCAGCCATGCATTCAGCCAGCGGCAACATTTTCCAGACACTGCGTTATATAATAATAATTGCATTTATAGAGCGCTTTTCACCCGAGGGTCACAAAGCACTGCACAGAGCTGCGGAGAGAACGGCACGTCAACAACAATGACATTATGATTTTATCGGCCAATTAACAAGATTTTTTTTTTATGTGGGAGTAAACTAAAGAGCCCGGAGGAAACCCACGCAGAACAGGAGGAGAACACACAAACGCCAGACAGAAAGGCACCCTAGGCGGACATCGAACCGCCTAGGGTGGACTTTTTTTTTCCCGCGATGCAAAGATTTTACCGCTGCACTGAATAGCCAAATGGAACAATCTTTGATGTTTTGTGGGTGTACTTTGTCTCAAGCCTGACGTGTCATTGCGTGGTGTAGCGGAGCATGGCGTTGTGTCTAACCAGACGCATAAAACACCTGCATGAGCGCCCCCTGTCCCTCTGTCTCCTGCTGCCGCTCCTCGATGTGTCCACGCAGGGCCTGCTGCGTTTCCGAGTGCCTTCGGTTCTGCTCGACTTGGGCTGTGCTCAGTTCAATAAGCCTAGTGATGGGTAGACACGTCCGTAGCAGAGACAATTGCAGTTAGCATACTGTTTCTCTGCAATATCGTGGGACGCAGCCCTATTTAGATGATGTACATGTCTAAGTTGTTGCCGATGATGTTCTACTGTACCTCGGCGCTTTGATTTTATAAAGAAAAAAATATTTCGAAAAAATTGGGAATTATGGGCGGCGCGGTGGCTCAGTGGTTAGCGCTGTTGCCTCACAGCAAGAAGGTCCCGGGTTCGAATCTCTCGGCTCGGGTGCCTTTCTGTGTGGAGTTTGCATGCTCTCCCCGTGTCCGCGTGGGTTTTCGCCGGGCACTCCGGTTTCCTCCCACAGTCCAAAAAGCATGCTGCTACATAGGTTGATTGGCTCGCAGGCAAAAATTGCCCAAGTCCATCCCGGCGATGGGACGCCAGTCCATCGCCGGGATGGACTGGCGTCCCATCGTCGGTATATCCTTGCCTTGCGCCCTGTGTCTGCCGGGATAGGCTCCGGCTTCACCGTGACCCTGTATAGGATTAAGCGGTTTCAGACAATGAGATGAGATGAGAATTGGGAATTATTGGTGAAACCATTCGATTTGTGAATGAACGGCCATGAAGTGTTTCTCAGCACTGTTGTTCTGATATGATCAAGTAACTGGCTATTACTTGCACCAATATGGCATTCATGAGTGAACAGTTTTATGCACGACAGACGTTTCAGTGCGGTCCCCAAGACAAATGAGACACCATAATGATTGCTCGTGCAATGGAGTGTTAGTTAGGTTGGGGATCGCATCCAGGGATGGCCACCCCTGAAGCAGAACAATGAAATTAGCTCTAGTCCGGGAGTGAAATTTTCGTGATATTGCAAGACAATAGTGAGTAGCATTGATGTGAAGTACATGGTATCCATTTTTCTGTGTGATTACCATGTACAGTGTATGCGAATGCGTGTCTTAATATTTTACCTTGCCTCTATATTCTGAACCAGACTTTTTTTCTCGGATTCCAGCATTGCCTGCTTGTTTCGTATATCTAACAGTGCGTGGTGGATATCGGAAAACCTTAAAAAAGAGAACACAATAATCATCAACGTATATCACACACGAATCACACCCAAATAAAACGCCTTCATTGTTACATTTAATAAAATAGTCTTACGTTATGCCAATCCATGAAGAATTTATTTTAAATAATATTACGAGAAAGAATGGTGTGCAAGTCAGCACACTTGATAGTTAATCGTGTTAGCATGTGTTGTTTAATAGTAAAGATGCAAATGTATTTATATACTGATGTAGGTTTTCAAAGCTCGATGCATGATGATTGTTTCAAAAAGCTGCTCTTTTGTGATAGCCGTGTCGAGCGCTCCTCCTCTCTCGATCACGGCGTTTCGCCTCCCACGTCAGAGGCATCCTCAGGCGTAACTCAGTTTTAGGGGGTTATTTAGAGAGAATAGCTTTTCGAAGCAATCATAAATCATTTCTGTTAAAGGAATGGACTAATAGAGTTAATTTTCAGGAACGATTTATGACACACATCTGTACCTGTGCTCAAGCATGCTCTTGAAATGATTGCTGGAGTGATCCATCACATGGTGTTCTCCACTTATTCTCTGTATCGTTTCCACCTGAAACAAAGCAGGTGCATTTAAAGAAGGTCTGGGCATTGGTTTTATATTACAGCTATACATCAAATGTTACTCAAGCAAAAACAATCTAGATGAGAGACGAGGTATCTGTTCTGAGGTCATGAAAGATATAGAAGACAATGTATAAGGAAAGTTAATAATAATAATAGCAGAATGGAG
>JAZEWT010000005.1:17902341-17930473 GCA_036362905.1 Mordacia mordax
GTCGCTCCTGCGGATGAGCTGTCGCATCTCAGTGTGGAGGAGCTGCAGCGCTGCCGAATGACCCTCCAGCTGGCCGCGCGTCTCTTGCGACTCGCGGCCGAGCTCCGCCAGCGAGTGCCTCAGACTGGCCTCCCCACTCCGCCTCTCGCCCATATCCTCGCGAATGTCCGCTAGCCTTGCGAGGGGACACCACGAGCACGTCGACATGGGAATCGAATGTTTCAACGACCGATGGCAGACACGGGTCAAAGGGAGCTCTTTGCTAAAATACACCGTCGATTGTCTGATCCATATGTGGCACTGAGACAGTGTTGGAAATTCCGCATTCCCACATGGCAGAGGGGCAAATGTAGAGGCTGACAGCGATTCAAAGGGTTCGACAACATAACAGAATATCTATCAACAGAGAGACCATGGGACTGCGTGATGCAAATGAATTTACCCGGTACCAGAACAAAAGTGAAGACAAATCATCCAGCTTCAACATCAACTGGCTCTTGACGATGACAGATCATGAATAGAAAATGAAAATGGCGGAGAGCAGTCTTTCATGGGAAAATTATCGTTAACTTGCAACATTAAAGTAATTTCAAACTATGTTAAATGCAGCTGTGACATGTCTTTGTTGCTCATTCAGATTTCTTGCCAAGCGTTGCAAATGTTTACTTCACATCTCTGCCTGACTAGAATAGCACGATAGTGGTGACATTTGTAAGGGTAAGCAAACAACAAACAAGCAAATACATATATATTGGTAAATAGATAGGTAACTAAATGTAATATATGTAGACAAATAAATATAAAAGCCTACGACCATATCACCCTGAATACGCCCGATCTCGGAAGCTAAGCAGGGTCGAGCCTGGTTAGTACTTGGATGGGAGACCGCCTGGGAATACCAGGTGTTGTAGGCTTCCCGGCGATGGACTGGCGTCCCATCGTCGGTATATCCTTGCCTTGCGCCCTGTGTCTGCCGGGATAGGCTCCGGCTTCACCGTGACCCTGTATAGGACTAAGCGGTTTCAGACGATGAGATGAGAAATAAATATAAAATTGGGAAAATACACAGGACTGGTGGTAACCGTGACCAAATGTACGGCTCCGTACCTTTGATCAAGGTGGGCCCTGCACGCCTGCACCACGCTCTGCTCCAGTTGCTTGGTGCGAAGGGCGAGGGTCCCGAAAGCCAGCTTCTCCTCGTGCAGCGTCCCCTCGGCGCGCTGCAGGCGCGACGCGATCTCCGCCACCGCGTCTGCGCCCGAACGCACCGAGTCCATCATGGCCATTCGAGCCGCCCGCTCAGCCATCAACCTCTCCGCGGTCTCCGAACGCAGCTGCCCGAGGTGGTTGCGCAGCTGGGCCAGCTCTGCCCTCAGCTCCTGCACGACTTCCGAACGGAGCTGCCACGCGTCGCCCGAGGAGGCACCAGCGTGGGGAGGTCCCTGCCTCTGCGGTGCCGTGTACTCCGCTATGGGATTTGTCGAGCCGAGTCTGATGGCGGGCAGCCGCAGGGATGGGACCGACGATAGGTCCGAGTGATTAGCACGGCCTTCTGACATGACCTATGAGCAGGAGGACATGTGTCATGATCAGCGGATGTTTAGAATAACTCATCTCATCTCATTGTCTGAAACCGCTTAGTCCTATACAGGGTCACGGTGAAGCCGGAGCCTATCCCGGCAGACACAGGGCGCAAGGCAGGGATACACCCACGATGGGACGCCAGTCCATCGCCGGGCACTGCGGGGCAATTTAGTCTGCAAGCCAATTAAGCTATGCAGCAGCATGCTTTTGGACTGTGGGAGGAAACCGGAGTGCCCGGCGAAAACCCACGCGGACACGGGGAGAGCATGCAAACTCCACACAGAAAGGCACCCGAGCCGAGAGATTCGAACCCGGGACCTTGTTGCTGTGAGGCGACAGCGCTAACCACTGGGCCACCGCGCCGCCCCTAGAATAACTTAGTGTGTTAAAAACACGGAAGAGTGGACCAAATACCTTCCAGAATCTAGAAAGAGTTTTATGTAGCTTCTGCTGGAAGTGATGCACAATTGAATGCCGCACCTCTACGTTTATAATTATCAATTATGTTTTATTTCTGAGTGTAATGTTTTTTTTCCACAATACACAGTTAATAAAATTCTTGTATGTTTTCGCAGACCAATTCTGTTCAATCCAATAGGTCTTTAATCACGTCATTATATATGATGGCTACCTTTCTCCCTCATAAGGGATCATCGACAAAACCAAGCCCAGCTATAGACTGTCAACGTTTGCCTAGAATGTCATGGGGAACGCGACAACTAATTAGTACAAATTCATCAATTATCAACAATGAGATGCAAATACCATTTAACAGCACAACCATAGTAAATGTATAGAAGACGGTTATGAAAAGAAAGCACACTTTCATCAAATGTTAAGCTCATTAAAAAAAATTACAATATGGTTTTCTCTCAGGTGAAAACAGATAAGGGTTATAAATTAGCCAAAGCCATTTTGATAGAAACTCTATACGATAATCAGTTCAATACGATCACGATATTGTTACAATAAAAAAATCCACATTTTAGCAGCCTTACAATTTGCGCAAATATATCCACGAGGCTCAATGTAGCGCTGCTTGTTGGCAAACTCAGATGTAACTGAATGGGTTCCTGTTGTTTAAGGCAGGCGAGAGCCCTCGAAGCCATCAAGTGGCTGGAGCACCACGCCTCCCGTTCCACTCTCACATCTGAAACTCATGAAGTGTGCGCTGAGCTATTACTGTACATAGATCGTGGCAATTGGTGCTCCCCTATGTGTGTTGTTTGGCTGTTGATGCAGTGACCAGGCACGCGTGAGGCTATACGAGTTCACGGCTGTCACGAGGTGGGGTTTTCGGATTGAAGAGAGCGCTGTTCAATGACGAATTGGCGACACGCGAATAGACAGAAGTGTGCTGACAAGTAAATCAAATATATCAAGCCGTGTTGGAACTCACCGCCCTCCCTTTAGCAACCGGCACTGGCCAGGGTGGTGAAGTATGGCTGAACAATCCCCAAAGACTAACACAGCAGCGTTGTTTCAGTAGTAATGAAATGGATAAGAGTTTTACTGAAATGATGCACTTCAAGAAAGACTTGGTGCTGAAAGTTACGTCTAAATATATAGTGCTCATTTTTTGTTTTCATGTGAAGAAGCAAATGTTTAAAGGATGCACTGTTGACGCTGATAGTTTTATTGTGATCTCCACTCGGTTGTTTACGAGGGGGTTGCTCTGCCACGGTGGCCCAATGAGCAAGAAAGTCCCGGGTTCGAATCTCTCGGCTCGGGTGCCTTTCTGTGTGGAGTTTGCATGTTCTCCCCGTGTCTGCGTGGGTTTTCGCCGGGAACCCCGGTTTCCTCCCACAGTCCAAAAAACATGCTGCTGCAAAGATTAATTGGCTTGCAGACTAAATTGCCCGCAGTGTCCGGTGATGGACTGGCGTCCCATCGTGGGTATATCTCTGCCTTGTGCCCTGTGCCTGCCGGGATTGGCTCAGGCTCACCTTGACCCTGTACAAGATAAAGTCGTTCTGACAATGAGATGAGATGAGGTTGCTCTGCCTACAGAAACACGTTCAGGAGCTAAACAGTATAAGTTTGCCACGTCATATTTGACACGACGTGACTTGACAGAAAGCGTAAAACACACGTTTTCAGTCACCGGCAATACACGTGTTGTGGTCACTTTATCAGCAAATTAAATCTCTTAATTGTTTGGAAAATGTGTATCTATCCCACGCTTAAAGCCTGTGAATTATGCTGCAGTATATTTCATTCGGGGCGGCACGGTGGCCCAGTGGTTAGCGCTGTCGCCTCACAGCAAGAAGGTCTCGGGTTCGAATCTCTCGGCTCGGGTGCCTTTCTGTGTGGAGTTTGCATGCTCTCCCCGTGTCCGCGTGGGTTTTCGCCGGGCACTCCGGTTTCCTCCCACAGTCCAAAAAGCATGCTGCTACATAGGTTAATTGGCTCGCAGGCAAAAATTGCCCCGCAGTGCCCGGCGATGGATTGGCGTCCCATCGTCGGTATATCCTTGCCTTGCGCCGTGTCTGCCGGGATAGGCTCCGGCTCACCGTGACCCTGTATAGCACTAAGCGGTTTCAGATAATGAGATGAGATGAGATATTTCATTCGTCTACCACTCTCGCACCAAAACTAGACTTTTATTTTTAGAATCTCTGTTGACAATGAACGGGTTTTAAATCATATCTCTGAATGCCGAGGTCAGCTGTCAGCTACGACGAGAGGGGGGGGGGGCTTTAGGAGACACATCGTGTCACCTGCCTCACTGCGAAGCCCCACTCGTGAGAGGCTGCACATCTCTACTTGTCATCACACTCGCATCAGACGCTGAATGTCCGCCTTTGGTCAGTTCTGAAGTTCCCAGGTCTGCTCTGTGGCAGGAATCCCGCATACAGAGCTTGCCAGCTCACTCGGAATTAACAATCAACAACCTGGGGCCACCTATGGCTGCAACGCCTGGGCATGCTTCCAACGCGGGAGGCGTAACGTCGTCACAGCGAGCGGGAGGGGGGGAAGCCCTCTAAGTGGCGTCTAATTTATGCTAATGATATGCTAATTGTTCTTGCAGCTCATCATCTGGGTCGCACGCTGCCAACCCCCCCCCCCGCCGGGCGCCCGGCGTCACGTCCGGGCTCCGGCATGCCCTGCGCGCTGCTTCACCAAGATGGCAGACCTGTCCCTCGACGAGATCATCAGGAAGCGCGGGATCCAAGTGAAGGGGAGGTGAGAAGAAGCTTCTCCCGCGATGGCCTCCTCCTCCTTCTCCTCCTCCTCCTCGTCGTCGTCGTCGCGGGCGGCGAGACGCCATGGGGCCGCGGCCGACGGCAGCGTTCGCGTTTGCGTGGCATCCCGCGGGGGGGAGGGGGGGGGCTCGGCGGCGGAGCGAAGCCCACGGGGCCTAGGCCGCGCGGTTCGGATTCCAGTTGTTTTGTCTGTGTTTGTGGTGAAACGTTGACGTTTCTCCATTGCGTCGTTTGCCATTGATCACTGTTTGTGCGCCATAAGCGTTGCGATAAACTTTGCTTGCATCGGCATGGAGGGTTGTAATTCGTACGCACAAAGTGGACGGAGCGCTTGTCAGCCCGACCACCCCCAGATGGCTTCGCGGACGGGGCCACTGTCAGGTGTTGAGCTGCATTGTCTCCTGCTCTTATTATTTCACTTATGTTGCAGGCAGATATACCGGGAATGTTGTAGGTTTTCCTGGAACAAGTCGTACAGAGACTCGGGTTTGCCACTTACACGCACAGTCGCCTCTCATTATGTTTCCTCCCCCACGGATGTGTTTCTGTTGTTTGTGTGCTATTAACGTGGACGTTTTCTTGGTGATCGATCACAAAACCAGCGCGGTGACTTAAGAGTCAGATATCCCGCAACCGACACGGTGTGAGAAGGCCTTAATGTTTGAATGGGAATGACGAGTTAAAAGTTATGTGCATATTTTCATTTACGTAGAATTTAGTTTTAATTCCAGTCCATTTCATTTGTCGAAGTCCCATGTTTCTGATGCAAATGTCATTGCAGGTAATAGACACTGCTTTAGACTATTGTTTAGAAACATGGCTTGGATTACAATAATAGAGGGGACGTGTGGATTAGAGAACACACCATTTACTGACGCGTTGACCTAAAAGTGGGCTAGGACAGACCGTGTCGTGAGAAAGGATAATTGATGACCGATTGTTGAGACAAACGGTGGAGTGGCCGCCAGACAGGACATCTGCTTAAATGTAGCAGTGGGATCCATAAGTGATAGCTTGATTGTTGCCTAGCAGGGTTGAGGCATTTGTGCAATAGTCTATTGCGTATTTAGGTGTATATTCTTACAAGAATTACCACAAAATAATACTTTACCTTCGTATATTGAATAAATTATCATTAGGTGCTTTTATCTATGAAACCCTTACTGAGTCTCACAACTCTTTCAGATGTCTGCAAAGTTTTTGTAGTGCGGGGTGATTTCAGTATGTGTAATCCCAATTGAGTACTTAGCAGGTAATTTTAACCATTGGGATGTTTGACCAGTACCAGTTGTTTTTAAATGTATGGAAGTAAACCATGCAGAACAGGAAAACAATTAGACCCTTCTTGCTGCAGATTATATAAACTCAAGGCATTTTCTGCTGCAAAACAATTGTGTTACTACTGCTCTAATTTGCCCGTGTAATTTTGTACATCTGTTTTTTGTCTATGCAGAACTGGCCCCCGAACCACAAATGTTAACCTGAGGGCTCGACTTAGTGACAATCTATCTGCGCAATACAGCGCTGGGCGCATGAACCAGGGTCCGTCCGGGGTACGGCCTCTCTTGTCTCGCCCCTTTGACGCCCGGGCCAGGCTGGGCACAAGCGATGGGCGACCACAGCCACTGCTGGTGCGTGATGCTCGTGAGAGGCTGGGAGCAGCAAAAGTTATTGATGCACGGGCAAAGCTGACAAACAAGCCGGCCATGCAACAGGTGATAGATGCACGGCAAAAGCTGTTGAATGCTCGCAGAGGCCTGGGTGTTCCTGTGGCAGGGCCGGTGGTGGGAAGCGCGCCCGCAAGGGTCGATAACAGGGTGGCGGATGCCCGCTTCAAACTGAGCCACAGCCGCAACGGCGTTTCTGCACCCGCTCAGAATTTTGCTGCCATCACGCCACAGTTTACACAAGGAGCTGCACCGGTCTTCCGCCATGGGTTGGGCCTCAGCAAGACCATCACTGTGAGTTTGTGAGAAATGAGGGTGGATTAATTTGATGACATTGTTGTATATATAAAACATCATCAATTCTATATATAATTAAACGTTATTTTTCCTGCTGATCTACAGTACATTTGGTGTATAGTTTTGTATTACCTGCATGCATTTGTTGTTTGTGGGGAAACATCAAAATACATTTGAGACAGGTTTTTAGATCTTGCATTTTGAAGTCAAGTTTGTTTAATTAATACTCTGTTTTTAAATAAATAGAAAATCCCATAAATGTACCAATGACTTAGTTATGAAGTGTACTTCAGTCTCGTAGAGGATTAGGGTTCTCTTATTGTGTATAAATGTGCTTATAAAGGGGGAGCATTGTCTCATTGATATAACTTTATGCCTATTAAGTAAAATAAAATGTGGAATATGAGTTCAGGTAAAAATATTAATACATAGTCGTTTTTTTCTAAGATCGGTTCCAATATTTAATGTTTGTGAATATGTATGGTCGTTTTAAATGTAGCATTTTTTGCATATTTCAGAAATCTGGACCAGGAATAAAACCTCAGACTGGACATCTGGCTCCCACTGGTGTCTCACCTAGACCAGGATTTGTATCTGGATATGTGTCTGGTCCTGGACCTATATCAGGACAAGGTTATATGTCAGAACCAAGAATGCAGTATAAGAATTTATACATGTCTGGACAGCAGTACCAGGATAAACCCGCAGTCACGACTGGACATGGTTACGCAGCAAGAACGGGTGCTAATGCTGGACAACAATACTTGACCAAACCCACAATGATGTCTGGACAGGGATCTGCACCTCAACCGGGAATGACCACTACAAAAATTGGGCTGACACGGACCATTGGAATGAATGTAAACCAGCCAGTGCAGAGTGAACCACCACAGGTAAAGGTATTAAAATAAATTTGTAATTTTATTTTAATGCCGCCTGTTTGTTTTTTGCTTTCTGTAGGAAGTAAGCAACTCCCAGGTGAAAATAAACTTTTTTTTTATGTATTTCAGAATGAATATAACATGGAACATGAAGTCTATTCGAATGATAATATGAAACTAACAGGAATTAATAAAAGAGCTGCCGAGGAGGTTAGTACAGTTATTTGACTTATCTTGCAATGTAATATCTTATGGTGCTGCTTACTGTTGTTGTGCTTTGATGATGGCTTGCTGTTGACCTACGCCTGATCAGGAACACTTAGTCCTGCCTTTATTTGTTTAATAATATTTTTGTTTTGTTTTATGACCTTCGTGGATTTATAGGCATTATTTTAATTGATCTATTCTGATGTTGTTGACATGCCGTTCTCTCCACAACTCTGTGCAGCACTTTGTGACCATCGGGTGAAAAACACTCAAGAAGTAATTACAGTATTATGCTACATATGCTTCTGAAAGCTGAGTTTTTATGTAATGTAGATGTTAAATACAATTGTGTGTTTCTTTTGTCAGGGTTTGAAAGGGTGGACAAAGGTTGTGCCAAACCAGTCTTACTACACTCCTCCAGCCCCTCCCCGGCCTCCCCCTACTCCCCCCCCATCTCGGGCTTCACGTCCGATGGATCTTCGTAATGAAATGTTCACCACCAAACCGCAGACCATTCAGGTAGGAAATGGAGTTTAACAAATGTTAAGCTGCTGACATTCAGCTGTTCGCTACTGGACAGCCGTAGTGTTTTTAACCTATATAAACGTAACCCAAATTGTGTTTTTTCTTTCAGAAACCTGCTTCCAGTACAGGTCCGAGCCCACTGGAAGGGGTTAAGCTCACAGTGGAAAACCTACATCCTGAAGTATCTGAAGAAGACATTGTTGTGCGTATATACATACATAGCTTTTTAATATGGCTAATCTTGAAAAGTACAGTCTGAAATTGTTCATTTTAAGTGAGAACTTTGTATTAATGTTTAGTTTCCCTTGTATTTTCTTGTACTTCAAGGTTTTTAGTCCGTAAGAGACTTTTAGCTGCCTTGGTTCTGATTTAGTTCTACATATGGGTAATTAATTACGAAGAATATGTAGTATGTCTTGTGTGTTTGCTTTTATCATTGCATTTTGGCCTGTTTTTATTGTTCAGAAGAAACAGACTGTCTTGTTTGCTGATGTTTAAAATAATAATGCAGTTGGAGTGATGAAGTGGCTAAGAGTTTAGAGCGCTCGGCTGCCATTAATGAGTCCCTGGGATGAATCCTCGAACCTACCTTTGATTTTGCCTGGTTTTCAAGGGCAGCAAGTTAAGTCTATGGTCATTCACCAACAACTAACAAACCCCCCACCTCACCTCAGATTTATTTGGGATCTACACTGAATGTGGTTACATTCCAGTTCCGGCTGGGTGTGTTTTGTCATTTTCTGAATCTTACTCTATAGGGGTGAATGGGAAAGTGATGCCCCTGGATGTGTGGCCCAAAGGTAACTTGAATGAATGTAATAGGTAGTGTTGTGATCCCCTTTAATGGGCCATTCTCAATAAAAAATAATGCACTGTTCTATTAGAGGTTCGATTGGATTCTTAATCTCATGAGAGGACACTAATAGAACAATTTTGATCAAATTTATGAAAAAGTAAAAATGTGGTTAATATTTTTATTGTCTTTTTAGGAGCTGTTTAGCGCTTATGGGGCACTTAAGCGAGCCCGCTTGATCCAGGTTGGCATTGCGGAGGTTGTGTACGTGCGGAAAGATGATGCTATCACAGCCTACGAAAAATATAACAATCGCTATCTCGATGGTAAGTCGGCTTTTACGTGCAGGCCTATTCTCATGAATTATTGGGTTTCCCTATGGATTTTGCGATTGCACTCTGTGGCTCAGTGTCGTGTCCAACATTCCGCTCCATTTGCTGGGAAGAACCCAGCATATGGAGTGAAACGTCGACCGTGCCGAACAGCATTCAATACATGCCAAACACCCTCGGAGAACTATGCAATACAACTGTTAAGCTATTTCATGAAATATTTAAATAAAGACATTATTCCACCCTTTATTGCATTTTTTTCAATGCATATACTTCAACAATTGCAATTTCCTTTTTTTATTTTCTACTGCAACTTGTACCAAATACTTCGTGTGCATAAATGCATCGTGTCATGCAGCTCTGTGCAGCGCTTTGTGACCCACAGGTGAAAGGCGCTCTACAAGTGCTATTATTATTATTCAGTAGGCGTCGTATGTTTGCAGCACTACTTGTATGATGGATTTTCTGTGTACTTTACAGGTCAGCCGATGAAATGCCAACTTCACTTGAGCAAACATGACCAGCAGCCAAACTCGGCTCTCAAGTAAGCTTGCATAACTAATAAACAACCCTACAATAGCTCGGATATTGTTTCCGTTGTCCACTTTTGGTTGAAGGCTTCCCCAATTTTATTCATTTCCTCGTTTCCTCCAGTTTTGCCCATCAAGTAGTGGCCTCAGAACGATTTCATTTAGAGGTTTGAGATTGTGGTATATTGTTTCCTTATTGCATGTTGCAATTGATAATTTAGAAATATACACTATAACCAGAATTTCCAAGTATATGTTGATAGACAATTTAGGGGAAAATGTATATATTGAGAGCTTAACGAAAAATGTGCCTTTTGTTGTAATTCAATTGGAGTGCTACGAAACAATCTATAATGGTCTGATAAAATATCGAGTTATTCGTGGCATCACTGACTGTGGGAGAGTTAGGTGTTACCGATTTCAAGCAGGGGTAAGGAACGATGTTGAGGACTCCGATAATGAACATACCTCGACATTAGGCAATCGTGGTACTTGTACAAAGTAAAGGGAGTGTTGTAAAGAGACCCTGTTTGCAGTGACAAAAGTTGAATGAACACTAAAATTATGAACTTTATCATGTCAAAAATAATCATATTACTTGATTTGTATTGCTAAATGTTTGTTGGCTTTTTCAAAGTAGTAAAGCTAATGTGGCCAGTAACTCTATAAAATAGTTATGGCCATGTATTTTCTCTCCCTTTGAAAGTATAGTGATTGTTTATGTGTGTGCGCTCATGCGTGCGCGCGCGCGCGCGCGACCATACGTTGTACTGTCCAGACGGTTGAGCGATGGGCCTTCTGCCACAAGCTACATGGAGCAGCCTGCTTGGCGCCAGGAGAGCAAACGTGGCCCATCCACCACCGAGCTCGACCCAGACGTCATCCAGTGGGCACTGTTCAAGTCCACAAGTTCAAAATCAAGCACGTTCCGGCCTACCGCTTTTAACATTAAAATATAAATTGACAAGAAATTCCGTATGTTGTGTGATGCATTGTAAAAGAAACGATGTGTAGATGTCTGCATGTTTCGGTCTGCAGATTTATACATTAGGTTATCTTACTGTGGTGTGTATTCTATTGCCCAGTAACTTTACTGCTGGTGTGTGTCAACACAATTGATACTTTTGTGTTACATTAGTTTCACACGTGAGCACATTAAGGAAAGGGTAATCTTTTGGCACCTAAATTTGTGAGCCAGTTCAAAATAAACGTTCATCTGACAGTATAGTAATAAACATGCTTTTGTTGCTACCATCACAAAGCATGCATGTAGTTTTGTTCGCTGTTTAACCATTGCCAGTTTTTACTGAATAATAATTTCAGTCGTTTTCCTTTTTACGTTATTTCATTATACATATTTAACAGTTTTGTTTTGGAATCATCTGTTGTGCGACTAATGCAACCAGTAGACAGTTTAACGTTATGTTTTATCATGCCTAGTCTCACATTAAATATGAATAGTTCCTCTTTTAAGGCCTTAAAGGATACACATTTCTTGTCTACCATGTTTTCTGAGGCTTTGCAATATTTGGTTAAGTACTTAAGTAGAATAATGCATTGTAACATGTCAACATGTTTTTGAAAAGTGCTATAATGCCCATTCACAATTGTGTTAGCAAACTTAATTCAGGAGGTTATGCCTGCTGCGATTCTTAACATTTTTTTTGGTTCTTACATTCCTGTGTTTTTTGGGAAAAAGTACTGTATCCGACTGACCTCTGCCATCGCAAGTCCAGTTTTCAAGCTACTGTTAAATATCTTGAGACAATATCAGTCAGCAACTAATAGCATGCACAATGGGAGAGTGCGATTTCATCTGGAATAAAAATAAACCGTCATAATACGCTTTACCAGAAAGGTGGATAATCATTGTTTTTCAAAGGATTTAATTCTCTTTGTGGATTTTTGATTGTTAACTCATTGTAATGATCAGAAATTGCCTCCATCGTATGAAGTCATCCTGAAATAACATTTAGCTTAAATAGTCGAGACAACAGATCATTGCTGTGTATTATACAACTTTTGATTTTTTTTTAACGTACAGTACTGTAAGTTTTTCCCTCTTTGCCTCGGAGTTCGTAATTTTGTTTTCAGGAAAATAAACCCTTTTGAATGTTCATTGTTCTCTTCCAATCGTGATAGACCTAACTATGTGTCTGCTTTCTACACTTTCAAAGTATGGTTTGGCTGCTGTTCTCATTTATGTTAGAAATACAGTATTATGAATAGCGATGTAGTGATGCATTATATTTTAAAATTCATCATTGGTCTCGATAAGCATTAATTTGTACCCATAGCTCGACAACAATGGCGCAGATGATCAGTTGAATCAAATTGTGATCCCATATCAAACCATTGAATTTTTAAGAGATGCACATTGTTAACATTCTTTCTTGTGACCAATCTTTCCATGTTTATCATCCTTAGAATAAAAATTATTACACATCTGGGGATACTGCCTTATGGTTACTGCACAGCCAAAAGTTTGATTTCCCAGTGATCTACATAGGCTGCCTCCGGATTCTCTGGTATTCTCTCATTAAAAACACTCATTAATTGGTCAATAATATATAGGACGCAGGGTCTGGCGATTGCTGGCAGCACCAAACCGCGTGGCTGCTTTCCGCCCATCTGCCGTTTCCTCGACTACCTTAAGTCGTTTATTTGAATGAATACCTGCAACATTGACGGAATGCAGCGCGTTATAAATTCTATATGCCTATTTTATTATTAACTGGCTTACATCGTCATTAGCCTTATGTAATAATTTGGCAACTTCCCACACCCCCATTAATCACAATAACCGCACCTGAGAAATGCTCTGAAGAGTTGTTCTTTCTGGATCATCAGGCCTGATGCATCCAGCGTGAAAAGCGAAACATTGCAAAGGAGGAGCGCTCGACACGGCTGCAAAGAGAGCAGATCTTAACAATTCTACACAGTCCTGAAATCCTCCATCACTACTAACCCGACCTAATAAACTCACCAACCACATTCGTATGGCTGTCATTAACATCATGTTGTTAAGCTATGTGGTGTGAAATAACATTATGTAGACCTTTTAAAAAAAGTTGAATATCTGCAGAAAATTGCATGAGCCACTATCTTGTAAAGCCTACTTCCGAGCATGTTATTCGCACCCTTCTGCCTTTTTTCCAAACTGACCCTTTAAATGGTGATGGCGACATTTTCCAAGCTTTTGTAATAGGATGACATGTCCATGAGAAATGTATCGTCTGGTGCAGACAACAACTCAAGTTGTGCTATACTAAATTAAATCTGAACAGCTGCCATCCCTAAAGAACATTTCAAATTGTGCAAATGTCTAATTATTTCAATCAATGCTCAATGTCATTGTTTCTCCATTGCTAAGCATGTGCCAGCAATACAATTCATAAAATAGCACCTTAATATAAAATGATTAAATGCTTCATGAAAATGGTGGGGGTGTCGCGTTGGCATCGTGTAGCGCTGTCGCTTTACAGCAAGAAGAACCCGAGTTCGATTCCCTGCTCGGGTGCCTTTCTGGGTGGAGTTTGTGTATTCTCTTCGTGCCCGCGTGAGTTTTCACCGGGTACTCCGGTTTCCTCCTACCGTCCAAATACACGCTGCTGCCAAGGTTTATTGGCCTGCTGAGGAAATTGTCCCAAAAAAGTGTCCTGCGATGTACTGGCGTCACATTCTTGGTATTCCCCTTCCTTGCGCCCTCTGTCGGTCAAGATAGGCTCCGCACCCCAGCTTCCCTGCACAGGATTAAGCGCGTATTGATAATGAATATATGAAAAAGGTGGAAGAGGTGCACATCTGAAGATTGGGGGTAATGTGGCTTGTAGGTGATTTTCTATGTAGTTACACCGCTTATCGGTTGGCTAATAGACGAATTTTCGGGACTAAAGAGCATGACCTTAGTTTAATTATCTCTTAATGATTTTATAATATTCACTCAACGCAACAAAACTGTTACAATAACTACTGTGCAAACAGGTCAAATATATTCGGCTACCTTTCGCACACAGCAATGTATTTCTCACATAAAAAAAACACCTGACTGCCAATTATAATTTTCGGAAGTCGAGTGAGGGCTTTAGTCTTCAGTCGATATTGTGTGAGGCTTTGCACGTGGGTGTTCTGCAACCCTTGTACTTTGTCTGAAATGTCATCGAATGTCCCCCCCCCCCCCAAAATCGGAGGTAGTTGTAAGATATATAAGCAAGAGGTGTGTCAGGTCTACCAGGAACACACTCCTTCAGGGCAAGGCAACACTGACAAGGAAAAAGGTTTGTGTTCAAATATTTGTTATAAAACTGTTTAATACGAACTTTGAGCAATGTTTATGAGGTTATTTAACTTTACTGATATAAATATAAGTTTTTGAAGATGATTTTACAACACAACCTCAAACTTAAAGTTGTGCTTCACGCTTGTACATTATTTTTTTTCCCCATTTTTGGTTTGAGCTAATGTTATATTTCTCTAATTTGCTTTACCAGAGATTACAACAACCTATATACGGTACTTTGAACATTTAAAAATGTAACAATACTCTAACAATGCAGTTGTAGCCCCACAGGTTTGAAGTGGCGCTTGACATTTCACGTCAAATGTGTTTATATTTCTGTTGTGTACACGTTCTCAGTTCTCTGGAAATGATGGGAAACTACTCTCGAATCCTGCTTCTGCTGGGGATGCTGTCAATTTTCTCCCCAGCCGTCAGTGCCATGTGCTGGGCTCAGCTTGACAAGGTGAGCGTGAGCAGAACATCACTAGTACTTTGTTGGGCAGTAATCGTAAAGCCTCCTCCTTGTAGCTCTCCGAAGTATTCTCGGGTTGTACCGCATCTCGTTTTGCACCGTTAGACAATTTACACCTCGTTCTAAACAGTAGAATAAAAACATCTTTAAAAACAATTTAGTTCCTGAAACTGACAGTACGTGAAGGAAAACGCCAGATATCATGCCAAATAAACACGCCACAAATTTAAAACAATGTAGAGCTGCCATATAGCGTAACTATATATATTTATGCAGGAGACTGGTTCCTTCTCTACTGACTCATTTTTGTCAGTTATTATTTAAGCTGCAAAGATCCGTTGAGCTATGCAGCTCTTTTAACAGTTGTCCAGAGGGGAGGGGTAAGGAAGTTGCAACATCTCAGGGCACCGGGAGCAATTTAGTCAGGACAATTAACCTAGGCTGCGTGTATTTGTACGGTGGGAGGAAACCGGAGTGTCGAGCAAAAACTTCCACAGACGCGGGGAGAACGTGCAAACTCCACATAGGTACCCAAGCCAGGAATCAAACCTGAGTACTTCTTGCTGAGACAGCAGCACTACTAACTGTGCCACCGTGCTGCCCATTGAAGTGTTTTCACTGAGACTTTCTTCATCTTAAGTTTTAATTATAAACAGACGAGAGCCTCCAGATTTGACATTTCTCTTTTAATGGTCAAGCGAAAATGTCAGGTCAGTTCACCAAGCCACTGCCATCTCTCGCAATCTGTAGATGTAATAATCCATCTAACACCTGTGAACGAGGTGTTTTCACCACTCCATCTCCTCGACGGAAACCGTCTCGGGGTGTGTATCAGTCTTTACGTTTGACACCTTGCCTTAAAAATATAGATTAGAACAATATATCTCCCCGTTTTCCATGGCTCCTCGTGATGACGTCGCACCACGATACTTTGTTCGGTATCTTGGGATGCTACTGCATTTCGATTCTGCGTAAATCCAAATTGTATTGGATTCGGCGATATTTGTAATTTTCACCAAAGGTTCGGGACTTCCACATACGATGAGCCTTACACCTAACTCTTCATTTTAACAGACACTAGCTTTTAACTCAACGTCAATAACACCATCATTATCATTAGGTATTACCAACCATGACTCAGCCATCGTTTTTCCCCAACTACCTTGGATATTTGTTTGACAACAGCCCCTAATCGTGTGGCCACCGAGGAAGAGTAAGTCAAGTGCAGTACCTTCTAGAGAAGCTGTCAAGCTCCCTCTCATGGAGGCCTTTCTACCAGCTATGGTGTGAGGAAGCAATGGCAGGGCTGCTCTTATCGTTCCACGTGTGGGATAATGTAATGGCACAGAATGAACCTCTGTGCCCATTACCTTATCACTATATTTTCCAAATAGCTGCCACCATCATACCACCTCTATCTCGTGTCTCTCTTTTCCTTCACTGTCACATCCCAGGAGTGCTTCAGCGACTGCAAGAAATTCTGCAGCAATGACACCGAGGCAGGCACACCGACGGCGATGATGGAGAACCTGCTGGCATGTGTGCAGGTCAAATGTAACGACCGCGATGACAACGCTCGCCTGCTGGAGTTGATCTCCAACGGCGCTGAATGTTGTGGCGATTTCGACACCACTAACGAGCGGTGGTGGCTCGTCCGCTGCGGTGGCCAAATTGGCGAGGGTAGAGAGGATGGCCAGAGTGGCATCAGTCCGAGTGTGGTGCAGGTGGATTTGGAAGACCAGGTGGAGGCCCCCCCAGCGAGATCCACCCAGGTCAAGCGCTCGGTAACCCCCCCCAATAGGTATGCCATGGGGCACTTTCGCTGGGGCAGCCCTGAGAAGGTCACCATCCGCAAGCGCAGACCGGCACGGCCAAATGTGGACGGTGCCGACATGCCCGACTACAACGGCGTGGAGGGCCTGGCAGACGACACGGGAGTGTCTGTGTCCCTGAGCCGCAGGGATGCGGTAGCGGCAGCGGCGACGGCGGAGGAAGACGAAGATGATAATGGCAGGGGTTTCCACGTGCCTCCACCATTCAAACGCTACGGGGGCTTCATGAAAATGTTGCAGGAGATTGACCAATTGCCATTGGTGCCAATTATCCGCAAGGTCATGCATAAGGAGAGCACAAAATCGCTCTAAGTGCCCCGTGTATTGAGGCAAAGCAGTGCTTTAAGTTCGTAATGAAACGTTGATTTTATTTGCATGCATTGACGACGGCATTTTGGTGTCATTTACTTAAATGAAAAAATAAAAAAAAACATGTATCGCTTCACATATTGTCCTTCTCATTTCTCATACAAATGCTTATGCATATCTTAAAGTTTACACATTTAACATTGTGCCATAGATGTAATAGTGACCGGTCATGATACAATAAAATGCTAGTCATCCTTATGCCATGTCAGCAGTAGAGGTTGTTTAACCATACTTCACAATGGTGAGAGCAGGTTGGTGAGAGGGGGTGCTTAGGATTTATGGACTGATTTATCACTCATAACTTATATTAGCTGTGGCCAGGAATGTACCCGAGGTCACTGGATCACGATTTTGGACGCACATATCAGACACTGACACATGTGGGTAATCGTGAGTATGATTACGAAGTGTTTTATTACATGCTTTACTTTGTGATAACCCCCATGTGCCCCCACATTCGCACCCAACCAAGCGGATGAGGCTCATACAGGGCTCACATAGGACTGGGTTTTCCAGAGCAATTTGGATTGCGAGTATAAGCACATCATCTTCACAGAAGGAAGCGCTGCGTTACTATTTCTCGGCATTTTTATTACAATAACATTGCCGAAAACATATTGCCTTAAACATTTTTACAATGTACACCTTTAGTACAGCTAACAGCTAAGCTTAATCATCTGCAGTAAGTACACGAAACGTTTACAAATGCAAAAACATATTTCCATAAGTTAAAAAAGGTATTTGATGCAATAAATAATCTAATACCTGTCAAACGTGCAAACACCTATGTGCTACTTAAGGTCTGCTTACCGCACCAATGTTCACAGACCATATGAAGCTTAAGTGTAAGATCTCTAAACAATTATTCCCACCAACAGCACCAGAGGAATTAAAACCATCTTGACAGCAGCTGTCCGTGAGGTCTCATCTCATCTCATTGTCAGAAACCGCTTAGTCCTGTACAGGGTCGCGGTGAGCCGGAGCCTATCCCGGCAGACAGAGGGCGCAAGGCAGGGATATACCTACGATGGGACGCCAGTCCATCATCGGGCACTGCAGGCAATTCAGTCTGCAAGCCAATTAACCTATGCAGCAGCATGTTTTTTTGGACTGTGGGAGGAAACCGGAGTTCCCGGCGAAAACCCACGCGGACAGGGGGAGATCATGCAAAATCCACACAGAAAGGGCCCCGAGCCGAGATTCGAAGCCGGGACCTTCTTGCTGTGAGGCGGCAGCGCTACTCACTGCGTCACGGTGCCGCCCTGTCCGTGAGATCCATGCACATTATCAAGTCCATGGGCTACAGCAGAACATGGTACAACACCTAAGGCAGCAAGACTCCATTACCATTTTCATCATGTGGCCACAAAGGGTGCAATGTTTGAAAACCCACACAATTAAAGTGGTCATCACATACTGAGCTTGGCACCGTGCCTCAGCTTGTCTCGTCCCTGTCCAGCCACAGAATATATGCGCGTTATACACTGTATTATTATTACTTTACTGCTGCTGGCCATATTAAGATATTTTAGCAACGAATGTTATGTCACCTCAGGGGTTAGCAACGAGTGAAATATCTGGTTTGGGCTTATGGACCAATAAGTGCTGTAAAGGTTAGGCTGCATTACAGGGGTATGTGATGTGCCTTGTGGCGTTATGTACATGTAGAGCTCTTTGTCAAAGCGTTGTTGGATGAGGGCCTCCTTTTGCCGTAAGGGTCGCATGGGTGTTTGAGCGTACTTCACCATGCTGTGTAGATTCAACGTGGGGAACGCAGACGTAGGAGCCTGGTGGTGCAGTACGACGATGGATTTTGTTGAACCGCCTTCTGCTGTCTGCCACGTAGTTGCACAGCCTAAGCTCATCCGCTGTGCCCAACCGTGAGACACACCTGCATTATACAGATTCAACCTTGTTAAACTGCTCAAGATCGGATGAGACTGGGCACATTCTGGATGATTGGGTCATATGCTTCCATCACTGCTGGGGAGCGAATGGATCCATGGGTTACGGGTACTTAACCAACAGGTGAACAAACAAGTAAACAAAGGTAAACGCGGCACCTTAGATGTAATGAGTGGCAGCAAGTGTAGGGGGCTGATGCCTCCTCCTACCGCTAATGTATCAATGCATTTGCATGGATCCAAACATATTTACTGTTGACTGTTTGCAGCTTGTGTAACTGCAAGCTAAGGGGACAAGCGTTGGCATCTACTTATTCAAACTGGGCACAGGATGTCCCCCACATCAGTCCAGTTTCTTCACCATGTAAGGCCCCTCCAGCTCGTAGCCAATCTTACGGTAGTAGTCTCGTGTGCCAATTCCTGCGAAGACCACAGACAAAACAATCACTAGGTTTAAACCGTATGAAAATTAGGCACCTGTGCACGTACAAGGGAAATTTGACACCGATGTGAAACGTGCAGATTGATGAACCATAGAGCAAGAATGCTGCTCGTGGCATTTTTACAGAATAAGGAGAACCGATGCATTCACTTTTCAACAAACATGATGGGCTTGGTTCTTTACCTGAAATTACAGCTATTTTATTTGCACCGTGCTCCTCCCTTGCAATTCTCTCCGCCTCTTCCATGAGCAGCATCCCAAATCCCTGCAAGACGCGATTCGCCGTGAGATCAATCGCTGTTAACATAGACATGTGCACTGCTGGACGAGTGCATCGCCACACCATTTGGGTCGCTGAAGCTTTCTGACCTTATTTATAACGTGCGAGGCGAAACGTCGCGAGGTGGAAAGAGGAAGCGAAGGACGCTGCTGTCCCGACAGAGCAGCTTTTCGAAGCAATCATCATGCATCGAGCCGTGAACACCTACATCATTACAATATCCCGTGTCAAATTCTGGAAAGTAATAAATCGTTATAAAAATTTGAAAGCTTGCTGATAGGAGAGCAAGAGGCACGTATGTGTGTAACGACTCCCATTCTGACGTAGGGTTTCGCCATTGTGCCCTGTAGCGTTCCGACGTATTTTCAGGTTATGATTCGTTTCGTTTGGCATTATATCCGACGTTCTGGAATTGAACTGGGTTCCTGAGCATGCCCACAGTTCGTGATCTGAATCTGGTTTCCGGATGCACACGGCTCGCGACGTGAAAGGCCGGACACTGCGCCGATTCACTGGCAGAACGACCCAACATCATACAGCAGAGTTCGTGAGAGACATCTAACGCCTCAAGGCACTGCGGGCAGCTCACTGTTGGTACCTGGTGCTGGAACTTGGTGGGGTCTCGCGCGCTCACGGGTACCACGCTGCCGTACACGTGCAGCTCGCGCACGATGGACACGCCGCCCTTCAGCTCGGCTCGGAAACTGTCGGCGGAGCAGCGACGGAGACGCAGCAGCCCCACGAGCACGTCTTGGCGGGGGTCCTCGTACGCCAGGAAGGTCTCCCAGCCGCCGTTGGCGACGTAGTCACGCCGGACCAGCTCCACCTGCCGCGGACGCAAAGCGCGCGCTCTTGCCAGGAGATTTTGACCCGCGGAATATTTTGTGTGTCATCTGCAGACTGGACTAGTATCCACAAGCGTAGCAAGTGCCTTACTAATGTGTGGCATGATGGGGATAAGACGATTTTGTACCATCACTAACATAGTTGTATATTACGCCATTAATGACAACGAAACATGACATTTACCTATCATTAGGTAAGCACACCTGAGGATGCCTCTAACGTGAGGCAAAACGTCGCGAGGAGAGGAGAGGAAGCAAACGATTCGGCTGTCCCGAGAGAGCAGCTTTTCGAAGCAATTATCATGCATCGAGCCATGAAAACCTTCATCATTACATTTATATATCTGTGTTATGAATGTCACATCCACTCCAGTGATGTGTTCACCTCGTATGGCTTGACTTTGTGATGAATCTCCTGAATGCCCACCTCTCTTGTTCTGACATCTCGGCACTTAAAATACACAAACGATTACTTAATTCACTTGTAATCCATTTTACTTGCACGTGAACTGACTGCGTCACTGCATATTAGACACCAAAGCAAATCTAATCATTTTGACTAATTGTGCAAAGGAATATCACACGTGAGCAATCTATAATAGACAACATCAGGGATGTTGCAATCGAGGCCAGGTTTTAATTTTTAAGTCAGGGGTAACTGTGCACATTTGAATAGTACGGAAACGATACCAGAGCGAATCATTAAAGAGATTAGTAACGAACGTGGCAAGGGATATTAAATTCACCCGGATTTTAGATGGGAAAGGGAACCAGTGAACAGAATTTTTAGGGCCGAGATCTGGCAACTAAAGAAGAGACCTCGGATTCTATTAATTCGTTAAATTCCAGGAGTTTTGAGATCAATGAAGGTGGAAGAACACTTATTGAGGTATCGGTTGGTGGTTGAGGCTTTGTAGATACGGTGGGCTTCTGTTTTTTCTGAGAAAAAATAAATTATCAGGACTAAAAAGGTCAAAGGGCGAATTTAAAGACTCTATCCAATTCATCTAACATTTATTGAACAAACAGATAAAAATAACACTTTAAAACAATTGTGTAAACACGACCGTGTTTGTGAGGGTGAACTGATGTTGGACAGGCTGATCAAGGATACTTCACCTATGTCTATGGGTTTGTATGTGAACGAATCAAGGCTCATACACACACACACACACCTCTGTTCCAAGGTCCTTCATTCGTGCCAAGGCCAGCTCACGCAGGTTCCCGTGCTCCACTCCAGAGCTCACCAGCGGCATGGGGATGTCCCTGCATGGTGGAATATTGAATGCGGGCTCTATGAGTTGTAGTTGTTTCTGGCATACCGTCTTCTCCACAGCCCTGTTCAGCGCTTTGTCACCCCGAGGTGAAAATCACTCTGGAAGTGCAATTATTATAAGATATCATAGTCCACACCATGTGGTCACCTTATGTTTTGGGTTCAGTTGTAGAAAAGCTTAAGAGAAAAGCCATGTGTGGTACCACTTATGAACAAACTATTGCAAATGATGGCTCATAAATGCAGACAACATGTGACATCTAAAAAGTGCCATCTGATAAGAGGTGGGTGATTATTGGTATTGCTAGCCAGACCCTGCTACATGACTACAGAGAGGAAATGTAATAGACGGTCTCATTTTATTTCAAGCACCGCAGACCATGCTGCATCACTGGGGCTGCTACTGGCCTAGAGAAACTCATGCCACGTGATAAAGCTCAGGTAGCACAGTGAGTAGTGCTGTCACCTCACAACAAGAAAATCTCGGGTTTGGTTCCCCGGCTCGGGTGCTTTTCTGTGTGGAGTTTGCAAGTTCTCTCCGTGTTCGCGTGGGTTTTTGCCGGGTGCTCCGGTTTCCTCCCATCGCCCCAAAAACATGCCCAGGTTATTTGACAGTCAGTTAAATCGTCCCTCAGTGCCCTGCGATGGGAGTATCGCGGGACCTGGAAGTGGCCTGGCAAACCGTGCTGTAGGTCACCCCGGTGACCATAGCCCTGAAAACCCCACAAGAGGTCGATGTCGACACAAGAAGCTAAAGCTCTGGCTTTTGTGCAGTGACCGCTCGAGAGAAACTCATGCCTTTGTACACGGTAGACACGGGTCCAGGGCGGCACCAGGGCGAGGATGCGAGCCACCAGATCGACCAGGCTGCTGGGTGGGTAGCTCTTGTAGCGGCCAGTCTTCCACAGCTCGTAAAGACCCGTCCCACGAATCACCAGCGTTGGGTACAGCTTAAGGCCATCTGGCCGAAATGCTGGATTCTCAAAAAACTCCTGTGACAAACATGGGTAAATGGTTTCCCAGTGATAGATTGGACTCCCATCGTGGGTATATCCTTGCCTTTCGCCATGTCTGCCGGGATAGGATCTGGCTCACCGTGACCCTGTACAGGACTAAGCGGTTTCTGACAATGAGATGAGACGAGATTAAGTTCTGGAGTGTATTATTTGCTATTGTCTGCTTCGGTGTTCATATTTTGGTCTTATTCGGGTAGATTTTTTTTTGCTCCATTTGCTAAAATGTAACTAGAATACGCATATGCTATGAATAATTAATTCTTACAGCTTATTTTAATGTAACAATACTGTCATCATAACAATAGTTAAAAATATTGAATTATGCATTGGCATATGCTTAAGAGTTATTATATGTGGTCTGATTTTCTATGTTATCACAAAAACATTAAAGGGGATAATTTATTTGTGAAAATGCCTCCAGTCTGGGATGCAAAACATCTCAAAGGAGTGGGAACACTTGACACGGCTATCCCAAAAGAACAACTATTTAAAGCAATTCTCATACATCGAGCCGTAAAAACCTAAATCAGTACATTATGAATAACATATAAATTGAGTTACAGTTCAAGTACAATTTTACACTCCACAGTAGAGAGGGAAATATGTATATTATAGATTCAATGAACATCATTTCCAATAATCACACTTCACACTGTCCAGAAAATACGCAGACCTTTGTGCGCAGCTGTCAACTTTATGACACACATGTACGACAAAGTCACCTTTTGTTTTTATTTTCCATGTGGTCTGCTTTTTAATGGCTTCTGATGTGTGAAATTGCATGCTGGAGCTTTACCAGATCGACATACTGCTAAAAAGGTTTTATTTGGGACTCTATGTTTTAAAAGAATCGTGCCTTCGGAAGAAAGCTTTACAGACCACTGACGAATTTTGATTACTTGCTCAGTAGTGCGAAAGATTGCATCTCTGTCGCCTAGGGTGATACCATCCAAAAGGCACACAACATGTATTTGTTTCTGTGGAATTGTGTTCACTTTTTCAAGCTGGGAATTTTCTTTAGCGGTGTGTTCACTTTTTCAAGCTGGGAATTTTCTTTAGCGGTCGATACGACACTTACTATGAACTGCTCCAGGTCTCGCTCCATGCCCACGTTGGGCAAGTCTGGCATCATATGTGACACCACCTTAAAACCGGCATCCTTGGACATTTGGAAGGATTCGCACACCGCCTTGACTGTGTGGCCTCTGGTGAGTATAAAGGACAGCATAGAAAACAGGTGTGTGTATATATATAAAAGCAACCACCCCAAAAAAACATTTGCTGCTTTCATATGATTCGTAGCAGAGAGTAGTGTCAATGTAATAATATACCATGTCATGCATACAAACTCACACATGGCAAGGCCATGTGTGAGTTGGTATGTATGCAACTGTACTAAATAATTCAAACCACATTTCATCCATTTCTAATGTTGGCCGGGGTAAGAGTGATGGCAGCGCTATGAGCCCAGCAAGTTAAGATTCATGGTGATGGCTAACATTAATGGTGAGTAATATTTGCCCTGATCTTGTCTGCCCACCCCATCCTTCGACAATCCCAACTGGTGTGGTGAAGTATACATGAAACTCCCGCGCATTCCACGAAATAAGGCCTTTGTCTATCAATGAACCGACAGAGGGCCTTAAACGATGCTACAAAATCGTAGTTAATTATTGCCATCTTCACAAATGAAGGTTGGCAGAGACTCCAAACAGTCGCCGGGATGCAGCATGCTGCACACCTGTTGGTGTCGCGAGCCACATCCTCGTACACGCTCTGCACGCCGATCTCGAGGCGGGTGCAGCCGTAGCCAAGCATGTCGCTCAGGTGCCTCTTCAGGCAGTAGTCAGGTCGTGTCTCTATCGTGATGCCGATGCACTTGGTCTTACTCCTCTCCGAGTATCTATAGAGGGCAAATTAGTTCAGTCGCGACGTTCCTGAATAATTGACGACGAGGCTAAGCTTTCTTTGAATTGACATTTTTTAAATAATTGGGATAAAATAAAATAACGAGGAAAATAGCAGTACTTAACAGAAAATATGGCAAATATGGCATTCAAGAAACCAGCCTTTATCCACATTATGAATTTTTATAATAAAAAAAATACTTATATAATATATGAAAGATTACAGTGAAAAGCAGACCAGAGACCTTTGATATTATTACCAGGTGATGTTCTTGCTTTGTTTTTCTTTAGCTTCCATTTGCAAAAGAAACATCCCATTTGGCTTTTTTCTCCTCCTTTAAGCCAACCCATTTCAACAACCAAATAAAAGAGCAAGACAGCAATCCTGAATATCTTGGGATACATTTCTAGTTTATCTGTGGGTCTTTGATAAGTTCCTGTAGTTTGGCTGGTGGATTTTCTGGCAGGTATAATGAATTGTGAGAATCCCAAACATACTCTGGCTTGTCTTTGGCAACTTTACCTGAGACCCACAATTATTGCATACACTGGAAGTAGAGGTATTTCCATATTACAAATGGGTAAAAGTATGTATTGCCTGTGCGTCTCGAACTAATTCTTTTAAGTATTATAAAGAGCAATGTTATCTCATCTCTCATCTCATCTCATTATCTGAAACCGCTTAATCCTATATAGGGTCACGGTGAAGCCGGAGCCTATCCCGGAAACACAGGGCGTAAGGCAGGAATACACCCGACGACGGGACGCCAGTCCACCGCCGAATGTTATCCATATGCTCATATCAAATGTAAAAAAAAAGGGTGGCACTGTGACATGGTAAGCAGCGCTACTTCCTTACAGCAAGAAGTTCTTGGGTTGGATTCCTGGCTCGGGTACATTTCGGTGTGGAGTTTGCATATTCTCCCCGTTTCCGCAGAGGTATTCGTCGGGTATTCTGGTTTATTTTCACAGTAAAAAGACATGCTGCCTCGACTCGCATGTTTAACTTTCCCCCGGTGCCCTGAAAGTTGTAACTTGCGTATCTCTTTATGCTGGACACCCGTTAAAAAGAGTTTCATAGCCCAACTTTTCCTTCCAGCTTATATAAAAACTGACCAACTCACTGGGAGAGGGGGCAATTATACCTCCAAGCTTAAAAAAGTACCGCTTTGAGGAAAGGTGATGGTGGTTGTTCTATGAAGACCAAGTCCTTGTCACACCAATGTGAATTGTCCACCATTAGGCAGACAACATAAATTCTTGGTAAAGCAGGAAGGCCCTCTCACACTCACACAGACACACACCTGACTGCTTCAGCCACACTGTTGGATGAATGCCCCGAGAGGGCGTCGTGAAGGTTGCGGATGAAGTAGTCCCTGTACTCCTCCGACAGGGCCATGAAGGTGCCACCCATGACTATGAACTCCACCTTATCTACGCTGTGGCCCAGCTGCTTTAACTGCCACGACACAATGTGTGTGTGAGCACAGTGTGGACATTCATTCGTTAAAAGCGAGGCATTTTTAAGACTGACATCACATTTCCAGAGAATCACGTAAGAAGGCACCATTACATTAATTTTATATGACAAAATGATACAATGATATTAATTACACTAACTTTAAATTAGTTTAAATTGATTTTCAAGCAACAAGTTTATACCTGAAAACAACCGATCTTAAATCCAGTATGCCTGATAAATTTTCCCATGAATACCACTTTGTTATGTGGTAAAGAGGAACCTTATGGTAAATGCATTGAGTTTATCACCAAATGTTTTTAAGTCAATTTATTAACCATATTTAATTATATTCGTGCACTACCAGTTGGTGTGAATAAAAATGTATGTTTTACAGATCCAAAAACCTCACCTGATCCACGCGGTGGCGGGTTTGTAAGTAAGGGTCGTAGCGAGCTCTGATGGCCCTCATAGATGTAGGCTGGAGGAATAAAATACAAATATTAAGCTTTCAGAACCGAGGTTGCCTACTACCAAATCAATCTTTACATGCCAAACCTCATTAGGTCCTGTAGACTGAGTAGTTAGTTCTTAAACGGGGCACTGCCTGGGAATACTAGGTGCCAATAGGGTTTAATTCTGTGAGGTAAGTAGTTGAGAGCAGTACAATCATAGCTTTCTTGAATCATAGTTTCAAGGTAGTACCTTTAAATTATTGATTCTCAAATAATATCGGTTTTAACCCACACACTGATAATTAATGGAACTGGTTAATTAACACCTCAGAAATTAGTCTTTAGATTGAAGCTTTCCTGGATAAATAAAAAAAACCCTTCAAAGTCAATATAAGGAAAATACTTTGCTTAACATGCAAATGAATTTAGGTCTTTTGTCAAATAACACTACGTTGATATTTGTATAACGGTTATAGTTAATATGCAACCTTAGTTTGAATCAAGTTGAGGAACTTTAATTATTTAATTACTTCACAACATCTTTACCTCGTAGCCTGTGTATGACTGGGTTGAATATTCAAAGTCTGAGTCTGGGCCTCCTGGGCAATAGCTGAGAAAAAAAAAACAGATAAATGGGTTAATGTGGGCGGCGCGGTGGCCCAGTGGGTAGCGCTGTCGCCTCACAGCAAGAAGGTCCCGGGTTCCAATCTCGGCTCGGGTGCCTTTCTGTGTGGAGTTTACATGTTCTCTCCCCGTGTCCGCGTGGGTTTTCACCAAGCACTCCAGTTTCCTCCCACAGCCCAAAAAACATGCTGCTGCATAGGTTAATCGGCTTGCAAACTATATTGCCCTCAATGCCCAGTAATGGACGGGCGTCCCATCGTTGGTATATCCCTGCCTTGCGCCCTGTGTCTGCCGGAATAGACTCCGGCTCACTGTGACCCTGTACAGGATTAAGCAGTTTCTGACAATGAGATGAGATGGGTTAATGTACAAAAGCTGGCACAGCCATTTTAAGCCTGGTGTGTTCTCGCATTACCTCTAAAATGGGGCGATCCACCAGCATTACATCGCTCTCTACCAAAATGCGAATCACATGCAAGGTATCCGCAATTAACACATCATATCAATCATCGAGCACACAATCTCAAGCTACACGGCGGCCGTGAAAATTGCCAAGGTTACTCACACACAGATGTTTCCCGTAAAGTTGATGTGCGGACACCTGTGTGGCTTGCACATGACTGCAACCACTGCAATCTATTGAAAGAGAAAGTAAACTCATCTCCACTCGCTTGTCAGGTTGCCCCAAGATCAGTTGAAGCATAAAAATTTAACTCCGTTTTCACGCACCTTGGGTTCTTTACAAGTTTTTAGGGTAGAATTTCCACATACACTGCAGCGAGCAAAGCGAGTGGAAAATGTACTGATGTATTATAACATATAAACAAAAATAATGTAAATGTAGTTATGCTGTTCATGGCATTGTTGTTGCTAACATGCCGTTCTCTCCGCAGCTCTGTTCAACGCTCTGTGAAACGCAATCATTATTATTAACATGACATCTGGGTGGC
>JAZEWT010000005.1:17967026-17984722 GCA_036362905.1 Mordacia mordax
CCTGAGGATGCCTCTAACGTGTGAGGCGAAACGTCGCGAGGAGAAGAGAGAGAGCCATCGACGCGGCTGTCCCGAGAGAGCAGCTTTTCGAAGCAATCATCACGATTTTTTTAGTCGCATAACGTCAGAGGTTATGAATACTACAGTTTTAATAATAATTTAACATGAAGGCTTCTGGAACCTTTATTAGAGGTGCCTGATGACGCTGATTACAATTATCATCAAAGCGTCGTACTCTATTATAAATGTTATGGGTTTGGTCTCCAACACACCAGTGTAATGAAGTAATAATAATAACGATTGCATTTATAGAGTGCCTTTCACCCAAGGGTCACAAAGCGCTGCACAGAGCTGCGAAGAGAACGGAATGTCAACAACGACAGAAGATCGTCAGATCAGCAACAATAGCTTTTTTTTGGGGGGAGGGGGGGGTTTGTTACAAATCCGAGTTGTGCAGAGAACAGAATGTCAGTAAAGAATTGGCATGTTTCAGACATGTGACAAACCTTACTAATTGGCTGTGGAGGTGGGTTTACAGCATATTTTTTATGTGACCCAACCTAAAACTGCTTTATTATGGATATTATAGAATAATTATATGCACCATCAAATTTTACTCGTCTATTGTGATTATATATCGTAAATAAGAATAACGCAGTCTAGACGGATATACAAATATGACAGCGCATCAGAATACCATTTACTGGCAGGAGCATAGTTTTGCTTATGATTATAGTACAGCAACATTACTGGGACCATGACATGGGATTTAAGAATCTTTAAGACCGTCTAAAGTAATGGGTAATTTTAATGGCTTTGGGAAAACCCTATGTTATGTAAACATATATCCTTTAAAAACGGTCACTTGTAACTGATCCAAACACACAGACATCAACATTCCACTAACAATGGTTGCTAAAGACTGAGTCTGTTTTTGGCTCTTGTTGCATAGAAGCAGAGTTCAATTTCAGCTGAATGTGTCCAATTTGGCTCCCCAAAAAAAAAATCCACACCAGACGCACTACATCTAATATACATATGGCTGGGGCTACGACTAGCTACGTGCCACCTCCCAGTCGACCAGTTTATTTTACCCAGCTATCAATCGCTGGGTAAAATAAGCTGGTGGATGAGAGACAAACTTGACCACGGCGTGGACACCGAGAGAAGGCAAACGCAGCAGAGGAAGACAGTGGAAGAGCTGGTAGTGAGACACAATGAAAAAGTTCGGACATCACTCGTGTATAAAAACAAATAAAGAAATGAAGGAATGGAAAACGGGGGCTTTTGCCCCACGCAGAGTGAGGTTAAAGTCTGGCTACGCACAAGGAATGAATTGAAGGCCGAGAATGAGGCATATGATGACCTTACCGTGGTGTTTACACACATTGACCGGTGTCCCTAATTGGTAATCTCATTAATGCACAAGACAGTGAATGAGCCATGTACCATGTGCTGAGCATCTGCTCGCATGCTCTACAAATGTCTGCATCCGAGCAAAAACATTTCAGAGCATCGGGATGGCAGCGCAATGCCACAGTTTTTCATATTTTTTTCCATTTTCAACGGATAAAAACGAAGTTAAATTAAATTCTAAGATATTATAATGTGCAAATTATGAAGAACAAGGAATACATGTGAAAATGCCTTTTTATCGATGTGTTGTCTATGACTACACATCATTTGCATTATTATTAAGAAACTTGTGGCTCTGAAACATTGGTTTTAATTCCAAATTACAATTACTGGGGATGAGAATTTACACAAAGTGTTACTGTTATTAATACGATTATGCTTACTTATCCTGGAATGTATCCAAACTCTATTTCAGGAGTCCTATGTGAAATCCCTATTGGATAGTGTGTATGTACTCTAATTATGAGCATTGTGATGTTTGGCCAATACCAGTTACATGCTTTCTTGCAGATTTTGTTGACCATGAAGGGATGGTGGGCTCACAACTACGGCAGGATTTAAACTGACAAAATTATGATCGTAATTGTTTGTCTGCCACAGTACCTTGTTACATTATTTATATAGTTTGAAGTCTTTTTTTCAATCCACTCTGGATGAAGCCCCCCCATGTTGTATTGATATAGCAGGCGTCCAGAATCAGTTACAGAAATTACTCACCACCAGCGTCACTTTCAGCCCAGAAAGCGAACTTGGGTTCATATCCATAGTGTGCTAGAGGACTGTGCCAGAGCACTGCTTTGCGAACGCTATATTATAATTAGAATTGAATGCAGTAGACAATACGCATGACAGTGATTCACAAGCTTGTATGCGTTCGTGAATGAAAACTTTTGTTGCTTAGTTCCGAGCAACTATACAACGTAAAGGCGATGCATGTTTACTATATACGTTTCCCCCAACATCACCTCTGTGTTTAGTGGCCCCAACCCTATAACGTAGGAGCAGGCTGGGGAGGGCCTAAACCCGCTTCAGCTATAATTGTTTAAACTTTGAAACAGCGAATCTTATCCCACGAGACTGGACCCTATTGGAGTAGTGGAAAGCTTTTAGGGGCTGCAGGCCATTGCATGGATACTGTGCATGCGAAATTCGAGAAGCGTCAGCGCCGCGTTGTGGTCATAAAACGCTCAAATACGCAGCAGGAAATGCATTACTTATAAACACCGCGTACACGAGAGGCGCCTGCAGGTTATTTCTCCGTATTATGGCCTTTGCGATGTTCTACTTGTATTTGGGGGCTGGGGTGGAAGCCCCCGGGAACGATGGGACCGTGCAGCCACCATACCAAAGAATTTGGGAGTCATTGGTTTTTATGTTTAACATTGACTGCGTCACTCTCCCCGCGCCCCCCCCGCCACTGTTGAGTTTTTGTTCGCCCTCCTTCACACAAGGTCACGCTGGAGGGCTGTGTGAGACCCTCGCCACCCTGAGTGTCCGGTGTCGAGTAAACTGGTTGATGTGTAAATGGCACACAGCATACCCCGCAATACTCTACCGTCTTAGCACATGTGGCATTCTAAGCGGTGTTCAAGGTTTAATGGCAAACGAAACATTTTTGTGTGTGCAGAGTCAAGGAAGGGCAGTATAGCTGGTAAACATTGTTTTGAAAAAAAGAGGACGGACACACGCCTGAGCATGCAAGCTTGTCACTACCATGTCATACCACCAAACCACCCTGATATTTACGGCAATTCAGGTGTAAAGAAAATAACCTACCACCCCTATATTTCAACACATGCATTTGTAAGGAAGATGGTTGCTATTCCTTTATCATTATCCATTTTACATTATGTGAAAATCAAGAACATGTTCTCTAAAAAATGTTACAATATAGAGTCACAATAATGGTCACAAACTCACACTGACCGGAATGATGATGGATGGTAAAATCATTCACACAACTTGCGTGATGTAGGGAGTCCTTTATCCAGCAGTGGATAGAAACAGGGTCTATATAAATGACAACGGTTAGGATGAATCATATCGGTTGTTTTTTTTCTGAGCCATGATTTCCTACATTTATTGGCAAACAGTGGCCGAATACAGCCTCGTATTTATTGTATACAGACTTAATGAATGCATCATAATACAGATTTTTTTTAACACAGTTTGCACATACAAAAAATAAATTAGGTTTAGTTGCTCGTATATTTAAGGCACTGAATAATTAATTTTACTGCGCATTAAATTGAACCCAATTAGACAAGCAGGCCACTTTGATTGTTTAGCACGCGTGTGAGATTTGGTCAATAGCATTGATTGGATAAAATATGGTCTCATTAGGAGGCTTACACATTAATTAACAAAAATTATGTGGTAAATGTTTAATACTTGAAGATTTAATATTCTCCTCATCTTACATAAACACACAGTAATGCATGATTTAAGCAAATAATATTATTCCTATATGTCTGTTCGTTTCTTATTTTAGGTAAAATGAGCTTCAGCTGGGCTATACATTTACGAGCGATTCCATATTATATTAACTTAGCCTTCATCATCACTGTCACCATCAACACCAGCATCTCTATATCCACTTGTGAATAAAGCTTTCCCATACAATTCTGACTTCATAGTAAATCACCACTCTTATTGTTACAATATTATATGATCACATCTAATCTGAATTACTACTTAAACATTCTTAAGGATATTTGGTTTCACATGACGTGACCAATGTCTTTTTCCACCTGTCTGACTCAACGGCAGTGAGCAGAGTCGCAAATGTAAGGGGCAGGTTCAAATCCGGGTTGGGTTTTGACTCAGCTCAATATCACTTTTGGAGAATGATGATAAAATGAGTACGCCCGAGAATGCCTCCAACGTGAGGCGAAACGTCACAATGAAAAGGGGGAAGCGTTCAACACGGTTATCCAGAAAGAACATCTTTGGAAAGCAATCATCATGCTGTTAAAATCTATCTCAGCAAAATAAGTTCTACTCTGTGAGAAAGTCAACATTAGTTGTGCTATGAATAGACTCGCCTCTGCTACAGGAATGTGGAATTTTCTCCACTGGCTCATGACTGTAAACGGGGAAAAAGACGGGTTAATGTCCATTATAACATGAAATTACAGTGATGAATGTGCTTGTGCACCGCCTGAATTTGGAGGTTAAGCAAGTTTGGAAATTTAAAACGGTCTTTTTAAAACGGATTGCAAGCTGTTAGAATTACAAGTTAGATGTGTGTGCTTTCATCTGATTGATGCCGCTCTCCTTTTCACTCCCTCACAATAAGACGTCTCCTGTTTCATCCTGACGTTTTGACAGCCGGATGTGCTGTCAAAAAGAAAAAAAAATGGGGAGGCGGTGAAAGTTGACGGTTGAATGAATTTGAAACAAACGCCATTTTAAACATCATGTTGTTTTCTTTTCTCGTGAAAGCCATGACCAACTACAGTTATCGCCCCAAGAACATATCTCTTTGCCTGACCCCATTGAGATTTTGAACAAACACCAACCAGCTCTAATTAGAGTTATGGCCACTTGCCAGGTACTTTGTTGCGGCTAATGTAACCGTGTGGACCCGCGTGTCCTGGGGCGGGACCGCCAGGTGCACTAACGGAAACTGACACTGCGTCGTGAGAGGCATCATTGGTGGCCACAGGTGTGCCGGCTCCTGGTTGCGTAGGTAAAAACCGTGTCCCGGGGTGGGACTTGGTGACTCACCAGTCACGTTATTCCCTTCCAGCATAACTCCCTCCGCCCGCCCACACCAACAAACCACAGTGAAGTTCACCTGACCAGAACCAAGTGCGTCTCCAGTTTTCTTCGCCAGTTTCAACAGAAGTTTAAAACAACAGGCGCCCTCACCCTCCTCGGCTCACCTTTGCGTTATTGTTGTTATACTTTAAAACACTTTCATAGTAAGACTGTAAAATCTGCATCAGAGGTAAGCTTTCCTATTTTTACCTGTACGGTTATTTACATTGAAACGCTGGCTTTTAGCTAAACCTGAAGCTATAGGGGTATGCAATTGTGTAGTCGTATACGTTAGTGTTACAGCTGAATGAGTTTGATGTCAGTTTTTATTCAAGCTGGAAGCGCTTTTTAACAGTTATCCAGCAGGGAGGGGTAAAGCATGTTTTTAACATCTCACCGCACGAGGGAAAATATAGTCTGGGCAATTAACCAAGGTAGCCGCATATCTCTCGACTGTGGGAGGAAACCGGAATACCCGGCGAAAACCAACGCAGTCACGGGGAGAGAGCATGCGAACTCCACAGTCACCCGAGCTGGGAATCGAAACCGAGGTTTTATTGTAAGGCGGCAGCGCTGCTCGCTGGTGCTTTACATGTTCATTGGCGACATCCGCTGGCTTTGTTCAACATGAACGTTTGAAGATGTAACTGGCTCCATAGATCCTGCGATAAAACCCAATGCAGTTTTAATTGCATAATGAACGCGTAACTGAGTATAGTTTTAAATCTTTGATCTACAAGGTGACAATGTATATATGATATCAATGTCGGTTTCCACGGCTCGATGCATGATGATTGCTTCCAAAAGCTGCTCTTTCGGGATAACCACGTCGATCGCTCCTCCTCTCTCCTCCGCGACGTTTCGTCTCCCACGTTGGAGGTATCCTCAGGCGTTATGTGACCGAGTGCTTGTGACGGAGGAGGAGGAGCGCTCAACACGGATATCCTCAAAGAGCAACTCTTGAAATCAATCATTAATGTATATATTGTATGATTTGTTTTTTTATGAAAAGGGCAGAACTAATGCAAGCATAATACACATTTAAAGGCAAACAACATGCACTGTTAGAATCGACACGTCGTCCTATATATATTTAAACCGTTTAAAGTTCTGTGATTTCTAACACTTAACTCACCTTTTAAACTGTACCGTGAACTATCAACACATGTGGAATGTGAAGAATACGCATCCACAGTAACCTGATATCTAACTTCGCCTGCTGACATTAACATGCAAAGGAATGTGCAATTCCATATTGGTAAAACCAAGCTTATAAATATAACCTCTTAAAATACAATACTGCCAGGATATTGAGCTGATCATACACCTCATATTTTACTTTGTCTATACAGTATCTTTATATGTGTTGTGGCATCTGTTTGAAAGGTGCTATTATTGATGCAGTGACCATGCTTTGTGAATATCCTGCTCTCTTATCGCATCATCATAATCCATCATTTTTAACCTTTAATTGGACCCAACAGCACCACAGAGGTAGAAACATTGACGCACACTCTCGCTGCACCGTTTGGTTGGAGCAATTGCCGTTAGCGAGCACCTGTCCTGGCCGGCAACTCGAGACGGTCGTGTGCAACATATCGTTGCACTGCCACCTTTGTCTCTCAAGTGCGCATGTTTACAAACCACACCAGGTTCTCACTTAAGGCTGGGTCAGCCTAGAAGCGGCTCAGGACCGTTTTCCATCCCATTCACCATTGATGTTAGCCATGGCCTGGTCTCGAACTCACGTGGCTGGGTTCGTACTGCAGTGCGCTAATCACTGCGTCACCTCTCTCCACTCAATAGCAACCAATCTTCATCGCTGTTTTGAGGGATAGCCGTGTAGAGTGTCTGTCTCTTCTGTCTCTGAACGTTTCGTTTCCCACGCTGCGCGCATCAGCAGACGTTTTGAATCGGTGGGCAATGCAACCGTGTCCACCGCTTGTTCAAAACACCTGACGATGCCTCCAGCGTAGGGCGCGAAACGTCACAACCGAGACAGAAGGAATTCTCGACACGGCTCTTGCAAAGGAACATCTGTGGAGAGAAATTATCATACATCGAGCCGTGAAAGCCTATATCACAACAGCAAAAACAGCAGTAAAAATGTGCCACTAAGTGGCGGTGACATTTCTACCGCGATTATAATAGGCTAGATGTACTTATACGTGACCTGAAATGTGGAACCATCGTTGGCAGGTCACCGAAGAGACTCAGTTGTTATGGGCAAACTGAGATGAATGCTTAAATAGGCTTAAAAACGCCTGTCAAAGACTAATAATGAGACGAATTTCTCCAAAAATATATCCAGATACTGCATTACACACAAAACCTTGAGAGGCACTGCCCGCAGCCCTAATAGCTGGTTGAATCAGGAAAGTGACTGTTCTACCCAGACTGGATTCTAAGTTACGTGGAGTTGTGAAAGCACCACCAGGAGCTAGAGATTATTGCATGATACGGGTAGCATAGCATAGTCCTGCACACAGGCCTCGCATGCCACTGGGCAGATCATTAGAAGTTAACAACCTATATCATCATCCGACGGCCATGCACACGTATTTAATTTGTGCGTGAAAGAGGCAATGGTTCGTCAAGAACATTTCCAATGGTTTTAACCGTTGTCTGAGAACAATCTTGCAATTCTGGGTACTCTTGATGCATTTTAATGAACAAAAACACCAATGTATACCCGCTATGGGTGGTGGACATAACAGCCACAATTACAGTCAATGGCCTTACATGGGGGCATTGATGACATCGCAGTACAATATAGGCAACGTCACATCAACGCACTGCATGGTGTCACACCTGTTTACGTTAAATGTCTCGTATACTTTACTAATAACGCAACTGCATTGCTAAAAAAACCCATTCAAAACCACGCTTAAATGATACAATCTGAATGTCGATTGCTTTTCAACGAATAGTTAGTGCACTCATCTATAATGATGCACTTCCCATTTCATGCCGAAGCGTAATAGATATTGTAATTATGGCATTCAGCTCCCAAACTACATTTTCTCCCATCGCCTGGTGGCGAGATAGCTTCCCGGTTCACTCGTTAAAAAAGGGTCTGCACGTGTCACTGTCAATGACATCCCTTGACCTCCTGCCCATTTTAGACATCGTAATTGCCATCGCTGACGCTACATGCGATAGGTTTCTACGCGCAGTGGCATTCAATTGTTCTGGCTCCATGAAGTCTAACTGAATGTGAAGGCATTGGAAAAACTCAGCTGCACATTTTCAACTACACCTCGGCAATGGTAAATATATGCGCAGTGCACTGTGCTCGCTGGGCTGTAGCACCAGCATCCATTTATTTAACGTGTCAAATAATTTAAAGTCCCAGGTAAGAACTGGTGCGATGCAATGGTAATGTATTTTTTTTAATACATGACAGATGCTGCTAACCATTAGAGGAAAAGATTGCTAGTATAAATGCGCGGCTTTGCCAGGATTTGGACTGTACTATTGATATACGCCGCACTTATGAGTGGAAGCTACGTTCTGAAAAATATCCTGCAAAATGATTGCGTGGACATCATTGATATTCCGTGAATTATTTAATGGTTTCATTTCAATAATCGATGTTCCTTTCATCCTCGAGGTGAACGGTAGCACTTTTCGTGGCTACAGGGTTGACGTGAACTCATTACATACAACATACATACGAATTGGAAGACATTGATCCGTGCACACACGATTTGTTGCATGTATCGTGAGCTTAAGCATCAACATTAATTCACATGAATCGATGCATTGTTGCAAACCCATATCTGACAGTAAGAATGACTCCCTTGACTACCCATCCAGATATTTACATTTCCCTCTCACTATAGGTTTAAGCAGGACATACAGTGATCCCATGTAAAGCATTAACGGCCCTTGTGAGGCAAATGCTGTTAATGGGAACTCATAAAGGCTAACACAGGACAATAACGTGTAGGTGGCCAGCACCCTGCACCACCGCCTTTGTCTCCCTAATGGCTACACATCACACCACGTACTCATTTAAGGCTGCGTCGACCTAGGGGGAGATCAGGATCGGTTCAGATCATTGTCACTCATGTTGGCAATCATGAGCAGGAACTGAACTCAGGTCGCTGGGCTCAGAGGGCAATGCACTGTCCCACCTCTGTGGTTACAATTTAGATCACTTGTATGATTTTTAATGTATTTTAATCGATTATTACTTGCATAATTCTATGCTAATAGTTGAGCGGGCGCCTATACTGGACCTAGTGTATTCGATGCGGTCCGAAACTGCTTATCACGGGGAGTTTACCGATTTAAGGAATGATAGTAACACGGAATATAACTTACATTTCGGTTCCTTTTTGTCGATTTAAACAAAAATACGGCAATATGTAATGATGACACGTATAGAACAGTATACCGATCCAGCGTTATCAAGAAGAATACACGCATTATCTGCAACACACATTTAAGCTCTGAAAAAAATGTATCTAAAAAAAGAATGCATAATGATAACAAAATATTGTTAAGTGTAATTGCTTATTGATTATTATTTTTTTACAGAAAACTCACATTAATCCCGTAAATTCATCTGCACCTAATGCTTGTTCTGTATTGGTCAATTCCTAGTCGTATGCAGTACGTATATCGTGAAACCATGTACTTGCTGGAAACACCTTGTACGGGACAATTGTCCCTCCAATGCATCACAGCATGCCGTGAACAATACCTGCTTATGTACACACGCACAAACACACAATAGTATGGCTCAAAGTCAAGGGAAGGCTCACAAAATCAACTGACACGATGAGCAACGCAATAATATGCATACAGATTATATTTTGCAGCATGGCAGTCTTCCAAAACTTATTATAATGTGCTGAGAAGGGCCAGTGCTCAAAACATCGCTGATATATATATGTTTCTTTCTTTTAGGCTGCAGTGTTCTTGTCGAATGTGAGGTTTTTTTTTGTTACCATAGCAACAATGAGATGACCGTTCGTGTGATTCGAGCAGACGGACGATTGATACTGTCAGGCTTCTTTGGTGCTAATGATTAATACAATTTCTTAGTGATTTAAAACCTACCATAACGCGATGTGGTTGACATTTTCAGCATTATTTATTATATATGAGGTTCCTTAAGACAAGGGATCTCTGAGCACCATATATGTTCGGGAGAAATGTAAGACTGACATAAGCAAGGTGATTGAAGAGACACGACAGGTAATTAGAGAGCCCATTTCGTAAGTTACAAACTGTAAAAATGATCCCTGAAAGTATGGCACGGTAGCGTAGCGGTAGTGCTGCCGCCTGACCGCAAGAAATACCCGGGTTCGATTCTCGGCTCGGGTGCCTTTGTGTGTGGTGTTTGCCTGTTCTCCCCATGTCCGCGTGGGTTTTCCGCTGTGTACTCGCATTTTCTTCCACAGTCTAAAGATACGCTGCTGCCCAGAAATGTAGAGAGCTGAGGCCGTTTCTTATTTAGGTGCGGTCCTCAGTAAGGTCTTATAAGTCTGCATCAAACGTGAATACCAGGGCAGGGAATTCCAATGGGCCCGTGCCATACAAGCAAAATGAACAATGAGTCAATTAATACATCCAGTCGATGTCTGATATGTAAGTTGATAAACACAATATAAGTTGAAGCTGACTTTGGCAAAAGATAATTCATTAATTCATTATCAATTCAGCTTAATCCTGTACAGGGTCACGGGGGGCCAGAGCCTATTCCAGCTGACAGAAGGCGCAAGGTAGGGCTATACCGAGAATATGACGCCAGCACATTACAGGGCACACTTTTATGGACAATTTACTCAGCAGGCCAATTAACCTATGCAGCAGCGTGCTCTTGTACGGTGGGAGGAAATTGGAGTACCTGGTGAAAACCCACGCGCGCACTGGGAGAACACGCAAACGCCACTCAGAAAGGCACCCGAGCCGGGAATCGAACCCGGGACCTTCTTGCACTGTGAGACAAATTATAAAAATGCTGTTAAGTATGTACAGTAGCTTGTAACGCTATTGCCAAGGGCAAGTAGAAAAAAAATACAAATCCGTTGCATGTGATATCCCGTGTGTAAGAAATAAGATTTGTTTGCAGCTCCATTATATGATTCATGACATCATATGCAAAACGTCTTCCTTCGTTGACAAACTTAACCCTTTCAAGTTTGTAGTTTTTTGGCATCTTCTTCTTCACGACGTTTCGTATCTCACGTTGGAAGTATCATCAGGGGAAATGTGGCACAGGGGAAAGAAGGAACACTCAACACGGATATCACAAAAGAACAGCTCTGGAGACCAATTCTAATAAATCCAGAAGTGACAAACCTACATCGGTACATTCTCATGTGTTGTTTAAACTATGAAGTACACCAATAGGTTGATGCGTAACATGTACTACTCACCTATTATTTTATGGATATTTGTCTGTTTTTAATTTCAGTTAGCATTCAGAAGTGCATCAACCTTAATTAAACAATATTTACAACAGACAGCATTTTGAACTGCTTGGTTAAATTGTTGGCAACACATTCCTGCTACATTGTTGATATTAAACCGAAACGCGTGAGTGATCTTTACCAGAACATTGTACAGTACAAGCATTCAAAAAAAAACTCCATCCATGGTGTTAGTGAATCTTGATACAATGCCAAGTCCTTAACGGATGCGTGGAGGTTTAAAGGGATGAAAGTGGTACGATACAATCTTCATAGCCATTCACGCATGCACGTCATTTTACTTTTTTACATTTATGTTATTTTTTGTCACGGATAATAACTTAATGCCCATTTCTGCATAATGAATAATGAAAACATGTTCATACAGGGGACAGAATTATATAGAACTGTGTTCTGTTCTTTGGTGTACAGTACTGCCTTTGGTGATGACATGTTTGTTTTAAACATTATTGTTAGTTTAGAATTATTCTATTGGTAATTATGTTCAGCGCTTTGTCAATCATCCAATAGATTAAGACCTCCCCATGCGATGACGTTTTTTTTATCCTTACATACTTGTTTAATTTTATAAACGTTTTTGAATTAATTAAATGGTTGGTAAAGTTCTGAAAATATTTGCAGTTTTCAAACCACTATAGATTGCTTTGCACAGAATGTACTTTACTAAAACATGTATCCATTGCCATTATTGTTCACATGTTATTAAAGTCTTTGGCTTTGAAAAACGTAAGAAAACCTACCTGCAAATGTAAATACCTTGGATTTTCTGCTTCTGCTGTGCCAAGGCATGCAATGTCCAAAGAATGGCTTTTAAAATCATAAGTTTCCCAACCATTATTCCAATCTAAGCCACCAGTCTCATATTTCCTTTTCATTGGCTTAGTCTAATAATTTGTGAAAAACACATTAAATTATTCAAGCCATGTGACTGTATCGTACCAACTAATAGGGGGAAAACGTTTCATTATGCACACACACTTTCTCAAAGATGCAATCGTCCATGTTTCGGAGCCAACTGCCCTCAAAGAAGACTGTCTAAAACCAGTTATGTGAGATTCTACAGCAGCCCATGGGGCAATGGGCTAACTTGGCATGCAAATTGTGCCTGGGAAATTGCCAGTTTGAAATCGGACACCAATTAGGAAAGCAGAAAGGGGTGAAAATACTGGCATTAAACGTATTCTTTCAATCGTATGGCATTTGTTTAACATGCTAATCTGGATAGTTTCCACAACTGGCAGCGTGGTCGAGCTCACAGATTACCCACAACACTTTGCGACTTTATCACCGCGTTTGGTCTCCTTTAATTGTCAAAGGTGCAGCCCTGTAATTACTTGTTCACACAACAATTGGCAGAAAGGCCCCCACTTGGAGACAGCTCTATAGAGCAGTTCATTCTTCCATTCAGACCAGACATTTTTTTTGTAGAGGTGGGAGAACCGACACCTTATCTCACCACACGCAGCCAGTCGATCGACTAACAGTTTTGTAGCCAACTATATCGCTTAGTGTTCAGGTGCAATGAGGTTCGTTTAAGAAACTCAGCGTTCATTGCAACTGTTGCGCCCAACAATCAAACTGAACCAGCAAGCTCCAGGATTGTAGATTTATTGTGCACCGCCCATGGCTTGGGGCATCCTTTATTTTTATTTATTTTTTCAACATTTTGGCGAAAGGTTTAGAAGTGGAATTTATTAATGTCATTGACAAAACCAAATGATATATCACGTATTAATCAAAATTTGATTCATACAAGAGGGCAGCATTTTTCTTAACAGTGCGATGTGCACTTTGAACCCATGTTGGGAAGTACGGCAGTGAGGCTCTGTTTGTAAATAACTCAGCTAACCGTCGCCACATGTGATGGAAGCATGAATAAATTACATCAGCATCTTAGTCATGGTCTTCAAAAATCTACGCGCATACACCGTTATGTATTTGCCAGTGTACAAACGTTATAAATGTCGCAATGGACAATAGGAAATATTTGCATTTTAACTCCACCACTGATGATATCTCCGCACACTGAGCAGCATAATTCTGAAACCAGAAAAACGACTGCATGTATTGTGCTACCAACTTCACCTCAAAATAAGGAATACACAGGCTACGGTTTTCACGATAACATTTACAAAACGCTACGGATATGAATATTGCACGGATATAGATTTCTCCTGCAAGTATGATTTACAATCCCACCCTAACCCACAAAAGGAAACAATATATCTGTAAATTTCCACACCAGCATTTCAGCAGCATGAGGCACACCTGGCAAGTGTTGCTTAATTTTACTATTGCGTAGGTAGTGTGCTTCTTGAAAGACTGTTACGGGTGGCATTTTAAATGTGATTGATTTATTTCCTCTCTGCAATGATACATTTCACGACACATCTGCTATTAACTGGACAAGGCAGAGTAATGCTTACAGACCATTATAATATTATTCTTAGCTCCCTGACAGCTTTGGTGACAACAAAGATCAATGTGCAAAAATAATTCCGTATTTCTATTTATAGGCGCTGTGCAGCTGTTTCTGTGGTGCACGTGATTCACATTGGCTCAAGTTCATGCTAAGATTTAACATAGGCAATGCTAACTTTGTTTTCTTTTGCTTTTGTATTTTTGATGATGGTTTGATTATAATGTCTGTACAAATCGGCAAACGGTGGTGTAATGCTCTGTTCACGTTTAATGAAACCACTAAACCTTGAAAGGTCTTGATTAAATAGTGACGTGACAAACGTCTATCTCAGCATGTTTTTTGGACTGTGGGAGGAAACCGGAGTGCCGGCGAAAACCCACCCGGACACGGAGAGAACTGGCAAACTCCACACAGAAAGGCACCCGAGCCGAGATTCGAACCCGGGACCTTCTTGCTGTGAGGCGACAGCGCTACCCACTGGGCCACTGTGCCGCCCACAAAGTCTATACATTCTTATTAATCTGTATTTTTTTGCAAAAACAATATACAAACTCGCCGATGGACCGGCGTCCCGTCGTCGGGTGTATTCCTGCCTTACGCCCTGTGTTTCCGGGATAGGCTCCGGCTCACCGTGACCCTATATAGGATTAAGCGGTTTCAGATAATGCGATGAGAATATACAAACCCGCATAAACGTATAATGCAGTACAATACACGTGTATGAGGCTCCGCTATTTTAATTTAATATAACGACTGCACTTGTGACCAGCACGCACACAGTGGGGTCATTTGCGCAGTACCTTGCCCAGCTGCCCTTATATACCCGATGCAGATGTTTGCACATCTTGCTCTCCATATTAATTTTAAGCTGAGTTGATATATGACATGGTTATACTCGTGCCTCACAGCAAGAAGGCACTGGGTTTGATTCCCAGCTGAGATGACTCTCTTTGTGGCGTTGGTATGTTTTCTCCATATCAACGTGGGTGCCTGATGATGCTGGTTGCAACGGTCAGCGAAACGTCGTGAATTTCATTATAAACATTGTGGGTTCGCTCTGCCCACACACCTGTGTGCTGAGATAGTGAAGACATTGGCACGTTCTATTCACGTGACAAGCCTTACTAATTGGCTGTTGTGGAGGATTAAACGACACTATTTTTTGCGTGACCTGACCCAGAAAAATGGATTTCATCTTTGCGGACTCGTTTGAAGAAATGCAGAAAAGAGGTTGGCTTCCCGGTGGAAACGGCCTGTGATAGAGCGTGTTCGCAAAAAATACAGTTTCTACCACTAATCTGTTTCGTCCAAAACAGCTATTTCATCCTTAAATGTGCAATAGCCCTGTCTGTCAGGAGCACCCCTTGTCAACAAATCCCATCTAGAAGCGAGTGCGTGGTCTGGCTGTACTGTCACTGTCCACAATGCCTCTCAATAAATTCACAGCCTGTCAAGGCATCAACCAAACTACCACTCTTCGGAGTTGTATAATGCTGTGATGGCACTGGCATAATACACGGAGTTCAGGTGTTTGTAGAGAAAATCCCATAAACGGATACCTTGGCCTGTTAATGGCTTATTAATGATCGCTTAGACTTGCTTTTATAGCACTCTTCTTAAAATGGGACTCCCATGTTTTCCAGCATTATAAACACACACATACTTTAATTCATCTTTTTAAAAAATCAACAAGGAGCTGAACGCCACTCTCTGGACCGTGCTTTGCAAAACATTATTGCAGCCGAGAGAAAAGAAAACGAAGCTTGGGGTAAGAGAACTTGAATAGAGTGGTTTATGAGCCATACCCGGCTATTAAAGGGAAGCTGGGTGATGTGTGGGAAAGTTTTTTTATGGAGTGGAACTAATCCGACACACAGCGGTCATTTGACACGAGCCGGAGGGATGTGTGGTGGTGACCATATCGCCTAGCATATCGGCTGGCCGGGCATGGGGCTTGGTCAAAAATCGGTCGCATTGTCCCACCAATTATGCCTGCCCTTATTTGAGCCAGACGAGACGTTCCGTTTAACTTGACATGACTTGCAATCACACGGTGTGCATCGGGTGGATGCTCGCTGGCCGTTCCACACGCAGATCGTGGAAGCCACTGAAACAAATAAACCTCCGATACAAACGATCCTATTTTCTGTATTTTAAGAGCTGCCCTTTCAGGATAGCCGTGGTGAGTGTTCCTGTGCCATTCGAGACGTTTCGACTCCCACGTTGGAGGCATCATCAGATTGATGGAATGTTTGCCACAGCTATCCTGAAAGAGCAGCTCTAAAGAGCAATTCCCATACACTGAGCTGTCAAAACATACATCGATGCATAACATACAATATCTATTAGACTAATGCATACACATTTTACGTGTAATGAAATTCTGTAAGGCTGCAAGCATTGCACATGTTTAATTTATATAAAATGCACAATTCGAACTTTCCATCATGAAGGGTATTATAAAGTCATTATTATGCTTTTTTTTTTGGAAGTGCAACTAAAATGTATTTGTCATCCTGACTGCATAACTGGAACACATGCAAATACACGCGAGTGCATGGGCGTCGTATTCTATGACCTACACGCACATAAATGTTGAAGATGAAGTGTCTCCACAACGGAAATAACCTTCACACTATCTCCTTAGCGATTTTACACAATGTGGCAATTTATTTTTTTCATTTGCAAAACACGTATTATTTGACTGATGTGTACGGTGATCATGATGATGATGATTATGGTATTTCTTATGTGATCTCTTGGTAATGTGAATGAAATGTCCGACTTCCAGTCAGAAGGATTCACGTTCGCATACATTTTCGGGCCCATTTAGCCTTTTTATCGCTCTAGCTCAAAATTATCAACTGCTTCTCGAGATTTCATAGAAATATGCAATTTCCGTCACTGCCTCAACCGAGATGAAGGAGATTAAGTGCAGCTCCGTGCTCATTTGCACAGAAAGACGTTTTGATTCGAAATGTGTTATTTGGTTTGTGTTTTATGAAGTGTCTCAGGATGAAATTACACACCTTAAAAATCCAGTGCTGTACAACTATTTCATAGCATTCTGCGTTCAATAATCGCCCCTAAGTATAAGTGCTCGGCTATGTTATGTCTTTATGTCCTTTCAATAACGCCTCCGTCTCATTCACTGATCTCGTTGTTCTGAAACATGCATTGCTAAGTTTTTCAGTGATATCCTGTAATTCGAAAAGCTGCTCTCTCGGGACAGCCGCGTTGATCGCTCCCTCTCCCCATCGCGACGCTTCGCCTCACACGTTGGAGGGGCCTCCTCAGGCGCAGCGTGCGTGTCGTGTGTGCCGTGTCGTGTGTGCCACGTCGCGATGGGGAGAGAGGGAGAGCGATCGACGCGGCTTGTCCGAGAGAGCAGCTTTTCGAAGCAATCATCATGCATCGAGCCGTGAAAACCTACATCATCTGTAGTTCGTTTGCATAAGTTGACATTGGTTGTCACCAGCCAATTATCATCGTTCCTTTATAGTTCCATTATGTTTTTTTTACAAATATAATTCCATGTAAAGGTAAACGGCCTTGCTGAACACGCCCTACTTTGCGTAGCTCCCCTGATGATTTCTCATCTCATCTCATTGTCTGAAACCGCTTAGTCCTATACAGGGTCACGGTGAAGC